>JAPTHN010000019.1:2714265-3164265 GCA_026936325.1 Platynereis dumerilii | reverse complement strand
CTTCCTTCCTTCCTTTCTTCCTTCCTTTCTTCCTTTCTTCCTTCCTTTCTTCCTTTCTTCCTTCCTTTCTTCCTTGCTTCCTTTCTGTCTTCCTTTCTGTCTTCCTTTCTTCCTTGTTTCCTTCCTCCCTTCCTTTCTTCCTTCCCTTTTTTCTTACTTCCTTCCTTTCTTACTTCCTTCCTTTCTTTTCTTCCTTGCTTCCTTCCTTCCTTCTTTCCTTCCTTCCTTCCTTCCTTCCTTTCTTCATTTCTTTCTACCCTTCTTTCTTCCTTTCTTCCTTTCTTTTCTTCCTCCCTTCCTTTCTTCCTTCCCTTCTTTCTTATTCCTTCCTTTCTTTTCTTCCTTGCTTCCTTCCTTCCTTCTTTCCTTCCTTCCTTTCTTCCTTCCTCCGATTAAAATTAATAACGAAAATGTGTAGTATTATCAGTTAATGAGATCGATAATGTTAGCTTGAAAAGAAACAATTTCGAACTCATAAAAATTCCAACCTGGCACCAACCAGACACCTAGTAACTTTCCAGAAGTTGGTGAACTGAGCCAGTCTGAAATATCTACCTGAATTTTTAGTGAGCATTTTTAGTGAGCATTTCTGCAGACAGCTAAGTGCAGATGCCAAAGCACTAGATATTGATGAGCTGATTAAAATTCCTCAGGGCCTGGCAAACCTGGAATTTGAGCCAAAAATCTATAAATCTATAAAGCAATGGGATCTTTTATAGGAAGGGCTGGTATTTCCAATGACTGCTGGTAGATTGTGATTATCAGCTATGTGATCTACAGCTAGTGGAAAAATTCTTGTAGTGTTTGTTTTGTGGTAATGGTTGGTAAAACTTGTGGTTGTTTATATCCAAAAGTAAAGAATAGTTATGTATATAATGTGACAGAGTAACTCTTCATCTATAGGCCTAGAGTAGATGTCATATGTATTTTTGGAATGTAAGTTTGAGTTACATCAACTTTTTGCTGCTCTATCTGTCTATCAATCTATCTATCAATCTATCTATCAATCTATCAATCTATCTATCAATCTATCTACATGTATCTATCTATCTATCTATCTATCTTATCTATTTATCTATCTATCACTGGTTTCGGGTTTTGAATCCAGCCCTTGCCTGGTCACCTCGGCCTATGTTGGACAGCTGTTTCAATCATCCTTTGCCTTATTGCCGTGTCCTCCCCCTGTCCCAATTAGCCTACCAAGTGCATAGATACAGTACATTAAGCCCCAATCATCCATCCATATCTACCTATCCATCTACCTGCCCTAGTTAGCATGACAGTGTGCGTAAATACAAGAAGTAAAACCCCTGTCATCCATCCTTTGATTTAGTTGTATATAATATATACGCGATGTATATATAGACTAACTGAATTAATATCACAATTACTGAAAGTATAACCTGCCCTTGATCATGACACAATATATGACACTCATTTCCCAAAGGAAATCCTTAAACAACATTACATTTTTTGTTTCTCGACTTTATTGAGTTTCAGCAAAGTTCCAAAATGCCTTATGAAATAATCAAATTCTGCCACTTTCACAAGATGTCGATGTTCATCTAGTGGAAATAATTGCACCTTTCAGAGGGCAATATCATAAATAATTGGAGCTGACATTGTCACTTTCAATTAGTCAGTCACATTTGATTTATTGGATGACAAATCTTGGGGACTTGATGGAATACTGAAGTCTGAAGTCTTGTCTAGACAGAAATAATCAATACACGATCTATTGAGGTTTTATTGTACGACTGTGTGTCTGTCTATCTAGCTGTCTAGCTGTCTATCTATCTATCTATCTATCTATCTATCTATCTATCTATCTGGCTCAGCGGTAGTGTGCTAGGCTGCCAATCACTAGGTCCCGGGTTCAAATCAAGCTTTTGCTGGGTCACCTGGGTCTATATTGGATGGCTGTTTCAATCATCCTTTGTATCATTGTCGTGTCCTCTTCCTGTCCTAATTAGTTGATTAGCCATCTATCTATCTATCTATCTATCTATCTATCTATCTATCTATCTATCTATCTATCTATCTATCTATCTATCTATCTATCTATCTATCTATCTATCTATCTATCTATATGTAAGTCCTACATGTATCTATCTACATGATCTATGTATCTGGGCCTATTAGAACGAGAATAGTCTGTTCAATACCACATTTACACAATGTAGTGCAATTTTAATGGAAGCAATTTCAAGAGACTTTTTGTGTAAACATTGAAATTGGCCATTATACTTCAATAAACACGAGGGTGAAAGTGATCTTTAGTTGGAAAAAGTTTCAAAATGTGAAAATAAGTGACCCATTTGGGGTTGCTGCTAGTTGTTGGTATGTTAGTTTTGAGCATGGTTTATTTCTGACTAATTTTGACTATTTGCTTGGGTGGATCAACTGTCAACGAGGATATTTTTACATGTTTTTCGTGTTTTCCTTCTTTTTCGCAATTTTGTATTTTTTGGTTGCTAATTTGTGGCATATTTTGGCAATGACTTCACTTCAGGGAGTTTTTAGTGAACTGAATTTCATCCAGAATAAATAGGAGGGTCCTCTAAATAACCTTCCTTGTCAAACTGTCTGGTGGAAAGGTATACATTATTGGTTAGTGATATAACTGATACAAGAAAATACAAACAATGATGCAAACATGCTATTCAGACATGCTATGATGCAAACTGCAATGAATCAAACAAGCAATAATGCTAGCAGCATATAATGCAAACGATGACCAGCAACGAAGTAATGCAACCGAATCTAAGGTCACCCCTTGATAGAAAGAAACTTACATGTAATGATATAGAATTCTACATTTTGTATAGTCAAACACTACATCATGCATGACATTGTGACACATTTTGGAATTGAAGATGAGTGACAAGGACTTCTAAATAGAGGGCAGCACTATGTAATATATACCTAACCAATGTCGTAGCCACACATCAGGGAGATGTTAGGACTACCTAACATCTCCCTGCACACATACAGGTCTACCTTTCTCTTAGATCTATCTGTCAAGACTTATCCAGGCTATGTTACAATGTTAGTCTCTGGGCTAATTGGACTGGATCTGTCTCTAACTATTTTGTGTCAAAACACCTGAAGAGAGTAACTCTGACAAAATCCACAATATTCCACATTTACATTCCACATATGGTAACCATTGGCTGAAGATGATATGGCGGGTCTCCAATGACAGTGATGAAACATTGAAGTGACAACCTTTTGGTTTATTTTGGATCTTGGAACTATTTTGACTCCCTATATTCTGCCAGGATAACCATTCCTGTCCACATATGACATCTTGACATCCAGGCAGGATGACATATGGCAACTATTTTCCTAATTTGAAATATCAAGCATTTTCCTTGTATGCAAAAGTAGTCTTGTGGAGAATGTACTGAAGAACTCTCAATATTTATAACAATGTTTTGTCAGAATCATTCCAGTTCAATATTAATGATGATAATGTTTAATCGGGGGGAGGGTTGGTCTAGTGCTGGCGTGCTGGACTGCCAATCTCTGGGTCCAGGGTTCGAATCCAGCTCTTGCCGGGTCACCTGGGCCTATGTTGGATGGCTGTTTCAATCATCCTTCTCCTCATTGCCGTGTCCTCCTCCTGTCCTAATTAGTCTACCAAGTGCATAAATACGGGACATGAAGCCCCAATTATCCATCCATCCATCCATAATGTTTTTAAAATCAATTAATCATAGACATAATACCAAAGCCATAGATCTTTTTTTGTGGACAAATTCTTCTTTTTTTCTCAAGCTACAACAGGCTCCAGGGTGGAACCTTGTAGCAACCCAAAATAGTGCTTCCCACCCTCACATCTCCAGAGTGTCTTGAGCAAGTTGAGCCTATCCAAAACACTGGGCAAAACCAAAACACTAAATCCTAGACAAAACAACCTCTCGAAATGGCCCTTGCTACCCTGGTCTGCTTTGTACATGTATACCCTGTTCTCAATTTATCATAAATTCCTCATTATTTAGGAGGCTTGTTTATGACATAGCTCATGCAATATTTCACACCTTGCTTCTCTCATGGTTGACAGTCATTGTTTGTGGCATACCCTGCATCTATGAAATATCATGAATACAACATAAATCAAACTTCTATGCTTCACCAATAGACGGATTTATCAAAAACATCGCCTGTCAGGCCCAACCAATCTTATGGTATAATACATACTTCATTAATCTTCTTGTCTTACGACGTTCGGCGTTCGGCGGGAGGGTTGGTCTTGTTGTAGCGTGCTGGGCTGCCAATCACCTAGTGCAGGGTTCGAATCCAGCTCTTGCCGGATCACCTGGGCCTATGTTGGACGGTTGTTTCTAGTATCCTTGGCATCACTGCAGTGTCCTCCTGTCCTAATTAGCATATCAAGAGCATAAATACAGGACGTAAAGCCCAAATCATCCTTCCATACTTTTGGTACATCATACACAGTTATACTACTGCAGCAATTAAATTGCCAACTTGTGGTCATATTTAGACAATTTATGGCCCAGAGGTAGACAATTGAACCTGTTATATCCCTGGTCTCTTAGCCTTCCTGCCATTTGAGATCATGGATATCTGCCATATATCCAACTGGACTCTATGCCATATTGCTTGAAATGGCATAAAGGCCGCAATATACCATATAAGCATTTGGCTATATTGCCTCTGATGGCGCTTCTGCAAAGTGCTCCATATATCACAAAAGGTTTCGGGCATCGTATTGCCTTTTATGGAAGTGGTGATGTCTAGTTGGTATAGGTTTAGACTTTTTAAGTGCTGGTGTATTGGAGGTGCCGGGTTCAATCCCAGCTTCACGTATGATTAGATATCGGTGGACCTTTGAGCAACATTTCAGCTGGATGTTATCCGAATATGAGGTTTTAAGTGGTGCTTTGTATCAGTGTCCGTGCTGGGCAGCGAGTAAAATATATTTTTGTACTTTCACTTCATTGCTTCTGGTTAATCATGTTAATGTCTTGCATGTTATCGACTGCTCTATATTGGCTGCCTCCTCATATAGTATAAATACCGAAAATCATCTCTATTTTTCGGGCCATGGATTATTTGGTGATAAGATGAAGAAATTCTTAATTTCTTTCAAGAGTCTTGTTGACCAGCAACTGAAAAACCTTTTTGACCAGAATGATGGCTTAGTTGAATTGGTTCTAAGTAGTCAAATTTTGTTGAAATTAGTCAAATATCTTGTTTGTTATTGCCTCATACCACAAACACTGCTGGAATCCCAGTAACCACCAATGGGCAATAGTGCTAAATTACTAATGCCTGCTATTACTAATGCCTGCCAGTACTAATGCCTACATTACTAATGCCTGCTAACTGCCAGAGAGGTGCAGTACTCAAAGGCAATATTTTTAGGCAGTTGAGTAGAAATGTGAGAGGGCCTTTCTTCCCATTGCTGATATGGCAGATATGCTACCAATAAAGATTAGCCCCTGAATCTTTTCCCTATGGAATATCACATATCTTGAATGGCTCACTGGGAAAGATATCTGTAATTTGGGTGATTTGTGATATGCATGGTTTTTGGCATGTGTACTGTACATTTGCTACCGTGTGGAAAGTGAAGGGATAGAGAGATGGCAGATAGATAGAGTGGCAGATATATATATATGAGAGATATGTTGAATAGATATGGTAGATATTGTAGATAAATAGAGATATGGGGATAGATGGGGATAGATAGATAGATAGATAGATAGATAGATAGATAGATAGATAGATAGATAGATATTTATAGTAGATAGATAGATATATTGATAGATTGATAGATAAATAGTTATGGTAGATAGATGGATATATAATGTGGCAGATAGACGGATATGTTAGATATATGGTAGATAGAATATTTTGGATAGATAGATAAATAGATATATAAAAGATATATGGTAAGTGCAGTCTTAGAAGCACAATTCAGGCATTTGCAAGCGTTGATTCAACTTGATTGAAAATTGAAAAGATGGGAAAGAGAGTGAGTCCTCAAAATGTTGCACAATGCGCATTGACCCGAAGTGTGGGATCAAGCCCGCATAGACATCGATACAAGGGACTATCAATTTGATATATTTTCTGAATGACCAACTGCCATTATTTTCCATCTTACTGTAGCTTTTACATTGATATCTTAACAGTGTCAAGTTGTCTGGAAGACAGCATTTTTAAAAGCAAAAATACTGAAGATACTCTTTATTGGAAGGAAATTCAAAGCAATCATGTAGTGTAATTGCTATGGACCTGTCTTGCCCATGGATATTAAAGGATAAAGTTTCATATACATCGAAGGATTGCGTGTGAAATAGGCTGTTACCATCAATAAGGGAATAAAATGAGAATAAAGTGGGAATAAATGAGAGGAAGATGGGAATAAAATGGGAATTAATGGATTTAATGAGCTGAGAAGAGAATTGATTAAAAAAAATGTTCAGAATTAAAAGCGGTTTGTGTCTGGGCTGGAAGGCTAAAGTTTTGAGAGAAAAATATTCTCTAAAGTTATGGAAAGAACTTGTCTGGTGATTTGAAAGAATAATTGATCTATAACATCAAATCTAGATAGATATGTCTGTATAAAAAGTATAGAATTTGAAATATTTGTAGTCTACTTTTCTGATGTGTGTGTCTTGATGTTATGATGATTACAATTTTGTGAGATTAGAAAAATGTATAGACTTTTAAAAAGGTCTGGATATAATTTCAATGTCACACAGGTTGGAGATTTGCTTTATTAAAAAAATAGTATCCAACTAGGCTAGATGCTAATATTTCAATGTGTGTGGTGCACAACTTCAAATTAGATTTGAATCACATTACTGTAATATGCATTTCTATCTTCTGTCTGGCAAGTAGCACACATCTACGACATGTTGAAACTTACAAATGTGAAAACCAAAAACTAGGCTGAAGTGTTGAACACTGATTATACGATGTATATGCCTCAATCTGTTACTCTAACTACGTATTAATATTTACATAATATGCTAAATTCTGAAATTAGATTCAAATCACATTTACATGTCTGCCAAATTACTTGGGAATTCTGTATGAAACTGGCCGCAAGTCTGGTAGCATACATTATGCTGCTTACACCTTTACCATGCTAAACATGCTGAAGAGATGAATTTATGTATATATATGACAGTCTACATTTGTTATCAATGAGGTCTCAAGTTCTAAGACATGTCTGCATGCACGTACACCTGTAATTAGAACTCTATGGCTTATTTTTACCTGTCCTGTGAACTTCTTAGATAATCATGATAATATATGATATATGATAATACTTACATGACTGAGTGACAATATTTTAGGGGAACAAAACACTGAAGTTTAGAGTTGCATCAGAGAAATTAAATTTCGGAGTGCTGAAACTTTGGAGTAAGGGAACTTTGGATTTACGGAACTGAGGGGTAATGGAACTTTCAAGTAACAGGACTTTAGAGAAACAAAACTTAAGTAGAGTGACAGAACTTATGAGTAACATAATTTTAGAACAGTGAAACTTTGGAGTTTTGGAACTTTACAACTAATCAGGAATACTTTGGAATAACATAACTTTAAAGGAACAGAACTGAAAGAGTAACCTAACTTTAGAGTGACATCATTTGGAGTAACATAACTTTGGAATACTTTGGTAACAGAACTTTGTAGTAACACAACTTTAGAGTATTGTAACTTACACACCACATTTCTTTGAATAACAGATAATTTCGCTTAGTGTTGTATGCCGAAGGAACTCTAAAAAAATTAAAATAAATAAATCAATACTTTCTTGCATATAGACCTATTTGGATAAAATTTGCATGTCAAAAATAGGGAAAATACAAGATATTTGTTTACTCTTACAGTCCTACCACTGCTTATACACTCATGATGGGAATAGAGCAGAACTTCAGCTGATGCAGACAGCTAAACAGGTAGACAGACAGCTAGACAGACAGACAGACAGACCACATAGAGATAGAGTGCCAAGGCAGAGATAAGCAGTTCCACAAGACCACAACATTCAACACCTAGAAAAATAGTGGAGATACACTACTCCCTGAGTAATACCACCAAGTATGTGTGACCTACTCCTTTCCCCTTTCAGACTGATAAATAGACAAGCTTATCGGTGATGAGAGAAATGGTGAAAACTCCTCAACTCTTGAGGAAGCTAGCTCTGAGTCAGTGTACAGGGTGTGCTATCATTGCTAAAAGAGCAAAAAATACTCACTAAAGATATGGGTCACAGAACATATCCCAGTCGTACTCCTTGTCCATGTTAAAGTTTAGTTTGTAGAAGTAATGCCAAAGTTATAACTCATCTGTGCAAAAATGACAAGCCTTGAAATAAGAGAAATTAGAGTGGTTATCTCTTCTTGTAATAGTTGCTGTTGCCCAAAATTGTAAACAATCTTTAATTTAAAGATATTACTGTAAATGATGTACATTGTGTATATAAATTTGAAAAGGTGTTGTATGATACAAGTAATCTTTGCTGTAGTGTATTCCAGTAGGCCTACAAGTATTTATATAAAAACTTTTGTTGCACAATAACTTGTGAATGAGTAAAAGTGGTCAGTAAAGACTCAAGAAGACCATAGCAATATTTATTTGGATTTGAACTAGACTGCAGTGGCCCTGCCTGTATCATTATCACTTAAAAACATAGGCTGCGCAGCAGCAAACCTTCAGCGAATCACACCTTTAGAAGATTACAATAATATCATAAAATTGGTGCATTACAAAATTGCTTATAGGTATGCAATGGCGGTTGAGTGGTGGCCTTCAATTATTTCTATTTGCCTGCTGCCCTGCCATCTTCCCATCTGCTCGCCAGGATTTGTAAAATCATGGAAAGGCCTTATTAGACTAATTTACGCATATTATGGTGTAGTTTCATGCATGTACAAAGTATAGGTTATGAGCTGTCGGTTGAAAACCAAAAAATATAATGCTGTTATAATTTTCTGAAGTTTTTCCAATGATTCATGAAGTGTTATACACATCAAAAAGCACTGGTACATTCCATAGGTGATTTGTTTAGAAAATTGCATTACTGTATATGCAATAGTGGGCAAGTTTTGGCTCCGATATAAAAAATATATATTTTAAACATTTTTTCTCAATATTACAGAAACTATGGAAGAGCCATCTGTCAGACAATGAAAAGGCACAACTAGACCATATAAGCCATATGTGTACCAAACTTCTTCAATGTGTAATTATGGAATAGTGACCGGATGTTGTGCCAGAAACAAAAAATAAATTTTTATTATTTTTTTAATATTTCAAAAAGTATATAATATTTTCCACCAGACCTTTCAAAAGGCATAAATAGACCATATTGACCATATGTGTACCAAACTTTATCCATGTACATGCAATAGTGACCAAGTCTTAGCCCAAATAACAAAAAAACATATGTTTTTATATTTTTTCTCATTTTTTCAAAATGTATACAATATCTGTCAATGAGACCATCAAAAGGCACAACTAGACCATATAGGCCACATGTGTACCAAATTTCATCCATGCACATGCAATAATGAACGAGCCTTGGCCCGGAAACGAAAAAAAATTTTTTTTATATTTTATTAATTATTTCAAAAAGTATTTAAGATGTATTCATCAGACCATCAAAAGGCGCAACTAGACCATACAGGCTAGATGTGTACCAAATTTCATCCACGCACATTCAATAGAGGCCGAGTGCTGGGCCGGAAACGATCTATCCGCCCGCCGCCCGCCCGCCCGGCGGACGGACAGCATTTTTACCCAAGTGATTACAATACCTTCTTCGAACTTCGTCGCTGAAGGTAAAAATTAGAAAGAGAGGGAGAACAAAATGCCATTTCACAGAAACAGAAATATCCCAAAAAATCCCTAACAGGCCCACGATTCTCAGTTACAGGTCTGACAGCAACACCTTATAGAAGAAACACACAATTTCAAGTGAAAAAGAAACTCAGGAATTTGGAAAAATACCTCAGGACCTTTTTGAGAAGTGGAAGTAACTGAACAATGTTCCTTTCTTACTCAAAAGTCAAGATTAGCTGTTTCTGACTGATTCACATTCTGTGTTTCTTGGTATAACATTACAGCTCATTTCAATGGTGCAGCTGTTGTTTTGTCCTTTCAAAGTTCGCTGTTAGACTGAGATTTAATACTCAACAGCTGTTAAGCATTTATTTGCTGTTTCTAAATAACTAGCTACACTTTTTTGTTTAGTAAAGTAGAAAGCATTTTACAGATAATAACATAATCGTTATAATCCCATGCAATCAAGCTGGATTTATTTCAATGGTGTTTTGTAAATGCATCAGATCATGTTACTAAGTTGAATAATATTGAATAAAATATTAATCATTATTGGCCGTTTAAGAATAGCAATAAAGGGATTGAAACATTAAGAAGATAGATGAGACTTTCTTTGTACAGTTGCCAGTTCTGTACTTGCAAAAGTTGTAAATTTCGATGATAAGGTTAACGTCAAGTATCCAATATTTCATTCTAGGAGTTTCGGATGTCAGGTTAAATCCTCTCAGGGTTTATTCCCAACCTTCTTCAGACGATTGTAGACCTAGTTAGGCCACACATAATTGATCTTTAGCTTCTCAGATCTTCTCAAGGCACTTTTTCTAGGGTAGGTCGGTAGGACGAAAAGAAAAAAAAAGGTGAAATCTCTTTTTTTGCATAATGTCAATCTAATAAAAATTGTGGGTATGCTCTATTTTTTTCCCCGTAGGCAGAAAATCAGTTGGGTCGGTCGATCCGAGAATTTAAAAATTAAAAAGTCTGGCCTTACCAGAGAGGTATACATGTACGTAGTCTGTCAGGCTTCCAATTGCTCGGTCCCGGGTTCGGCTCCTGTTCTGGCCAGGTCATCTTGACCTATATGTTGGGCAGCAGTTTCAGTCATCCTTCACTTCATTGCTGTGTCCTCCTCTTCAAGCTCTTGACCTTATTAACCTACTGTAACCAATGTGCATAAATACAGGTCACAAAGCCCCAATCATTCATCCATCCTGTATTTCCCTCACACAGACCGTTTTATATGAAAAAAAAGTCATTTGAATTGCATATTTATGTTGCTTTTCTCTGTCTTTTCAGGTATGTTGGACTTACTGCCATTTTAAATACTTAATAACTGCTGACCAAACTAAGCAATTCTCCACAACAAAGGGAAGTGAAATATATTTTGCAGAATTATAAATTATTGTTTTATCATGTTTCGATTATCTTTAAAATATCATAAATTGGTTAATATAAAAACATTGTTGGTCCTCTCTGTGATACCTATATTGTGTGAATGGATAGACAGACATGCGGATAGACAAATAGATAGACAAAAAAAGACTTGAAAGATGGATCAGATCAAGCACACACTGATTTACAGATTATTGAAATACTGAATTATTGATTCGTGATTAAAAATGGCCATGTTGCTGTCATCCATTTGTCTCACTGGTTCTTCTGAGCTTCCTCTATATTTAGCCAACAAAAGAAATAGAAGCAGCTAATTTGAGCAGTTTGCAGTGCTTACCCATTTGAAGTCTGTCAGTAGCAGTTACACGCCAATCTCAGCCAATGTGTCTGTCTGTCGCCCAGACATATAAATCTTGCCTCAATTGATTCCTGGGGTTCTTTGAAGCAATTTTATGAAATTAATACGTATCATTTTGACAGGCAACATTGATTAGAACAATTTTTATCTATAGCTTTCTCCTAATTTTTCAATTTTGGAACAAATTGAGTACAATGAAGTATAGATCTTTTTCTATTGCTTGCACTGAGCCACCTCTGTCATTTTGGCTTGCCAGCCAGCCAGCCATCTAAGTTTTTTCATCCTCATCTGTAACAGCAGCAGCAGCATAAGCAGAATTTATAACTGCAGCAGCAGTAGCTCCTGGATATTTTTATGACGACCGCATCAACAACATTTATGGAAGAACATAACAGTTGTTTTTATGACAGAAAATAGTAGCACCAAATCAGGAAGAAGTAGGTTTGGAGGCAGAAAATGGTAGCTTTGTGGCAGAAAACAGGAGTCAACTGCAGAAAATAGTAGCTCTATGCCAGAAAATAGTAGCTTTAGGGTAGAAAATAGTAGCTATATATGCCAGAAAATAGTAGCCTTAGGATAGAAAACAGCAGCTATATTGGCAGAAAACAGGAGTCAGCTGCAGAAAATAGCTCTCTGCCGGAAAATAGTAGCTTTAGGGTAGAAAACAGTAGCATCATGACAGGAAATGGCATCATTAAGGGTATAAATCAGTCACATCATAACAGGATCCAGTGTCGTTAATGGTTGAAAATAGTAGAGCTCTATAAAGGTGGAAAACAGTCACATGCTCAACATTCTTTAGTCTTCAACAGTGTCAACAACATTGTTTTCACAAACAGAACCATTGTGATTAACAGCTCCATTACATAATTCAATAGCATATATCTGCAAAACCGTCTTGATGGGAAAATAGTAGAGCTCTTTAAAGGTGAAAACAGTCACATGTGTGTTCAACATTCTTTAGTCTTCAACAGTGTCAACAACATTGTTATCACAAACAGAACCATTGTGATTAACAGCTCCATTGCATAATTCAATAGCATATATCTGCAAAACCGTCTTGATGGGAAAATAGTAGAGCTCTTTAAAGGTGAAAACAGTCACATGTTCAACATTCTTTAGTCTTCAACAGTTTCAACAACATTGTTATCACAAACAGAACCATTGTGATTAACAGCTCCATTACGTAATTCAACAGCATCAGCAAAACTCTCTTTATGGGAAAAGCGGCATCAGCTCCAACATAAGCTTTACGACATCTTCAAACGCAATCAATATGCAAGCTGCCTTGCGAAAGATGTTGTTCGTTCTATTTCAGGACCAAAAAATGTCCGTTCCCCAGACACCGCAGACGTGTGAGCCTTTTATGCAGTTTCCAAAATATCACACATTTTGTCATCGATCGTCGGCAACTAACACTTGCGAAACATGAGCAGGAAACAAGGGGCTGTGTGTGTCAAACGAGAAACGCGAATGCTCTTGCCATTGAAATGAGAGCATGAAATGTGAGCATTATAGCATGAAATAAGAGCATAATAGGAGCATGAAGTAATAGCATGGACTAAATAGAGCAAGAGGATGACACAGAGAATAGTTACTCTGGTAGAAAAGTGATGCTTTTGAGCTTTTGATCAAATGAGAGCACGAGATATTTCGAACCACATATTGGCGGATAAGATTTAGATGTGATTAAACTTTTGGGACTCAAGAGCTAGAGCATTGGTGTCCATGTACATGGATCTATCCATATCTATCTATTATGTTGTTTAGCAGTGCAAAGCTTAGCTATCTATCTGTCATTATGTAACATTGTGTCAGACATGTATATCATACCTGTCCAGATTTTGTCTATAATTCTATTATCTGTCTATCAATCCTTTGTCAGACACTCAGACACCCAGTCTATCTGTCTATAATTCTATTGTCTATCTGTCTATAATACTTCTTTCTGCTGTCTATAATTCTATTATCTGTCTGTCTATAAATCTATATTTTCTATGTCTATATTTTACAATTCTATTGTCTATCTTTTTATAATTCTGTTAACTATCTGTCTGTCTATCTATCCTTGGTTCCCTGCAGTAGCAAAACCAGACACTCAGTACATAAAGCCAGACCGGCGAGCACTTAGTGCGCGGATCCTATGAGAAATGGCAGTTATCGAGCGAGTGCAATACATAAGGTCAGCGAAAACAGTTGTGTCAAACAAATAACAATCAGCATAAGAGGGAGGGAAAAATGTCCCTTGGCGAATGCCAAATTGCAGTAAAGCATGAAAAGGCTGTTTCAAGGCACTCCGCCATTGCCAAGAAATTAATGCCTTTGTTTCCGTTCAATCGTGTGAGCCAGACATTAGACTCAGAGCGACATCAGAAAAGGACTTTCAAGTCAGTCAAAAAGGCATTTGCGGAACTCGCGAACAAAAGAATAGGCTCAGACTTCCAACACAAAAGAATGGACTCAAGAGTCTCAGACACAAATGAATAGCACAAAAATAGCTAGAAGCATGGAAAAGAATTTTCAGTAAGGCTGTTAGAGAATAGAAACCAAGGAATAGACACAAATAGCCTTACAATAGTTATGGCTCCAGAAAAAGAGAAAAGAAATGAAGGCTGAAAAGTTCTCTTTTCAATACTCAACACTGAGCCAAGACAGTTTACCTGAACTACTATTCAAACAGGCTTTTCTTAACTTCTTACTTTCTGAGAAATGCTTGCTTCATTCACCTTTTAAAAACATAGATATGTTTTTTATTTTCTGATTATTGGATTCTTTAGTGACATTTGGAGACAAATTATCCAGACATATGCATAGACTTATTTTGTGTGCTTTTTTTCCAATTTTTGAAACCTTGCAAGACGTTATATTGTAAGTAATTTGCTCAGTCCTGATGAGATGTAAGTGAAGTAATATGATTTGGAAAGTTCCAAAGTTTCTCAGAAGTTGTCCAGGTTTATGTCTGGTATACCTGAATCATAGCTGGGAAAAAATTAGCCTGTATATATTACGAATGTCGAAGGAAGTTCTCTTTCTCCATCATACATCTCCGAATAATACGTTCGTAAGTGTTACAATCTTTGAATGTTCAGAACCTTGTATCGGGATGTACGCATAATCACTGTCTATGCTGAGCCAGTAAAAGAGACCCCACACAAGTGGTGTTTTAGCTATATTGAATGCTTATGTCTCCTGCAGCCCTCTCTCTGATCTCATGAACTAACCATAAATACCAAGAACTTACTATGGAGGCTTACCATCATAACCAACCTATGGGTTTAGATTTCTGTGCCCATTCTGCCACTCAGGAGACCAATACATTCCTTTTTTGGTTCTTTGTCATTTTTGGTTCCATCTTTTTCAGAAGTTATATTTGGGATTTCCAGAAAAACTGTTTATGCTGTCTGGCATTGGCCAGCCCCAGGGCCCAGGGCAGCCTTTATTGCATTGTGTGCATAATGCCAATGTAACAATGATACCAGCTATTATTTTGGGATGGATATGGAATGACCATAATGCTTGATATATGAGACAAATATTTGGAGAGACCAGTCACATAAGAAGAAGGCAGAACATTCGGAGAACCAAGATTGGTATTTTGTGCCTGGGAACAGTATTGGGCCAGAAACTGGTCTCATAACATGCAACCAGTATTGAGAAATGCCTAATGCATCTATTTTGGTTTATACGGTGTATCAATGATTGATAATAATAGTGAGATCTTGATATGTTTTATGAGATCATACTAGCATCTAGAAATGAATGAGACAAAAGGAAGGTGATCACATAAGGTAGATGGATATGATATATGGTAAATGCAGCCCTCTTGAGCCCAGTTCTGGGTGTTCACAAGACTTAGTGTTGATTGATGAGATGGGACAGAGAGAGAGTAGGAGTCCCCGACATGTTACACATTTACACCATGAGAGGGATATTTTGCTTGCCCAGTGCTCACAGACATTGATACTAGGGGCTGCCAATTTAACGGCTTGTCCAAACGATGTCCACTGTCGACTGTCTTTCAGCTGGGATTTTGCTCGTAAATGTCCTCTGAACATTTTTTCAGCGTGGTTCGAACCCATGCAAAAAAGACCTTCAGCGGAGCAGGCCGGAACCATAACCTCTCGGCCACTCGGCTGCCCATTAGGCATTAGTGACCACTGTATGTCAGTGTATAAGAGTCTACCTTGTGCACTAAATTATATGGCATTTCTACATGTTCTAGGAAGCTTGTAGAGCATGCATGATTGTGCAAGACCAGTATCAGGTCACATGACCAATACTGGGTCACACAAGGGCATAGGACCAGTATTGGGCAAACCTTGGGATGAGGGCATTGCCTGGGCATTACCAGGGCATTAGCCCTATGCAAATAACATACAATTGATTAGTGGGTTCCAGTCTCACAAAGACCTGTGTTCTGCAAATGCTGCAGTTATTTCGTCCAAAAATCTCTGTTGAACTGCAGCAATTAGTTTGATGAGAAGCATCTATACATAGGACTTCTATTTCACAAAATGCTGGAGAACAAATAATAGAATATTCACAGTAATATAAATACTGGATATCTTTTTCAATTTGTTGTTCTAAAACTGCTGCAGTTATTTCGTCAGAAAATCTCTGTTGAACTGGCAGCATATAGTTGATTGGAAGCAGTTATACATGGAACTTCTCCATTTCTCAAATCGCTGGAGAGCAAAATGTAGAACTTCCACCTAAAACTCTGGATGCCAATGATACAATTTGCAATGTTCATGGCATCCTGGCCAATATGAGTTTTTTTTTTCTTGGTAATATTTACTGCAAAGATTTAAGGGTGAACGTATTACATGCATAGCCTGTACTTCCAACAATGTCCATGTTTGGTAAGCACACTCAGGCTGGTGTGTGGAGAAAAGGCACAATAAGATCACTGGGGATTGGAAAGTGGTATATGTGTCTGAGAAGGAAACCTTAGAAGGAAATTTGAGATGGAAGTGGTTTCCTTTGGAGTTTTCTTAAAGGGAATATCATGGGGAAAAAAGAGAACTTAGAAGATTAGATATATAAAGAGATACATGGGGAAAAAAGAGAACTTAGAAGATTAGATATATAAAGAGATACCTTTTTGTCTCAGAATTAAACTTATTTTAAAATTTAACCTGTTGTCCGATGGATAGACTCTGTAATTTGGGAAAACTAGATTGGTTTCTAATAAGCTTAGCTCAGAAGGAAACTTGGAAGGATATTTTTTCATGCACTTTTTGAAACTGGAGGAAAATACATGTTACTTGAAAAGAAACCTAGTACATTTGCAGGAAACCAAATTAGTTAGATTGAAAGTGGATTAAAAGCGAAAGAGAGAACTTAGATAGCAACCTGTTCTGCAGCCTTTGAAGGAAACTTAGGAGAATAAGAAAACTAAGATGGAAACTGAAGTGAATACACCTAGAAGGAAATGTAGATGAAAACATAACTTGCAAAAGAAAATATACTACATTCAGAAAGAATTCCGAAAGTCAGAAAGATGAAAAAAGTGAAGTAAACCTATAACCTCAAGGAAAGGTATAGGTCTACGAAAACTACCGATCGGATTAATGTCTGACGAGCGACAGAAAGAAAAGATTCTGAGGTGACAAGGAAGATTGGTCGTGTGGAGTGGAAAGTCAACATGGAGGCAGCAGAATAAACAAAACATAGAAGATTGCTTCCAATATATAAAGAGTAAGGGAAACCGCTCTCTGCCGCTCCCCGTCTAAGTGTTTATGTGTGAACTGCGACACTGGTTGGTGACATCTGCGCTCGATGGTGAATACTGAGTGGTGAATTCTATTATAGTTTGTGGTGAATTCTTTGATGGTGCTGCTCACTGCTGCATGGTTCTTGATGCAGTCACCTTTGTGAACTAACTCTCTTTAGATTCTAGATGATATCACCAATTCACCATGATCACGGTGCTGTGAGGCTAGCTCAACGTGGATGTCACATATGGAGAATTTCGTATTGCTGTCGTGTGGTGAAATACCTGAATGGCTGTTTTGTGGGGAAATTTAGTGATGATTTACATTGTAAAACCTGCTGCGTTACTTGAACCGCAGCAACCATAATGAATACAAAAAAGTTCCACTTTTCGACAGAAAATGGTTGTTTTTTACGGCATGTACTGTTGTTTTAATGGTATTATCAGCAGCTGGGTTTAGAGTGTATTCTGTTATGAGTTAGTTGCCAGGGCCATGGCCATAATATATGCATTTCGTATCGCTATGGTCATCTAATGTAGTACCCGCCGTTTTGTCCAACTGGTTGTTTAAGTTCGGTGGTCCTTAGCAAGTCTAACCACCGTCAGTTGTCTCTCCACACCATCGGTTGTCTCTAACACCTTTGTTTGTGTGTCCCAACTGTCAGTTGTCTTGCCTGACTGTGTGTTTCTGATCAATCCTCAGTCCTTACTAGGGAAATCTCCCTCCAACGGTTGACTCTTTCCACCACAGCACCATTGGTTGTCTCTCCACACTATTGGTTGTCTCTCCACACTATTGGTTGTCTCTTCCCACCACTGGTTATCTCTCCCGACCATTGGTTGTCTCTCTCCACCATCAGTTGTCTCTCCCAACCATCGGTTGTCTCTTCCCACCATTGGTTGTCTCTTTCCACCTGCCGGTTGTCTCTCCACACCATCGGTTATCTCTCTTGACCATTGGTTGTCTCTAAAGTCTCTCGACCGGTTGTTTCAGGTCAGTGGTCTCTGCTCGCAGTGCTCGGTTAAGTCAGTTAAGTCAGTTAAGGCTATTTCTGTCAGCGAAAGGTCGCAGCTGCAGCGTCTAATGCAGCCATGTCAACTAGAGGGACACAAGAACAGCCTTTGTGCTGCATCAGTTATTTACAGCAACATGTCACTGAGATGAGGTTCTCCTAAATATAAATGAGGCGCTTCCCACAAGACTAGGGCTGAGCTTTCTGAGCTATTCTTAGCCCATGTGTTGTCATCATTGTCATCAGACTGTTATTATATATGTTGGATTTTGTAGGTTTCAGTAGAATAGAAACTCACCTCAACTAAATCTCATCATCCTTCACATTTTTGGCATGATAGGCCTCATCCAGTCTTGCGTGTTAATTAGGCGACTTTATTGCAAAAGTCACTTTCAATTTCACAACCCGAAGTCACTATGCAGCGGCACTGCATTGTACCAAAACAGACTGGTGATGCTATACTGAGAACTAACTTTCTGAGCTATTTTTAAGCTCATGTGTTGTCATCAGATAGTCGCTAATTATATAAGGTGTATTTTGTAGGTTTCAGTAGAATAGAAAGTTTAGAAACTCTATTTCTACTAAAACTCATCATCACTCAGTGTTTTTCATAGACTATACGATGAGAGCCCATATGGACATACAAGTTAATTAGGTGACTTTGTTGCCAAAATCACATTCAATATCACTACCCAAAGTCACCATGCAGCTGAACCGGATAGTACCAGAACAGATTTGTGATATTATACTGAGAACTACTGACCGGAAGCAACCTCAGGGTAGCGACTTATTGGCAGCTTCTGAGACTGCGTTACTGTGCCGCTAAATGAAAGTACTGCACAAGACATCTAATGAAAACTGTGTTGATGATTACTACTGCGAGACCGATAGTACTGACCAATGGTATGAACCATTGGTATGCACTACTGACGTGGATCAGTCTCGGAGACTTAAGTCCACTGAAAAGAACCACTGACCATAACGACATGAACTCTCCCTCAGGAATATCCCTTTGGATGATCCCAAACTGACCCAAAGGAGTATCCAATAGGACCAACCCAAAGGACTCTCCCATGGGACTATGGCCCATTCAAAGTCTGATGACCAATAACCATCCCATCCAATGCAATGGCACAAGGGTTGCCACAAGGATCAGCTCTATGCCTGCCACTAGGACTGGCACCTTGACAGAAAAGGTATTATCGGTGAGTGGCCGGTGAGGAGCAATGGTCAGACATGGCAACCGGTTGAATGAGGGTCTTAGGCTGACCAAGTGGCACTTACTGTGAGATTTACATGGATTAGCAGTGAGAGGAAATGTGGAATTGTAGTAGAAGGGGTGGCAGCTGCTGTAGTTGGGAGTCCTGTTGGACTGATGTGGAGAATCAGCTTGGAGAATCAGATGGCTGTAGTTGATGCTGTTGTAGTGGTTGCAGATGGTCAGTCTGTGGTAACACTGGTTTGGCTCCTAAGGATGTCTCTTTTTCTGTTATTGGTTGTTATATAGAAAGAGGCAGCTTGTAACAGTGTCTGTGCTGGGCAAATAAAAGATTCCTCACTTGGGGTAAATGTGTGACATGTTGAGGACTCTCACTCTCTCTCTCCCGTCTCATCATCCAACCCTCATGAGTACCCAGAACTGGGCTTAGAGGGCTACACTTACAATAATATTATCCATCTATCATATTCAGCCACAGTAACTCGATCAAAAGACACAAGCAACAGCTGCAGTTGTTCTTGTCAAAGCAACAGAAAGCACAAAAAGAGGAAGCAATATAGCTTCATACAGAATATACACACGAATGACAGACTGTCACTGACACAACCGTTCTTGCGAAGAGACCGGCAAAGAGACTGGCAAAGAGACTCGCGAAGGGTCTGGCTGTGATCTTGATTGGACGTGACTCAGGAATAATACAAGGAGATCCCATGTGACAGATACATGCACATGTTGCCCTGGGAAAGATGGAAACAGGACAGGGGTAACAAACCAACTGTTGTCCTCTCAAGAGGTCCTCCCTTCTGCATTGTGCAGTCCTATCAAGAGGGCACAAAGAGGGCATTGGGAGGGCATCTGAAGGGCATACCGGTCGGAAGCGGGTTAGTTTGGTTGTTACTTTGGTTTTTGTGGAAGGAAGTTGTGTTGCAACTGAAAAGCTACAAGTTGTATGTTCTAAAAAATCTCAGCCTGATTCGATTGTTCGAAGGGATACATATGATAATTGTTTTTGGCTTCTTTTTTTTTCGAAAGTGTCATTGTTGCGGCAAATTGGTCGTCTGTTAGTTTGTACGTCATGAGGCGTAAGTTGAAACCGAAGTCAGCTGTTCGACATGAGCTCAGAGCTAATTGGGTTGTGATGTCAACAGTGCTGTAGACTTGTGGCCTTATCTGGATCATTCAGCTTGTTCTATTGTTCTTGCTGGTGTACAGGAAGTGAACCAAGAATTTGTTTGTGTTCCACCCTATTCTCAAAACGTCTCGATTCACCTCTTGATTGTTATGCCCCTTGACTATCAAATGTTGCTCATGTCAGAAATGAAGAATTAGTGTGGAAACCACATAAGATGCAAAAAATAATTCATCTTCTGTGAAATCATCATCCTTATTGAATCATTGTTATGCGAGAAATGTAGAAGTGCAGATGGTGAAACATCCTCAGAATTGGAATGGATGGATTCGCAGCTGTGTTCGTCGGATGGCAAGCATTTGCTGACAACGCCGGCTGCTTAATTAAACCTCGAAATAGACGTCCATAGACCGGAGCAGATTCACTTTAGATTGATGGCGCAGGAATCGGGGTTACATTTCGTTTGGTGTAATTACTCAGAGATAACGTTTTGGATTTAGCATACGGATTTGTAGGGCTTATTGGGGCTGAGAGGGATATGTGGCAAACCAACAAACCTATGGGGAGTCGCAGTTAAACTTGGTGAAATGGTCTGAAATCTGAATAGATAAAGGCATGTCGAGATGGCAGCTACACTTCGCGAAGTGGTCTGAAATCTGAATAGATCAAGGCGTCTACTGCCATGTCGAGATTGCTGTATATTTAGGGAGCTTCAATGATTGTTACATGATAACATGTTGGTTAGCGCCACGTGTTCATGTCGAGAGCAGCACGTAATGCCTTTTATGCCACGGGCAGCAGCGCTCTGCGTCGTGGACCAAATATAATGGCTAAATATAATGGGAGAATGTAACGGCCTCATGGGCAATGCATATAAAGCAATGGCAGGAGGCATGTGACAACTTGTGTGGGGAGGAGAAGGTCCAGAATAGATGGAGAACACATTTCTTGCACATGCAACACTTGTGTTGGCTCTTGTGTCCCCTATGGCTTGGAATATTCATGTGTCTGACCCTTGCATTACTGCTTATTGGCGAAAGTGTGTATGAGCACCGGCTTATTCACCCCAATTCTACGCTGGCTTTATGGCTTCTATCTCCCGCTCAAAGGATTATGGGCCTTTGTGTTGTCCTCTCTCTGTATATATATTTCCTGATGAATGTGCTGACTTCGCTGCGAGTCCAGAGTTCTGCAAAAGTCTGGATTTCTGCGATAACTCTTGAATCGTTCGACAGCGGATTCTGGATGTTTGTGACAGAAATGTGTTGTCTTCGACAGTCTCTTAACGTTTGTGACCAGCTTTGGGTGTCTATGGAAGTCTACCTTTGACATACTCTTTATGTATTTTCTATATCATTTGTATGTCTGTCTGGAAGCTTTTGTGGCATTACTTCCTGTCTGTCTGACCAACAGTAGCCATTCTTGGTGTCTGTACTTCTTGCTATAATTAGAATGGTGTCTGCAGCACTACTGGTCTCTTCCTGGTGCCTAAGAAGTTGCTCTTCGCCAGCTGCTGTTGCAAGAGTATCCGACAGTTATGTCTTTGGAGTTTAGATCTGAATTGTTATATTGTTGTAAGAGTTAATGCTACAGACATATTTCAAGTTTTCAACGTATATATATGGATGCATATACATGTATGTATACCAAGCAGAGGTGTATCTGGTCTGTCATTGCCTTCTGTCTATCTGCCTGTCCGTCTACATTGGTAGAGTAGTGATTTCTCCTCAATCATCACCTATGGTCCCCAGCTAGAACAAGACTGTCTTGAGCAGCACCAGTCTCTTCTGAGTCTTCTTCTATCAAGCCCCCACTGGCCTCTGGTCTTATCCTGCTCTCTTCTGTAGTTTTATCTCCTCAGCATTTGGCTGTCAGCTCCCAATTGCAGGCATTCACCTCACAATTCACCACTTAGTCTTAGGCATTCACCACTCAGTAGTGAGCATTCACCACTCTCTGTTGGACATTCACCACTTTCTGCTTGCCATTCAGTACCACAAGAAGTGACACAAGTGGAATTCCGCCCTCTCTCTAAGTCTCTATTCAATTGCAGTTAAGCAAGTCCAGTCAAATTTGGCTAGAGAAATTGTCTGTGTCTAGTGCCTGCAACACAGCAGCTGGAGTGCTAGGACTTGCTGCCTATAGACTTCAAGTAAGTTACTTTAAGCAAGTCCAATTGGGAGTTGGAGAACTGGTTGTTAGCAACAAAAAGAGATCTAGCAGAAATCTAGCAGAAAAAGGAAGCTAAAAGCTGCCTAAAATCTTGCACAGATCTCCAAAGAAATCCTAGAGAATTTCAAGAGAAATCTGCCTTTTTAGGTGCCTTTTTGTGGGCCTTTTGTTAGCCTTTATTTGGATTCTATTTGCCTTTATACCTTGAGCTTCCGCTCTATTTCTGGTACCTTCAGTGACATTTAGCCAAGAGACTTTTGAGTCCCTGGAGACTTGAGTTAGATTTTAGCTCTTTGTGAGACATAGCCTGGTCTAAAACGAGTTTAAAGTGTGTTGAAATGCTGACACCTTTGGCTTCATTACTGAAACTGGAAGAAACTGAGAAGAACAAGATGTAGCAGCTTCAGAAACTGAGAGGAGCTATACTTATATTTATATAAAGCATACATGCGGTTAAATGGCCTAGTGGCTAAGTGACAAACTGCTCTATTGGTTCTGAAAGTCTCAGGTTCAATTACTGCCAATTTCCTGTTTTCAAACAATCGTATTTGCACACCTTCTGAATAGGATGATAGCTGGCCCATTAATCAGACATTGCATTGGATATCTTCTTGTATACACCATAACTTTTGATGGGGCTAGTCAGAGGTCACACAAATAGGTCAGTTTATGACATGTTGTTGGTTCCTCTATCTGTCTGTGATTTGATCATAGGCCCATCAAATAAATTATTGCCTTTAATACAAGAACTTGACTAAGAGATCTGCACTTGCCTAAGTTCCTAACCAACTACCTGGAAGTAGAGTGAATTTAAGAACCCAACAGTGTGTGAGGCTATATGCTTTCTTGGAGAGGTTATGTATTTTTGGTGCCTTACATGTTTGCATCATGTGCCTGTTTGCATTTTGTGCCTGTTGACTATGCTTTGAGATGTCTGCACTAGCCTAAGTTCCTAACCAGCTACCTGGAAGTAAGTGAATTTAAGAACCCAACAGTGTGTGAGGCTATATGCTTTCTTGGAGAGGTTATGTATTTTTGGTGCCTTACATGTTTGCATCATGTGCCTGTTTGCATTTTGTGCCTGTTGACTATGCTTTGAGATATGTGCCAAGAACTAGGTATGCTCAGAGGTCTGCACTAGCCTAAGTTCCTAACCAGCTACCTGGAAGTAAGTGAATTTAAGATGAGCTTAAGCTATCTTTATCTGCCTCCAGCCAGGGGCTTGTTGCTGTACAGTGGATTTATGCTGACTTACTGTAGCTTTTTTGGCCACATTACAAAGTCAACACACCCAGAAATTTGCAAATTCAGCTCTGTGCAAAAGAACATAAGACTTGCTAATTTAATTGCCACAGTTTGACTGCAAGATAGCATATGCATTTGAAGTGTGAATCAGATATGCAATTTATTTGCTTGTGCCCAAATTCCGTTAATTGATACTTATATGGACAGATAGATAGATGGATAGATGGATAGACAGATAGATAGATAGATAGATAGATAGATAGATAGATAGATAGATAGATAGATAGATAGATAGATAGATAGATAGATAGATAGATAGAAATTGACCATTTTGGCAAATGGCAATCATAAAAATTGAAAATGTATTAATTAAGTTATTTACCTTCCCAAGAAATTTGCACTGAAATTTCAGAATAGTCCAAACATTTGCTTTTACTGCCTTCTGTCTGTCTGTCTGTCTCTATCTGCATATGCATTCTTTTGTCAATATATACTTGAGGCTACACCTAATAATATTGCAGTATGCCAGTGCCCAATTATGTAGCACATGACAAGTCTGTGCGTTATTATCTCAATATGCTCCAGATTGGCTTTCTTGTGGAGGTTGTGTATTTAGGGTGCCTTACATGTTTGCATTATGTGCCTGTTGGCTATGCCTTGAGATGTGTGCCAAGAACTAGGTATGCTAAATTAGTTATACTGATTCTGAGATAAACAGGAATAAATGCATATTGCAAAATGACAGATATTGACTGTCAACATAGGCAGATGAAAAAATTAATTAATCAAAAAACGTTTTATCGAAAGGTCAACATGTTGGAACTGTACGTAAATGAAACTGCATGTTGGATCGATACTGTTAGATAGGTAAGCAATAACGGAGACGTGACTGACAAATATATTGATAGAAAAACTCATTTTATCTAATAAAAAATTCCCATACCACATGATACCAGCATACATAACAGCTCCAAACCAACCAACATTAATATGATGTATCAGCAGCCCTGTAGCAGAGAACCATGGATATTTCAATGAGAACCAAGCACCCATGCAGTAGCAGTTGTAGCTCTTGCAACCCTGGTTAACCAGGTCCCAGACAACACAACAAAGTTTGCAACAACACCATCAGCAGTGCAAGCATGATTTGTAAGAGGCCACAAAGATGCTGCAACTGGCATCCACCAGACATCTGGGAGTTGGTGTGGAATTTGCTAATGGTAGAGCATGGCTCTGTGGCATACTGGCATACCTCATTGCATGGCTAGTAGCTCATAGCATGGCTCCTTGGCATACCTCATTGCATGGCTAGTAGCTCATAGCATGGTTATATGTAGCAGCTCATTGCATGAGCAGTTAGTGGATCGTTGCATTGGTTCCTCTATGTAGTTCGTTGTTCAACATGTGCAACATTTTAGAAGTTGAATGCATGGGTAGGTATAGTGTATCAGTCCATTGCACAGCATTGTTTCTTCATTCAGTGGTTCCAGAAGCTCAGGGGAGGGGATTAGCTCATTTGATAGCACTTTGGGAGATGGTCTTCCTATTGCTGGGTCCTGAATGCAGTCCTATCGGGTTCATTTGCCGATACTGATATCTTATTAGTATCTGTGGTATCGGCACCAAAAAAGCAGTATCTGTATAGTATCGGAGCCTCTGCTCGATATATAACAATGTTATCGGTATCGGAATGGCATCGGCATCGGGGAAAATTCAAGCAAATTTCAGCATCAGTATTGGAAGTGAAAAAAAACTTATGTCAGTGTACCCCAAGCCGGATCATCGGGATATATGTTGGACAGCAGTTTCAAACTTTCGATCATCCTTCTTCATCTCGCTGTGCCTTCCTCCTGTCCAAATTGGTCTATGGAGTCCACAAAAACAGGACGTTAAGCCCCAATCATCCATACATCTCTTAATCTACCAAATTACCTCCTTACCAGCACAAAAGTTTTGGTTTCATATTGCTTCTTATATACCAACCAAATAACCTAAATGCCATTTTATTATATTTATCAGGCATAAACTTATTGTTTTCGATCCTTGTATACTAATGCATTAATACACAAAGTTATTTGTATTGCTAAGCACTGCAGACATACTCTTTATGCTCTTAATGCTGATTCTGGTGTGGCTCAGTACTTCACTTGCTCACAGGGTGTGGCCGAAATAGCAATTTTTTCCAAACAAACTTTCCATCCTGCATTCCAGCTTTTTAGCTGTTGTTTTTTTGTGTGCTTCTTCCTAATTGATAAGTTGGCTCCGATGGCATCCATTAGATTTTTGCATTGTCAAGGTATCTCGAATTTTTGCTGTTTCTTGCAAATACTTGGGAAATTGTATCACATATTCTTACCTCACAGGCCTATTTATTATGTTGTAATATATTGGTGGCTTCTTGAGAATTTGATTGGTTGTTTTAAAAAGTTTTCACTTTTTTCCCCAAACTGCAGAAACTTTTTTGTCCAACCTGATAGATAGATAGATAGATAGATAGATAGATAGATAGATAGATAGATAGATAGATAGATACACATGTAGATAGATGAATGGTTAGAAAGATATATATATCTATAGACCTGAATATTTTTAATGTTGCGGAAATAGGATTTTATATTTATATTATTTTTAACTGAAATTGAGGAGCTATTTTAATTTTTGATGACACCTCATTTGCTAAAGATACAAAGCCTTCCAATTACTTGCAATTTTGTTTCATATATATATACTTTGAACTTGGTTGCAGTTCATTTCCATTTCATTGCATTTATTTCATGCATTTAGAGTTGCCATTATCTCGAATTGCATGATGATAGACATATATTTAGAGAGAGAGATTTTGGCATTGTTTGATGTTCCTGAAATGCTCCAAATACGATGTATATATATAGACGGGAACAGACTTTGAAAGTATGTACTTGACGTTTCATGTAATTCATGCTTTTCATGATTGTTGTTGCACAGTGAAATTGTGATGTAATTTTACAAGAGATGTCTGAATCGCTAGCATAGCTTCATTTATCGTCGTACTGCTGATGGATCCTGGAAGTTCATTTTTGTCATCGGTACTCACTGGTTTACTGCGGTGTTGGACATAAATTAGAATTAAAGAAAGATATCTGATCAATGATAAAGCTAAAATTCAGTAACTCTTAAAATTTGTACTGGTGACTTGAAGAATTGACGCAATGCCAAAATTTCTGGCATTTTTTACGTGACGGGTATCCAATCACAGTGATTTGATCTGATGGATGGCAAAAGTTTTGAATCCTTCTTGTCATTGTTATTAGTGTCCCTGGCACCCAGTTGTAAAAATACAGGACATGAAGTCACAAAACAATCCCTAAAAAGCTAAAACCTTGTGAGAAATAATGCTAGTCGCCAAGAATTTTACGCGACACATTTTACGATGTCCCATCTGATTGTTATGGAAAGCACCAGACTCCGGGATTGTAAAAATGGATTGCAAAAGAGCTAAAAATGCTAAGTGGGGAGCGATTAAACACAGTTTGTTCTGTCTACTGCAGCCACAGTGAGTGTCTAGACAGCTAGGATTGGTGAACGATCACTCTGGACAGGAATGGCTAAAGATCAAAAGGATTTATGAGCAGTTAATTCGCTCACTGGTCGATCCCGCTGACATCAATCTTCTCCGTCAAAGCGAAGTCGGAGAGGAAAGTCGGAGCGAAGTCAAAGCGCCTCTTGTTATTCATCATTATTCTCTATTCATTGGTCCACTTGTAGCAGGGGCCGCTTGCAGAATAGGATTCTGATGGCATGGTTCTCGGAATAGGTTCAGAGACTCCGCTTACTCCGGACTCCGCTTACTCCGGACTCCGCTTACTCCGGACTCCGCTTACTCCGGACTCCGCTTACTCCGGACTCCACTCACTCCGGACTCCACTCACTCCGGACTCCACTCACTCCGGACTCCATTCACTCCGGACTCCACTCACTCCGGACTCCACTCACTCCGGACTCCACTCACTCCGGACTCCACTCACTCCGGACTCCACTCACTCCGGACTCCACTCACTCCGGACTCCACTCACTCCGGACTCCACTCACTCCGGACTCCACTCACTCCGGACTCTGGAGTGAGGTCGCGAGTGATCAGCATTGCTTCTGAGTCGCTTTGCTGTAGCTGAGATGATTTGAAGCATACTCGGATTGCTCAGTTTTGTCGGAAGTATGGTTAAGTCTGTCGTACACAATTACACATAGAGCGTTCGGTTGCTTTTCTATTGAATGAAGCAAATTTGAGGTGGATTCAGGATTCTACATCTGTTTCTGATACAATCTTTTTTCTATTATTTTCTGTTGTGCCTTATGTTTCTGGAATCCAAGTGTTCAGTTAAAACAGTTGAATTCAAATCATTATACATTTTTAGCAATTTATGTAGCAAATATTCCAGATGGCCATGTTATGGCTCTGCACCTTTCGATTAGATATGTAGCATGAAGTAGGTCATATGGTTATATTAACGATAACTACAGAAAAATGTCATTGAGATTTGAATCCGCGACATCACACGCACAATACGAAAATACTTCTGGATATGCAATAGAGCTTTAACAATGTTTAAATGAAAGATGTATAGTTATTTTCTGCTAGTAGGACTGTTTGAGTAAATATAGGCATTTAACATGTAGCACCGCAGTTCTGCATGTTGCTTGGACTCGGAGAGTAGACTTGCGGTCTGCATGTATAGTCGCTGGGACGATTTGCGTGACACACAATTTGATTTTCATTCCATGTCCATTTCAATTTGCATAGCACTTCCAGGACTTCCTGGTGGCATTGTACATTCAGGGGGCTTTTCTTTGTAGATTAATTGTCGCATTTTTCCACAATTTACCTCATTTTTTCCCCCTTCTTTCCCTCTTTTTTTCTTCGTGTTTGCCTCCTTTTGCCTCCCATCAACTCAGAGGTTACAGTTGAGTGAAAGTACTTTGATTGATCCAACTATTGAGTGGAAAACAGATTCTGAACAGAATATCTGATCCACTGTGAAATGTTGCTATACTTTGAACAAATATGTTGCTCTAGAATTGATATTTCTTAAGCTGGATAGAAATCAAATTTTATTTTCCTGTGCATAGGTAGTATAAATCTATATTTATAGCCAGTTAAAGATAGATAGATAGATAGATAGATAGATAGATAGATAGATAGATAGATAGATAGATAGATACTATCAGGTAGATATTTTAAGTGCAGCCCTCTAAGCCCAGTTCTTGGCGCTCACAAGGGTCGATTGAAGAGATTGGAGAGAAAGCAGGAGTCCGCTACATGTTGCAGATTTACTCCATGTGAGGAATCTTTTACTTGCCCAGCACAGACACTGACACAAGGGGCCACCAATTTAATGTCTCATCCAAATGACATCCAGCTGGGATTTTGCTCATGAAGGTCCACTGAAAATTTTGGGTTCTCCACCCGGGGTTCGAACCCATGTAATTAAGACTTTCTTCGAAGCAAGCGGGAACCTTAACAACTCTGCGACCCAGCTATTTTACACGGAACTTTAGTCAGTTAACAGAAACTAGAAAACTAAAAGTTGCTCTCCACAGAATCTGATCTGATCCATATACCAATCTATGAATGATGGAAGCATAATAGATATGAGAAAAATTAATGTTAAGAGTAGACAACCAACATTGAGTGATTAGGCCGCTGCAGACTTACTTGCCATAAAATTGGATTCTGTGATAGATGGCTGTAACATGCTAGAATCAAATTAGCCCCTTGTCTGCTAGTAGGGAGGCTTTGTATATATATCCTTGCCCATGAATCAATTGATAATTTAGGATTGATGGTTGAGGGGGACTCAACTTTTCAAGATGAAAAAGGATTTTAAAAGAGTTTTCCGGAGAAGAAGTGGCCAAATTAAGGAAGAATAGAATATTTGGGATGTATTTTGTGATGCAATTTGCAAACTAGGAAGAAGCTTTCACATGGAAATGGAGATGTAAAGAATGGTTAAACTTAATAAGGAAGTGTTTCATTTGAAATGTTGAAAAAATAAATTCTGAATAGTTTCCCTAGGAGGATTGTGATTATGTTGTAATTTGTGGACCTCATTTCCTCTTCAATACTTGCAAGCTCATTTGCAGCTTTGAACGCTCACCTGAAGACTGGACCTATTTTGGAAAGCTTCAATCATCCTTCGCCTTATGGAGGGAGGGTTAGCTCAGTGATAGCGTGGCTGCCATTCGCTGGGTCTTGGGTTCGAATCAAGCTCTTGCGGGTTACCTGGATCCATGTCGGATGGCTGTTTCAATCATCCTTCACCTCATTGACGCGTCCTCCTCCTGTCCTAATAAGCCTACTGATTACACAATATTGGGCATAAAGCCCCAATAATCCATCCCACCTCGTCGCAGTGTGTTCCTGTCCTTATTAGCCTACCGATTACATAATACAGGACGTAAAATCCCCAATCATCCTTATATCACAAGTTATATGGTGTTCTCTGTACTTCCTTTACTTTCTCTTCCTATCTTCTTTGGGCCCTTCTAACTGCATCTTACATTATATCTCCAATCATCCATTCATCAAGCCTCGTCGCAGTATGCTCCTCCTGTCCTTATTAGCCTACCTAGTGCATAATACAGGACGTAAAGCCCCCAATCATCCATCAATCATCCTCATATGGTGTGCTCTGTTTCTTTACTTTCTCTTCCTATCTTCTTTGGGCCCTTCTAACTGCATCTTACATTATATCTCCAATCATCCATTCATCAAGCCTCGTCGCAGTATGCTCCTCCTGTCCTTATTAGCCTACCTAGTGCATAATACAGGACGTAAAGCCCCCAATCATCCATCAATCATCCTCATATGGTGTGCTCTGTTTCTTTACTTTCTCTTCCTATCTTCTTTGGGCCCTTCTAACTGCATCTTACATAATATCTCCAATCATCCATTCATCAAGCCTCGTCGCAGTATGCTCCTCCTGTCCTTATTAGCCTACCTAGTGCATAATACAGGACGTAAAGTCCCCAATCATCCACAAATCATCCATCAATCATCCTTATATGGTGTGCTCTATAGTTTCTTTACTTTCTCTTCCTATCTTCTTCGGGCCCTTCTAACTGCATCTTGCCAGACCCTCTCATCCACCAGTTGCTGGCCCGGACAGCCTGTCTCGATGGTATTCCTCATGTGTCAGTCGCAGCGTTATTGATTCCTTTCTGCCTGTCTCTAAGTCTCCTCTGTGAGACTCTGTGAGACATGCCAGTGTGGCCAGCCTCCAAACCTGCCTCTAAAACTTGCCCCAGCAGTGCTTAGACAGCTTCAGACATCCTCTAAGACCTGGGAGAGCTTGCGTCGCTGCTCCATATCAACCGTCCGACTAAGGCTCCTAGACTTGCCCCGCAGAACCTGATATTGAACGGTGATATGCCGCCCAAATCAGATTTCAGCCACTGTCCCACCACCTATGTAGGTCCTATACACCAGATAGAGGTATATTGATACAATTGCGGGTTGCCATACAACATTCTGTGCTGTTCTTAAGGCTTGGTCCCCACAAGAAGGCAGCTTCGTAAATCACTATTAGGCGCTTTACGAATTGCAGTTGAAGTTACGATCTACTGCAAAAATATAAAAATCCCAAAAGTACTTGTTATACCCATAAGACTGGCAAATACTTTAGCATTTAGAATGCCTGTGCTTGCGCTTAATGAATGATACAGGTTCTAAGTGGTCTGCCTGTTTTAAGATAAATTTGAAATAGCGAATACATAAATGATGCAATCGGTATGAAATGCTATTCGATATGAGGGGAAGAATGTCACAAGCAACTTTGAAGAGTCACAGTGAGTGCCACATAGATAACATTATGCAGTTGTAGAATCAGTAAAATCTTGCAGATGGATAATATCAATCTGTTTGAAGTCCACATTTCAGTGAATTTTTACAGTGATGTTTCTTTAGATGGGCCCTTTCCTCTTATAGTCCCTTCTCTCCTCTAGTCCCTTCTCTGACCGACCAGACCTTTCACAATGTTTAGCCCTTTTAGCCATGCAGTCCTTTAGACTGCATTGCTGGTTGCCATGGTGTTTGTATCCTGGCATCTGTTGTCATTGGCAACCAGCTTAGGACATTGACAGCAACATTGACAACCTGGCTTAGGACATCACCAGCATATACAAGTAGTACCTCAGAGGATAGAGCTTGTTTAGCTGATAAGTGACAGGCCCAACACTGCATATGAGCTGGTGAATTCACACCATTTGCTATTCTTCATTGCTTTATTGAGAGGAGGGGGTTAGCTCAGTTCGTAGCTCTGTAGCATTTACGGCTACAAAGTGTTCAATCGCGGGTTCAATTCCAGCTCTTGCTGAGTCACCTGGACCTATGTTGGACGGCTGTTTCAAACATCCTTTGCCTCATTGCTCATGATTGCTGTGTCCTCTTCCTGTCTTAATTAGCTTTACCTCATTGCCGTGTCCTCCTACTGTCCTAATTAGCCTACCAAGTGCATAAATGCAAGATTTAGAGGCTCAATCATCCATCTAGCCATCATGGCCTCATAGCTTTAGTATTATACTCTAGCGTTGAGGTGTATAAGTATTGACGCAGTCAGTGCAGCCGTCTTGAGCGAGTTCTTGTCGCTCTTGAGTATTGGTCAATGATATATTTACCTCATATGCAGGGTCATCTTTCTGTAAGAACTTCATAATATCAAACTCCCATTTGGCAAACGAATCGGAAATGACGACCGCTTACTGCGCTGCTAAATAACTCGCAATCTACTATCGCATAACAACCTACAACATTTTTACAACAAGTCGAGCAGATATCGTTCTTAGAACCACATTTCTTCGAGCAAATACTAGGACTATAAGACTGCCAGCGTTTGATAAGAGTACATTGTGTCAGATAAGTTGATCTAGACGCTGGCGGTTTCCACAAAGGTACGATGGCCGATCAATCTAGAGGTTTTATCGGTGACAGTAAGGATCCATCTATTTCTATGGCTATAGAACAATTCTATGCAGTCTCAGCAAGACCTAGTCTAGACACAGCATAAAACTAATTCTCTGGCATATTCTCACACTGCTGACTGGAGTAGTTGAGTAATTGTGCAAACTGCTACAGCATAACTACAAAGAACACATAGGTCAATTGACTCTGACTCAATTTCAAATGATTGACAGGTTCTTCAGCCATTGCTGGTTATCGTAACTTTGCAACCAAGTTTATACGGAGAGTGGTATAGCTCAGTTTGTAGAATACAGCTCTGGAGCTTCCAATCGCTGTGTCCTGTGTTCAAATCAAAGGTCCGACGGGGACATCTGGACATATGTTGGACAGTATTTTCAATCATCCTCTGCTTCATTGTTGTGTTCTGCTATCCTGATTAGCCAACAAAGTACATCTGTACAAGATGACTGAGAATGTAACTAACGCTTCAATCATCCATCCATCTAGGGTAACTTCCAAATAATTCATCGGTAGCAAGAATTATATTTTAGAATAATATTATATATATTGTCTCAATTCGAAAGTGGAAAAAGGCTTTAGTAGTGGTATTAGAAATTTCTTAGCTAATAAACAATAACCATGATAACTTATGGGGTTTTATACGGTTAAACTAATATTCATGAAAAAATATTACTCGCGACGAAAAACCGCAAGACATGTTACAGAATACTATTAGTAGGGAGTTACCGGGCACCACAGTCCTATGTCTCCCATGTTGGACATTACCTTGTCTTTGGGGAGTAATTAACCTTTATTGGTCTCTGGGCTTTTCCATTAAGGCCTCCAGGAACTACGAGGAAGCCTGTCGATAGACAGACTTTGTGTTTTAGAATACCAATTAGTGTACCTGTATGTATCAGGTTCCCCTATGTTGGGAATATATTGATTTAGGTGCACATGTGTAGCTCATGTACACACTAAGTATTCCCAGAATGTATTCGCTGCACACTTTATGTTTGTACAAGCCGTAATTAACGGTGTCCGAAAATGGCCGAATGCGAATTGGGTGGTCCGAGTTGTGTGAGATGAGTTCTTCTGTTAATGTTATTGACTTGCATAGTAAATGTACATGTAATATGGTAATGGTAAAGAAGATAATTATATAATGGTGTTTAGTGCTACTAGCTACATTCCCAACTTGTGAATTGCTAGAAAATACAGTCCTCATCATGACTTGAGAAGGATGCTTACGCTTTATTTTCTTGAAGTATTAGGAATCAACTATTTCTGCTTCACTTCTATCGATTTGATCTATCTACAACACTTTGAGATATATGAATGTGTCTATCTTTAAAAAGTCCAGACAAAATATTTGCCCATAGCACCTAACATATTGTGCCACTTAACAGTTTACTGGCCCAGAACTGAATACATTTTAAGTGCTTTGTGCTGAGGGGATGATATATATTCCAGTCCAACACTCTGTAGTCATTTTGTGGCCTGGTTGATAGATTTACGATATTGTGGTCGGCCTGTCCCATGTTGGTGTTAATACATACACTGTGTAATAGTGTCTATGGAGACCCTCCCTATTTTCGCCCTACCTCCCTATTTTCGCCCACTTGCATGCCAATGTATGTAAATGCTGCCTAAATGCATGACGGCACCCAATAAACAACAATAGACCAAGAACTACAAAAGAGTCTTGTGTCATGCCTCAGTCATGGCTCGGTCATGCCTCAGTCGTGGAGTGGAACTGGGGTGTCACACAATATTAGGGGGTGTCAAAGACCCTGCTCTAAGTGTCACAGACAGTGTCACAGAGAGTGGCATTGGTAGTGTCAAAGACAGACACACACTTGTGTCAAAGACAGACACACTGCCTGCTCCTCCTGCCCCCAAGGTGTGGGTCATGGCCACCAGACAGAGTCTAGCCCCCATGCTAATGCCAGCAAGGATGTTCACCTGTGTGTGTGTGTGCTGCAAGTCTGGCCCCAGACCAAGGATACAACTTTGCTGAGATTGCATTGCTGCTTAACTGAATGGATAGATAGTGAGATAGATAGATAGATAGATAGATAGATAGATAGATAGATAGATAGATAGATAGATAGATAGATAGATAGACAGGTATACAGGTATACAGATAGTGAGATAGTGAGATCAATAGACAGATATATAGAGAGATAGTGAGATAGTGAGATAAGTAAGTAAGTAAGTAAAATTTTATTGAAAAGTCGGTAATATAGGTTAACAAGTAACAGAAGTTCAAGTGCTTGTTTCCGACAACGATCATAAAAGACAGATGAATGAAATATGTACAGATGAGAATAGGAGTTAAAAATTACATCGATAGTGAGATAATGAGATTGATAGACAGATAGATAGATAGTGAGATAGTTGGATTGATAGACAGATAGATAGACAGATAGACAGTGAGATAGTGGGATCGATAGACAGATAGACAGATAGATATTGAGATAGTGGGATGGTGTAGACAGTGAGTGGACATGCAGTGAGATAAATAGTGAGTGAAAGATAAATAGATAGATAGATAAGTAGTTATGTAGATATGAAACTGATTAAAAGATGGGAAGGAAAATGGTATGGGTGTACAGGTAGGTAGGTAGGTAACAAATTCAAAGTGTCAAGATAGACTGCTAGACAGCTGGACAGCTAGACAGACACAAAGACAATTGTAATGCCAATAAAACACGAATTATGCTTGTCGTTCAAGTGATGCTCAGGCATTGAATTAACAGATTTCATATTCAATTTCATGTTCAGTTAAGCTTGTGAACTTGAGAGGGTTGCCCATTTCATCTGACATTTTGGGCTTCAGGGCATCCCATTTTACAGCAAATTACACTTGGGTGATTTCTTGAATGTTACATGAATGGGCAGACACTGCTGACAGTCTGCCAATTTCAAATAAAGGGATTCAGCAATTAAAAAATGGCGGGTAATCTTGTAGAAATGGATTGATTTTGTAGGAACTCAGCTGTTTGGTGTTCTCAAAGTACTTCTAAACAACAGCCTTTTTACACTTTGAGAGAACTTTGATAGGTGAAGTCTCTCAACAAAGTTTCTTGTACATGTTGTGGTTTCGTCTGGTATGTAGTTGGCTGCCATGTTTCTTTCACAGTTGGACTTGAAGTTATGTTGTTATGCAAAGTCATCAGATTTCAGCTCACCGTATGTACTCGATAAATTTCAAAGTCGTCCGATTTTGGGTTGCCATATGAACTCGATTAGACGGCTTTGTTAATTCTGGTTACGTAGTAAACTTCACTACAAGAATTGAAGTCACTTTCTTAAATTGTCTGTTTCCTGTCCAGCTTTCTGAGGTTTTGAAGATTGTTCTGTTACATATTTATAAACATAAACTGAACCACCGAATATAGCCTATATACCGGCCTTTTTACATTTTTGCTAAGCGCCACGCTTCTGAGAAAACACCCGATACACAGGACCCTTGCCATCTGAATGTTAAATTGCACGATTTGCTTGTGTTGAAGCCCATTTATGCTGGGCATTATCCCATCATATCATATTTGACAGCGAAACCTCAAAACCTGGAAGAAATCATGAATAACAGAACCGAAATCGCAGAGATATCGTTCAGCCGCCAATCGAGCGAACAACTTCTTTTTTTGCCACCCATATTTCCTGCTCAGTCAGGGCTGTACTGTATTGCATAGTCATCAGATTTCATGCTATCCTTCTTATGATAAACAAAAACAAAACAGCCATGAAAAAAATGGCAATAAGAAATGGAGGGAAACGTGCAATATTGAGTAGGTAGCTTGTACAAATGTAGCATTTTTGTGGTCTACCGCCAGGATCTCTGCTAGACAACACTGTCAGGATACCAGACGAAGATCAAAGTAACAAAGTTTTGACTGGTGGGTGAACCACGTGACATGTCAGCTTAGTTGCTATGGTAACTGAGAATGACAGACAATCCTGTGTCTCTTTTTTCCCTCTCTCTTTTTTCACTGTGTCTTTTTTTGGTTTCTATTTTTGTTTTCGGAGTCACATTTTGTTTTCGAAGTATTTTTGTTTTCCTGTGGGAATGTATATACTGCTCCTGTCTCTGAAATTCTTCTTCTTCTTCTGCTGCTTCTTCCCCTTTGTACATCATCAGTAATTCATCACATGGTCATTGTTTTATGTTGTGAATTCTAAAACACACCTGCGTCTGCTTGTCGCGATAAGAAAAAGTTGAGCCTAAAGGAAGAAATGCACATATGGCCTTTCTGAACAGTGATATGTCTTAGTATAGGTCTACTGTTTAAGATATTTATATTGAAAAGTCTCAGGTTTTGTCTGAACTTGTTAGCTGAGTTGGAAGTGTGGTTTTCTAGTCGCTCAGTCCCGGGTACGATTCTAACTTATCTCAGCCGAACACTGTCATCCGGACTCCAACAGTTATCATACCATGAGCAATAGGATAATTATGATATGACGAATTGACAATACTTAATGTTGTTAACTAAAAGTTTTAAGTTCTTAACACAGCATATTTAATTGTTTTTCTTTATGTTTCAGGTCAAGGAGGAATATGCCACCAGGCGTCAGCAGTGGTGGTGCTCATTAACGGACCGGACTTTTTGAATTAAAATTGTGCAAGAACTGAGTGCTGAGTTCAGATCTCCGAAATTGATTCTCAATTTCCCGCTTTCACATTGCGCTACCAAGCTTGCATCCGCTGGCGCACCCCAATATTCGCCTTAACTCGGCAGCGTCTTCTATATTATGGCAATGGTGAACCCCATCATTAACCCGCTTCAAGTGAAGGACTCTCGGTGGCTCACCCTAGAGGTGTGTCGGGAGTACCAACGGAACAAATGCACGAGGCCGGAGACCGAGTGCAAGTTCGCCCACCCGCCGCCCCACGTCGAGGTACAGAATGGCCGCGTCACATGCTGCTTCGACTCAATTAAGGTATGTCCCTATTTTGTTCTTTCAGTGGTAGGGAACATATCCACGATGTCATTTCTTAGAGCCTGTTTAGTGTAATTTTTACCTTCAAATGTGCCCCATCGATGGCCTGAGAGTTTAAAATTAGTTCAACAATTTACCACCAGGAAGATTCATTGAAATGTTGCCAAAAATTTGAATCCTTGGGAACTGACTTTGGTGGATGTGGTCTGTGAAGTAGATTAAACATGATATTGTGTTACTTTTAATGAACTCTATTGTTATGTTTGACTTCTTGTTTAGAAAATTACAGTTCAAAGTTTTGCTAGATTGTAATGGAAGTGTAGTTAAAATTGAATTATGGTGGTTATGGTTTACACTGTACGGTTAAGCACTTTCAGATATTTTGATCTAAGTCCTCAGAAAGTCATTCAGGAAGATATGTATAAGATGCAGTTAGCTAGATAATTTAGGGAATTGTCATGAGTAAGTGCGATCACGAAGAAACTTCATATATTTGCTATTTTGATTTTAGAAGCAAATGTCTGATTGGTATTTCAGAAATTTTCCTCGTATGAAGTTGGAAAATTGTGTCTACATGATAACTCAATATTTTCAAAAAGTCATATCAGTCAGCCAAAAATAAAGTTTTTATTTTTATGTGTTTTTTTTTAGCCATGCTTTATTTCTAATTATAAATATTGTACAGAACAACAAAAAGTTGACAGATCTAATTAAGTTAATTCACAATGTTATGATGATCATGATGATGACAGTACACTCTAAAAAATTGGTTTTTTAGATTCAAAATGGTTTTTTGAAAAACCAAATTTCAATGCAAAAAACCAGCATGAAAAAAAAATGTTGGTTTTTTGCATTGAAATTTGGTTTTTCAAAAAAACCATTTTGAATCTAAAAAACCAATTTTGTCCCGACATTTTTTAAGAGTGTAGGCCTATGCCATGTATGCATGCCAATTGCTAGCTGTTGCTAACTACACAGCAAAAACTTCATAAATCCAATATTTTTTGCAACATCCTCATTTTAAAATGCAGAGCTTCCAAAAAAACACAAACTGAAAAAAGGGGGTTTTTGATTTAATACCTCCATGATGTGGTACCATCTGTTGTTGTTAACTGTGCTTCAAAATTTGTTTTTAATAAAAAAAAAGAAAATAGATAGGAAAACACCATAAAGGCTTTCTAATTAACCAGTAAAAAGAACATAGCATTGAAATGACTGCATCTGAAATATTGCTAAAATATTACTTACATTTGAAAACATCCTTAATTCGGAATCAAAATAATTCTAAGCACGTTCTGAGATATTACTTAAATTTTACTTTTTTGACAAGTGCACCGGAAAACTTCTAAAACTTTTAAAAAGCTGCCGTTCTAATAAAATCCCAGGTATATTTATACCAGTTGAATTATTGGCATTAATATTCTCTGTGAATAAATAAATAAAACTATAGAAAACTGTACGCAGGAGTGTATGTCGAAAGGTACCGGGGGAAAAAAAAAGTTAGAAAATGACATAGTGATTATATAAGAAAGTTAAGAAGTTCTCCAAAACTTTTCTTTCATGAGTGTGGTATCACAGAATTAAATGAATGTTCTTGTCAAGAAGTCTAAGCTTAATCATTTATTACAGATCTAAAAGGTTACTCTATAAAAAAAATTTCTATACATTTGGTGGCACGAAAAGGGGACATTTTAGTTGCATCACTCAAATTTAATGTAACTTTAGTCTTTTCTAAAGCTGTTATTCTTGTTATTTTTTTCAATGGTCTTGTGTCTTCCTAACTTGATAATCTTAACAAACAAGTTATAAAAGTATTGGTATATTTTTTAATGGAGGTGTGTGTGTACACATCTCCATTTATGCAGTCACAGTGACAAATGGACCGTTTTGGCGGGAAATTTGAAATTTGAGCATCTTCAGAATGTCTTTTGGGCCCTGTCTTGGCTATTTTGTTTGGAGATGTTTGGGTCAAGAGATATGTATAACTTGATTATAGAGCATGCGTCTGGCATAGGAATGAATACCAGGCATGTTGTAATTAGGACGTGTTTTCCTTTTATATCATGCTTGGATCCACTGGGGGCGGCTGCACACATTGTGTATTGGCCACTGTGCGTAAACTATTGCACTTGTGTATATGATATTTGGCACATGAATGGGTCTTACAACATATATGTGCATTTTGGTGTTTATATTTAAGCAATTGGTAGTTTTTATAAAATATTGAAAATTAAAAAAAAATAAAAATTTCGTTTCCAGAACAGAACTGAAACGATTATACCTGTGGGCATGAAATTCTACCATCATATGCATTGAATACCCTTAATGTTCCTTTTGGGGGTTTAAATGCTCTTACAAAAATTGATAACAGTAAATTCAGCAAAAATGTTATTTTTTCAATGGTCCATGATTTCCGTTATTTTGGAGTTACAATGCGGAAATTTGCATTCAAATGTCTAAATTATACTTCTTTAAATAACTAAACTCATTTGGAGCGCCAATTTTAGGAAATTTTCATAAAAACCAAAAAACTGGGAAAAAGGAGGATTTCTGATATTTTTCTCAAATTTTAGGTTTCTCAAAAATTAATGGTAAGCAATTAATCGGTGAACTTCAACAAATATTTACTTAATCATATTAGGAAGTTACTTTTGTATCCATATACCTATATAGTTAAGTGTACAATTTTGCTTGAAATGAATTATTTTTAAAATTCTGAAATTTAGCACACAATATGAACAACACCTGGTTCTGGCCACTCGGGGAAAGTCTTTTTCAGGAGATATGAAGTAAGACACTACACCACCTCCATTTTGAACCCCTGGGTTCTTGTTTATAAAAGCTTTTTACTTATTTTTGTTACATACCTATCTTTTTTGTTATGTTTTCCCACTATATTCGCAAGGCATCATCCTATCATGGTTTTTAATTTTTTTATGGCTAGATTTTTTTCATTTATCCAAGATGACATATTACTCTTAGAAATGTGTTATTTCTAAAGAGATAAGGGGAGAGTTTAGAGTAGCATGGAACTTACTCATGCCTCCACATAGCAGGGGTTCAAAATTACCTATTTCATACAGGAAGTTTCGATTTATGGACACTTCTGGGAAGAAGGTTGTTGAAACTTGTCTCTGTATTAAGTTTTTCTGTATCAGTGTATTCCAAAAATGAAGGTACATAAAGATAATTCTAAATATATTATGTAATATAAAAAGATAACAGTAGAATAATTTAAAATATAAATATATATTAATTTGATTGCTAAGATGTTCTCTACATCGAGTTTCAACTGCAGGACTTCATTCATATTTCCTAAAAATGCTTTAATTATGAGAATAATTAAAATTTTGAGATATTACTGGTAGTGTTTATATTAATACAGGAAAGAGATAGATTTATCTCTATATGTTGAATAGTGGCTTTTCCTGTTGTCGAAGAATATTACTTTTTTAAAAGTCTGTTCTCTAAATTTTATTGGCTTTTTTTTTCCATTTTATTTTATCTTGTTGATATATACATGATATAGTATCTAATTTACAGGAAACAGAGTATGGGAATTGTGAAGATTTTCTTAATTGTGGGATCCAACTGTATTGCTTGTATGTGGGAGCATTTTGACAACTTTTTGCAACATATTATTTTCTTAAGAGGTGGCTAGGTCCTGAGCTACTCCCAGCATGTGATAACAGATGGGTGTTATTCTGAACAAGCCTGTCTTTCTGGGAGTACACTCAGAAAAAAGGAGTATACTCACAAAAAAAGCATGCAAAAAATTGTCTGTATAAGATGTCTGTGTGTTATTTTAGGATAAAAATCTTTAAAATACTTTCAAAGAACTCTTGGAGTACCAATAACAAGTTTTTATAAACTTAATTTTTTATATTATGTAGATTTTATAGAAGTTGTCTACTTTTTCACTTTAAGATCTTAATTTAGTGATTTTTCTGAATTTAAATGCATCAAATTTTCTTTTATTCCTCATTTCAAAATCTTTTTTGTTGTCTGTAATTTAATGCAAACAAATTGAATGTATTGAATTCAAAGCGCTGTGTACTTGTCAAGCGGGTCGGTTACCATGGCAACATAAAAAGTATTGCTACTAACTTGATCAAAAATAAAAAAGTTAATTTGAAAAATAAGAATTTAAAAATCAGGCTACCCCTTGCTGACATTAACCAGTTGAATGAAATATCCCACATGCATGAGTCACAGAGATTTTTGTTCACTAGTTTTTGTTTGAATTTTCACAATTTTTTGGTTTCTGAAGTTGACTTTTTATTTAATGATTTTTCTGCTCTTTGAAAACTACTGATGCCATAAATAAGAAGTATTGAAATGGTAAAAGGAAAATGAAATACAAAAGTTGACAAGAAACTGCTAAAATCAAAAACAGTTCATAAAGCGAAGAGGGGGCCTAATTGTTTTTTAAGTGCAGTTCTAGGCGCTTTTAGATTTTACACGTATTATTACGACTCAAACATTTATAACGGAAATTGGTAAAGCACCTTTGAAATGATGGTTTCCGAAAAATTAAAAACATTAACTTTATTTGTCAGGATATGGTAAATGCAAAATACCTCTCTGCCCCCCCCCCCCCCCACTTTAAAAAAATGTTTTGCTTATTTTTATTCTAACTTTTAGAGAAAACAAGATAGAGAGGGGGCTTTGAAAACAACCAAAAAAGAAAAAGGGAAAAATAAAAAAGAATGTGAAAAAAACTACAGTAATACAGTGTGCTTGCTTTTGAAATGCTTCATCTAAATTTGAAATGTGAAGCAAGCAACCAAGCAGATAAGATTGACAGATTGAATTGTTAGTACCAGACACACCTAGCAGAATAATAAATAGACCCATGAATAGGTTCAATAGACCTGGCTTGAATTGCCTTATATATTCTGAGAATTAATATGATTAATATGAATTGAAAAAGGCACACCAAGTAATATTTATCAATGATCATAAATTTAAAGTGGATGTGATTTTATAGAATATCGATCTGTGTTATTTTTATCTAGTTTGTTTTAGTTTTTGAAATTGTTTCTCTTGAATAGATTAATTAGATTTATGATATATCTTTACGAATAATATTAATGTTTTATTCTACAAAACGATTTTTTTCAATGCACGTTATCATTACGGATATGTGTGAAGGGACGTAATATCTTTATTGAACTTTACAAACTATTTTAAGTCGTACGTGTTAGTTGTATTAGACGTAATGCTTTGTATTGAGGTAATTTTGTTAGTATAGATAAAATGTGTCACTAACTATACATTGGAATATTTGATTACACAAATGAATGAACTTGTTACTAATTATACTTCCTCATTGGCATCAATCCATAAACAATACAGTTTAATTTTCGAAATAAGGATATAATTTGTTATAACCTAAATACAATTTAGCTTGCTGGCTTAAAAATGAAATTTATTAAACATATGGAATAACTATGGTTCTACAGGAACATCAGGTTTATTTAGCACAAAAAGCTAGAAACACACAATCTAGCAGCATCTAGGCAATTATCTACATGATCTAGTATACATATACAGTGGAAATTAATGGATATGTAAAAACAGTTTTCAGATATTATCTCAACTTTTTTTGTGTTTTTGGATTTTGTCTGTGGTAGGAATTGATCTATTAAATAACCCCTGATGTTGCCCACTTTTACTAAATTGCTTGTCTGATATGTCAGCATGAAGAATGGCTAAATATCACATGTGAGGATAGATATTTCTGTTAGGACTTTCACCCTTTGGGGAACAGATTTATCATTGGCTATGAAAGATGTTTTCATCGTTTGATAAGAACCTTTGAAACTTCAAGTTCAGGTGTGTCCATATGCAATGTACAGTGTATATTCTATAATTTCTTATTGTAAGCCATACAAAGCATGTAAGCTTTGTGTAAGTCTGACTCTTTATAACCAGTCATGAATCAATGTCAATGTGACTGTTCTTTGTATACCAAATTCATATTTATATGTAAATGGAACAGATGATATTTCATGAGTAAAAAAACACAGTACTAGATGGCAGTACACTGTAAATTTTGAATTTTTAGTTAGCTTAATTGATTGATTGAGATGGTTGCATAATTCCTTTGAGCCAAGATAGCTTGTTGTTAGCAAGTTATAACAACATAAAGATTATCATAACTCAAAACAGCAAGCTATCATGGCTCAAACAATTTGTGCAACCGTCTCACTCAATCATTTGAGCTAACTCAGAATTTCAGAATTTACAGTGTAGTGAACTTCTGTACAGTGTATGTCAGGTTGACAATGTTAGAAGTTAAGTTATGCGGCTAGATGTATGTATGGCATAAAATCATGTTGACCGTTACTCATCTTCATTGGAATGCTTTGCATATGTTTACAAAGGGACATTTGTGATAATTGTCAATTGCTGGGTCCTGGGTTCAATTCCTGCATGGATCTATGATCAGATGGTAGATGGCACTTTCAAACATACTTCTCATTGCTGGGTCGTCCTCTTGCTAAAATGCATAAATACAGAATGTAAAGTGTCAATCATCCTTTCATATAAGATCTTGGTTTTCAGTAACTTTTCACTACAGTTGGAACTCTGTTGGAAACGCACTGAGCTGCCAGTCGAAGGATCCAGGGTTTGATTTCGACGCTGGCCAAGGCACCTGGACAGCAGCAGTTTCAATCATCCTTTGCTATGTTGCTGTGTGCTCCCGGCCTGGTAAGCCCATCAAAATGCATAAAAATAGGACGTAAAGTCCCAATCATCCATCCATCTTGGTTTTTGCTGCAGTTGTGTCAAAGACTGCTTAGGTTTGCCTGTTAGAACCTGTTTTCAACAGTTGCTGCCTTCTGTCATGTCTAGCTGCTCTATCACCAAGCAGCTCAACAGAACTTTATTTTCCAACAATTGTTACCTCCAGTTGTTGGTAGTTGCATGGCAGCTGTACATAGGACTGATGTTTATGGGCCAGGGCTAGAAGAGCTTGAGGCATAATTAGGCTCAATTCTAGTTGAGTGAAGTGCCAAAAAAGTACATAAAGCAAGAAAAGAGAAGTCCTCTGGATATTAAATAAATAAGAAAAAACTCAGAAAAGGAAATATAAAAAATACACAAAAAGGTGAAAAATGAGTGAAAAATGATGAAAAATGACTAAAAAAATGTGATAAAAGAACAAAAAGGACTTTGATGGAATAAATATGGTAATAACTTACGGTTTATGCGCTGCAATAAAGACTGTCACCTATAAACAGCTCTGTGAGATTTTTGTAACTTGACGCAGTGTTCTGCAAAGTGCGCGACATGACTTTGCTCTTTGCTGGAAGCCGGTTAGATGTGAGATGGGGAGACCCCGGAAAGATGCAAATCTATCATACTCAAGTCTGGGATACTCTGGAGGAGCCTACTCCACAACCGCTCGGTGACAGGTGGATAAAAATTCACGTCTGCGCTAATGTCAGAGGCTGAAGTGTCACCGACGTGTCGCATAGACGTCACCAACATGGCAGTGGCATTGCTGGATACTGATGTGATCGCTGTATAACTGATATGATATGATCGTAGACAATGGCAGATTTCAGTTTGAGCACAGTGTGATGATGACAATATTGTATGATGATGACATTGTTGTATGATGCTTCACGTCTGTGATTATGTCTGGGGCTGAAGTGTCTCCGATGTGTCACATAGATGTCATCAACTTCTCACGAGGACGTCACCGACAACGTCACCAACAATGCAGTGGCTGATGTTGCTATTGCGATCGCAATATAACTGATAAGATAAGATATGATCATGATGGTAGACAATGGCAGATTTCAGTCACTGTGCAGTGTGGTGAAGCTGGTGATGACAATGTTATATGATGATGACATGGTCACAAAATCAGTTTTTCACAGAAGTGTCACAAATACGATGTCAGGACTGATGTGCAATTATAATATCATCAATCATTTCATGCGATGGTTGTGTTTGCATGGACCGATGTGATGATGTTATCGCAGACTGCAGTGTCACCATGATCATGAAATGACAAACATGTCACTGATCAATATGACATCAGGGGCTCATGAAGTGATAGAACGGCCGGATCAGTCATTGCGAAACTGTGATTGTGTTGGGCGATGTAGTGACATGATGGCAGACTGCAGTGTGAAAATGATGATGATGTGACAACAAAGATGTGTGATAATTGTGATTGCAGTAACCATGTGATGATGTGATCACAGACTGCAGTGTGATGTGGATGATGATGATGTGATAACACACATCATCAACTAGTCACTTAACAATTTCTGAATGATGTTGCCCAATAATATTGTGCAATAATACTGCCCATGTGATCACAGAGTGTACGTAGTATAATGATGAAGTTGATGATGTGGTCTTTGACATGATCTACGTGTCTCTGCCGTGACCAGTGATGTCGCGACGTGACAATCTTTCATATTTCAAGGACGTCTGTGACTCTTGTGTGATGACGTCGCAGTGACAGTGTTTGCCGACTCCGCGAAGCGCCATCTATCATTGATAATACCAGAGAGTGGATGGCTTAAGCTCCAAAATTCTAACAGAAGCTGTAGAGAAGCCTGTCTGGGGCTGTGGAAGCCTAGCAGAAGCTCAAACATGCTCTGGAAGCTTCTACAGATTCTAGCTGATTTTACAGATGTTTGCATGTGCCACAGCAGCTGGTCTGGCTGGTAGCACTTTTTATAGTACAGTACAAATTGGCTGCAGTTATGCAGATATTTGTCTATATCAATTTAGAGAAAGTAGCTGAGTGTCTTGAAGGTAGCCTTCTGGAAGTGGCTGAGATTAGCTCAGTTTGTAGCCCTCTGGCTTCCAATCGCTGGGTCTAAGGTTTGATTCTAGCTCTTGACAGGTCGCCTGGTGCTGTATTGGACGGCTGTTTCAATCATCCTTTTCCTCATTGCTGTGTCCTCCTCCTTTTCTAGCCTTATGCCTATACCAAGTGCATGAATACAGGACATAAAACACCATTCATCCACCAATCTTCTTTCAGTGACATTATTGTGACTTGGAAACAGCTAGAGGCACTAAAATACATTTCTTTGTTTCTCAGATATGCTACTGACCACTGACATTTTGTTCAGACCTTCTTGACAAATATACATTTTACAATCAGCTTTGTGACTGTATGCTGCAATATATTTAAGGAATTCCCATTGCTTTTTAGCTGTTCAGTGCAACATATTTATAGGCAAGTCTCTCTCCCCATGTCCACACACTTAATCCCCTGTAATTCCTTATAAATAACCTTGTCACTTCTTGACTCTAATCCTCTTTTTAGTGCAGTGCTTTTTGCCTGGTGATTTCGCTGAATTGCCAAGTAATTTTAGGACTTTTTAATAACATTCTTTCAAGTTGTCAAGATATATATACTGAAGGTATGTGATGCTGTTTATTAAAATACAGTGTTGAAATATTTGTCTGTGTTAAAAACTTAGTTGCTGTGTGAGGGATAAAGATATTTTTTAGGAGAAAAACAACATGTGAAATGTAAAAGATATCTTTGCAAAGTGGGTATAATGTATTCTCTGATTCATTTGGGATTAACTTCACAATCCAATCCTTCTCTGTACTTTGTATGTCCATTTGAAAAAGTATAAGAAAATATAGAAGTGGAATTTCTGAAAATTGACAATGAGATTTATGCATGAACCTCAAAAAGTCATTTCAATGATTTCATCTTAATACCTTTTTGCAAGACCCTTCTTACATTTTCCCAGAAATCAATTTGAATGATCTGTATCATATCTTTTCGTAACATTTTAAAGGCAAATATAATTTTGAATACCCTTCAGACACACATAGAAGAAACATATTGGACCTCTGAGTCACCTGCCAGAACTCAGCTTTTCTATTAAGTCTTTGTCCACTTGTAATTTAAGAATCTCTGCTTTTTAGAACTACTTGTTTACACAATGGAGGCTTGTCCATCAAAGATTTGTAAAGTTTAGGCAATTTTATTTTATTGTGCCTCTAAGCAATCTTGTGTGTGTGATTCCTAAGAACATAAAGCAATTTTCTGGGGTGGAATGCACACATTTTACAATGTTGGACACTGAATTACTATTATAATATTCATAAGATTCAATTTCTAGTAATTTCAAAGGGATGGTCCTACCCCTTAGGGGTTCCCACAGTCATGGAAAGTCAGGGAAAGTCATGGAAAAAATAGTGGTCATGGAAAGTCATGGAAAAGTCATGGAAATTCAAAATATTTTGAAAAGTCATGGAAAATTCACATTTTGAATACGATTCGCGCTAAAATTTAACCCATTTGGGAGCTTATGGTAGTCAGATGGTTGAACGGATGGCCGGACAGTGAACGATGGTCATCACATGAATTCGTTTTGGGGTGAATCTCGACCTCAACGCGTAGAACATTGGTCATGGAAAATCCGAAATTTGGTCATAGAAAGTCATGGAAAAGTCATGGAATTCCTGTTGTAAAATTTTGTGGGAACCCTGCGGCCTAGAACAGCAGGCTGAGATTTAAATGATTTTATTATTGTTATTATTTGGCTTACATAATGACCACTATTGTAGGATTTTATTCTCCCTTTAAGCCTTAAATTGTTCTTGTAATTTTCATTTCATTGAATGCAGTCATTATGATGGTATAATATTTTATATTGGACCTGTGTGGTGTTTCACTCATGCTGGGCGGCCAATCGCTGGGTCCCGGGTTCGAATCAAGCTCTCGCTAGGTCACCTGGGCGCATGTGGGACGGTTGTTTCAATAACCCTTCGCCTCATTGCTATGTCCTCCTCCTGTCCTAAATAACTTACTAAGTGCATTAATACAGGACATCCATCCAATCATCCATCCATGTGCCTTAACCAACTTTGGCTACTCAGCTGCCAATTTTATGACATCTCGATTGCATTGTTTGACATAGTATATATATACCTTCTTGATCAGAGCATTGCATTTTGACACAACTTCACCTTTTAACACTGAGCTCTGAAGTTCGTCACTGTGCCATTAAAGCCCAGATCAATCATATCCAACTGGGCATGTCAGACACTCCTGAACTTTACTCATAATTCATTTTCTGATTATACCGAATACTGCTCTTATTACAAGGTGGCTGTCAAAGCATGCAGTTGTTCTCCCGTTACCATGGTAACCTTATAAACAAAGGGCCATTGTATTAGGGCCTCAAGATGTGGTCACGTGACCCCATGGTAGGGTCTTTGTAGTTCCTTGAGGGCATGTTACCATACACTGTTAGGTTGTAAGTCTTGTGGCAGGTTGAAATGTTATATAAGTTACAAGTTACTCGTACATGTAAAGTAGTTAAAAGTGAACTTTTTACACTCAAATGCTTTCAAAATATTAAAGATATTTTGGGTGGGTTATTAGTTGGCCTTTTTGGTTTGTTTGTTTGATGGTGTGTTAGGTAGAAGATGGGTGTGTTTAGATAGTTTGGTACTGTTTGGTGTGTTGATAAACTTTTCTTGAGTGTCTGGCAGAATACTACAGCTCATGAAAATATCTCTCTGGATGATTTTGTTTTACCTCAAACTTCTCACAACTTATACTAAGACAATCAGAATTATTGGCTACACATCTGTGTTTGATATATTCTATGCAATAACCAACAAACCATGTACTGTATACTAAGTACCACTTCTGCAAGTATGTAGATAACTCCAACCCTTTAATAGTCATTGTTGGATTTCGTGCATATGGTCAATCAGTTAGCTTCCATGGCTATCACTCACAACTACAATAGGATGGCCTCCCCAGGGTAAAATAGATGGGGAGACCTCCCAATACCTCCCAAAGGGTTTGTACATACAGCAGGCAATGTTACAACCAACTGTCTATATTTGGACAGACCTGATAAGGTTAAAGCCATTTATTACTCGGTGGAACCAACTGTTGGGGATGGATGGACCGATGTATGATTGGGGCTCTACGTCCGTGTATAATTTATGCACTTGGCAGACTAATAAGGACAGGATGAGGACACAGCAATGAGGCAAAGGACAATTGAAACAGCCGTCCAACATAGGCCCAGGTGACCAGGCAAGAGCTTGATTCGAACCCTGGACCCAGCGATTGGCAGCCAAGCACGCTGCTACTAAACCAACCCTCTCCCTACTGTTGGGAGGTTTCCTGGCCAGTTGGTTATGGTCTTATGAATGGAAATCCGATGGATGATTGGTGCTTTATGTCCTGTATTTATGAACTTGGTTGGCTAATTAGGACAAAAGGATGCAATGAAGCAAAGGATAGTTGAAACTGCTGTCCAACATCAGTCCAGGTGACCTTGCAAGCGAATCGATCTAGCGATTGGAGTGCAGAGTGATACCTACTGGAAAGAGAATAGTCAGTCAGTCAATCTCATTCAGTCAATCAGTCAATCAGTCAGTCAGTCAATAAATCTGTTTGTTGGTCAACCTGAGTCAGTTAGTTGGCTTCAGTCTGTCTATCAACCAACAACCAATCATGCAATACAACATTTTCAAATGACCTTTTTGCACAGTGAAAAGAAAAGGTGAATTTAAACAAAAGGCGGTCTGTTTAGAAGTTTTAAAAGTCACATTTGAGATGTGCATAACAAGTTAACAACCATGATCCATCATACTTTGCTGTCTGGGCACCTGAAACCAAATCTAACTTCACATTACATCACAGTACACTTGAGTATAGTAACACTCACAGTAACAGAAATATCATACCAGCAAGTGTTACTATTTAAATTGATAATGTTCTTTGGTGAGAAAACACATTTTCACTTGGACAAAAAGGGGGGGGGGAAAGTACCCCTACATCTTTTGCACAGAAAACCTTTTAACTAAGACCTTTTATTTTATCAACTGTCTCTGCTTTCAATACATCTACCATTATTGTAAGAAACGTTTGAGGAAGTTCAAAATGTGAAAATGGCAAAATGCATTATGCAAATTTAAAAGCAATGTCAATGTGAGGCTCTTGCCTTGTTGATTGATGTTGGCCCTCTGGTGAGTAATTAATGAACCTCTGGGCAGGGGCTGCGGATGTACTTCCGGTCACATGTCCAACCTCATGATGAAGTAGGGCTGGCTTGTGCCTCTGTAAATACTTGGTGAATGCTCTTTGAAGCAGACAGAGATTAAAAACATCTTTGTAATTTGCTGTAATTGGGAAGAGAGAAGATAGATAGGTAGATCATATGTAGATAGATGGATATGTAACTATCAATTAGATAAGTAGATAGCAGTGTTTTGCCGGCACTTAAAAATTTGGGTTTGGTTTGGGTTTATATATGCCCTGCGAGTCGTTATGTTTCAGTATTTTCTGTCGGTTTAACCAGAAAACGGTTCGTTTGTAACCGAAAGAGAATTGAAACTCCGCTCTTTGAGTTGTAAATTAACGGAACCAAACCAAAAATATCACAACTGTCCAACACTAGTAGATAGATAGTTTGTCAGATTGATAGGTAGGATTGCAGATAGATCGATTTAGAAAAGTTACTGCAGTTAGGCAGGTTGATAGATAGATTGATGAATAGATACTCGTACACAGACAGGACAGATAGACAGACAGGACATCTCTTCACACCTTGTTTTTCCATATTCATATTTGTGCAATATTGTTTATTCCAGACAGGTATGCACTCATATATACTGTCTCTTATATATTTCGTATTTTTCAGAGTAAACTTGCTTGTGCAAAAATATGAGAGAAAAATATTGAGTAAATACAAAAAAGAACACTTCATTTTGAGTGTGCTGTCTTTTGTGATTATCAGAGAAGAGAAAAACATCAACTTATGAAAAGAAAAGTGACAAAAAAATTTAAGTTGTGAAAGAATGATGAGTAGCCTCACAATGTGCTTTCCATTAGAACCATAAAAACTAATCCAGTTATTTTCAGCCCTATTTGCTTTGTTTTTTGTCACCCCTCATTTTAAATTGTAGGGGCTTTTTAAATGTAGGCGTTAGGAGAATCAGCCCTCCGGTCAACATATAATGAGAACAGACTCTCTTTGTAAAGCATGCAGTTTTTGTGGGCTACAAATTATCAGTTGTTGTTTCAAGTTTAAAGTGTAGTTTACAGTAAATTATTATGTAGGTGAAAGTTGGAACTAACTACAGGGGATTTAGCTGAAAAACAACCATGCAAGTGAGCTCCTGACCTTCAGAATGGAATGTCTGCTGATACAATGTCAGACTGGTAGACTCCATGTACATTTTTAGGTAGTCGTTCGTGAACGACTACCTCTTGCAATGACAAGTGAGTCAAAAGCCCGGGAAAATCGGATATTTGAAATACCGTAATGCAGATTTGCCTCTCACGTCATCTACGTGGTCAGCAACCATCGGAAAACCCTTTTGCGGGAGTCTTATGACTGAAAGGAATAACTGACAATCATGATTGAGAGGGAGGAAAGCGAATCCACGCTGCCCTCCGTTTAGAAATAAACGTGCCTGCATTGGCCGCAACGCTCAGGCACTCCCTCCACTTCGGCCCAGTCACTCAATCATTCCCGGACGAGTGAAATACAGCTTAAAATCCTCATCACATACCCGAAATCGAATGCTACACAGTTCCTCGTGATGCTAACACATCTTCCACCACTCGTTCGAATGGCTATCTTCCATGAGTGTACCTGAAATGAATGTTTAAAACTTTATTTCCAAATTGTCTCTTGGCAATGTTGGCCCTGCTTGAAAACTCGTGCACTTTCTACACGAAAAGTGTGACGTCATCGATTTTCGATTTGCGCGGATAGTTTTGGCGCCACCTGGATGATTTGTCAATAACTGCAGAGCAGCAAACCCCTCAATTGCTTTCAATTCAGCTGGAGAGTGCAATGAATTTCTTTTGACCTCAAGATTTTTAAAGAGCTATGTTAGAGTAGTACTGCATACAAAATGCAAAAAATTAAATTAAACAACTCTTGGAAGATCCCGATCTGGGGTAGTATGGGATATTTAGTATTAGAGACTTGAGTCACCCGGCTCTTGTCCATGAGTTGAGTCAGGGGCGTATCTAGGAATGGCCTGAGGGGGGCGCATAACATGGGGTGAATACGGGTGATTTTCAGCTTTTCTCATGGGCCAGTTGGGCAATGGGGCAGTGGGGCCAGGGGCCATGGCCACTGGTGTTTGCCCGATTGCTAGTAGAAATACACATACTTACAGGTAGATTAGCTCATATGTTATTTGTCTATCTCATTTTTGAGATCTTTTGGTACAGTTTTTGTCAGATTTTGCATGACGGCCATCCATGCTAGCTGGAAAATAAATACATAAATTACACAGTCAAAGCTGCCTTGAGCAATAAAATTCAAATTCTCAAGACATATTTTTTGCTTATGTATTATTCAAATGCCATGTAAAATAGGCGATCGTTCAGTCCCTGAGGGACAGCATTGAGCGATCCATTCAATCTCCACACTAATTCTAGTTACTAGTGGGGAGCTCCAGCTAGGGAGCAATCAGTGATTTTAACTGAATTAACCAACGCTAATAATGCTTCTAAAACGTCATTTTCTTAAGGAACTTTAGTGAATAACTACCCTAATACTCACTACAATATATAACAAATATAAGAAATGTTAAACAATTTATTTATGCATTTTATTTTGAAATTATTAACTGCTCCCTCTACAGATAGCAGGATTGCTATAGACCAAACTACTACCCTGTCAGCATGCCTCGGCGGTCCAACATCGGCCCAGCGTCAGTCCGATGTCAGTAGCATCGGACCAGCTTCGGGCCAACGTTGGACCGCCAAGGCACGCTGATACGGTAGGCCTAAATGCCATTAGATTAATATTTGTGACTGTCCAAGCATTTAGTGACTGACATTATCTTTGTTTATGCCTTGGCAAATATGGGGGGTGAATAAAAAGTAAATAGGCCTAAAAAGCCTACTCTTTTATTAGCATGATTTTACTCTTATCATGTAATATCAGCGCCGGGTGAGGCCTAACTTTAAATGTTCTTCTGAAATCATGTCTTTTTGTACACTGACTGAGACATACGGTATACCAAAGCTGGTCTTCATTATATATACTATTTAATAAGCCGTGGCACATTCACAGAACTTTGGCAGGTAGTGTGTATTGTAATGATTGCTATTACTCATTGAGCAGTGTCAAAGAAGATATCAATTGATCCGCTCAATTGGCTTGAGTTGGAAGGTAGTATCTATCTAATGATTGCAATTATTCATTGAGCAGTTTCAAGAGAAAATATCAAATCATTGCTATTGGCATGCCAGATTATCAGAATATCTTGGAAGTATCACACAATGCTTATAATTAATTATAATTATTTTATGTTTATGTAAATTACACCAAAGTGTGAGTGAGAGTAAATGTTTTATAAAGTGTTCATCATTCATTTGTGTAATATCCAATTGAGCTGATCAGAGAATAAGTGCCAATTCAAGTGTGCTAATATATAGGGCTGTGCCGATGCAAATATATATCTCCTTTGATTTATTTTGTTGTCATGTCAAGTACTATGATAGCGAAATAGAGCACAATTTATGCGATACGTACTTTATTTTGATTGATCAAAATATGTTATAACTAAATAATTTTGATTTTTACCATATTTGGCCATGTAGCTTTGCTATTACAGCCATACTTCCCTGTTGACGCATTTACATGAGTAGCGAGCCATCTTAAGTTATTGTCAGAAAAGTGTCCCAAAAACAATGCTTTCTCACTTACTCACATATCAATATGATCACCATGTCTCCAACACAGATGTAATATAGAGGAATATCGCTGTCACCAACTTCATATTAATCAATCCCCTTCAATATAATCCCGAAACGACTACCTTTGAATCCCTGGATTCTTGTTAAGGTGTGCTGTTTATGAATCGATAAATCAATCAGTCGCTGAAAATCAGCCAAGCGAGCCGATGGAAGCGAGTCAGCCCGCTATTCAGTCGGTCAGTCAGTCAGTTAGTCAGATAGATAGATAGATAGATATGGTAAGTGCAGCCTTTTAGCCCAGTTCTGGGCGCTCACGAGGGTTGATTGATGAGATGAGAGAGAGAGCTGGAGTCCTCAACATGTTACACATTTACCCCATGTGCGGGATCTTTTACTTGCCCAGCACAGACACTGATACAAGGGGCCGCCAATTTAACGTCTCATCCGAACGACATCCAGCTGGGATTTTGCTCATAAAGGTACACTGAAAATTTCGGGTTCCCCAACCGGGAGTCGAACCCATGCAGGCAAAGACCTTCAGCGGAGCAGGCGGGAACCTTAACCACTACACCACCCAGTTGCCTGTCGGTCATGCAGCAGGTCTGTCTGTCAAGAATTTGTCAATAGACTTGCCTGCCAGTTTGTAAGTTTATCAGTTAGTTCACCGTCACCGGTCAATCAATCAGTCAGTCAGTCCTCTACATTATGCCGAGGAAGGAGTACTGTCAGGATGGTGTTCACCGTCTGAGAGCCATGAGACCATGAGAGGGAATTTCAAATCACAATCCCTTGCAGACTGTAGCGCCACCTGTGGAAGATACTGACACTGCATTGTGCTCTCCTCCGCGACCTCGAGCAACACAACTTCAAAACTAATTTTCTACAGTTTTTCGAAGCAAGTCATTCAGCCATATTAGGAATCGGTCTTTCGGTTTCTAAAGTTGTCATCGACTCCAGTTTGATCTGATCCAAACCAACCGACTGCACACCAACCAAACTAACCAGTCATGGACCAGCCATCCTAATATTCAACCAATCAACAGAATTGTTAATCTGGCGGTGTTTCCAATATTCTTCGCCGGTCTCTTGATTCTCACATGTTCTCGTTTCTTTAGCGTCTTTGTTGGTAACCAATTCTGCTTGATATAACACATTGTTGTCCTTACTTCTCAGAGGTGGTCACATGACCAGAATAAGCACGTGACTTGCATTGTGTGATGTCACAATGGCAAACAATGACCAACTGTGTTCTTAGCGAGCTGTGTGTGTTGATCGTGGTCTGAGCAAAAATTCTTCCTGATATAAGTGAAAACTAATAAATCAGAAATGATATTGCTACAAGAAGTGCATGTGTTATGTATTTGAAAGGAATAAGATTATCTAATAGTTAATAAGGTTAGAAGGGTGCAGCCCTCTACACCAAAGTCTTACTCTTCTGAAGGCTGGTCGATGGGTTAGTGCGAAAAACATGTGGGTGTTATATGTATCTTGATTTAAAGTGTGGTTGTAGTAATTTTGGTGCCACTATAAAACTTTATAAGGGCAGTAAGACCAGCACTGTCAGTATGGTACATGTATTATTGTCAAGCAACACATTATTGGTCCAAGGAAAAACTTGTTGATGACAAAGGTAAAACTGCAGACCACGAAGTTACAACAGTAGACCTCATACAATGTAGTTGCATGTGTTGCTGTTAAAGTAATACTGTGAGACAACAAAGTTACAACAGTAAACCGCAAATTGTATTTGTAGCTGTTAAAATTATAACACTTCACAGTGAAGTTATAACAGTAGACCACAGAGTTGCATGTGTTGCTGCAAAGTAATAACCATTGGCCACAAAGTTATAACAGTACACCCCCAAGTTTTATTTGTAACAGCAAATTAATAACTGTGACACAATGAAGTTAGTTATAACAGTAGACCACAAAGTTGCTTGTGTTGCTGCAAAGTTGTAACTGTTGGTCACAAAGTTAAATAGGTGACCACCAATTTACAATTGTTGACAAGAAAGTTTTCACGGTAGACAACTAAGTTGCCACTACAATCTCAAAGTTATAACTGTCAACCTTATCAAGCACGAAGTTACAACTGGTGCCAACCAAGCTATTTGTTTCCCATAAATTTAACCAACAAGTTATCCATTGATAACTGCTAAACCCAAGATACAACAGCTACTGTCCATGAGGTGATGATGTTTCTCAAGTAAATACCATATGGCATTATGCCCTTAGTAGCTTACTTATGATATTGGACACATTGTATGCAACACAAAGGGACTTATAATGCAGTAATGCAATGTGTACCCTGCTAATGCATTTCTCTAATGCAATATCCTAATGCAATGTTCTTAAGCATTTGGCCAAAGGTACATTTGGTGTATGGCCATAATACAGGCATGATATACCCATTAGTTCACACGTCTTTGATGTTGCCAATGGAACCAAAATATTAGGCATTTCCAAATTTTGCTATGTCCAAGTGGTTTACCAATAACATTAATTACTATGTCATTTGAACGTCTTACATTTTTCGAGGCATTGTGAGATTCTAAATAAGTGCAAATCTTTTGTTAAGTCAAATAATTTGAATCGATATTTAAAAAACAAAAAATCTTTAAAAATGACTCAAAGGCCAGATAGATTCATGTATTATATATATTTCAAGATAGATTCATAGATATGTCCTTTTCTCAAGTTATTGTGACATTTATATTGTACATCTAAGTTGTAAGTTCAACTAGTGGACTCGACCACAATCTTGACTGTCAGTCTGTCAGTCTGTCAGTGTGTCAATACTGTCTACTTATACAGACTTATCATATTTTACACATGTCATGCGATAGAGGCGCTTTTGACAACCTCAAGTTAGAAAGACATCAGAACGCTATCACGGTGACGTTTGAAAGACGTTAGATTGACGTTGTGATCTGACACTCATGCGATGTTTTTGAGACCTTCAGAACTTTCGCTCTCTAGTAGCAGTCAAGTCAACTTTTCTGTCACAATCTATCAATTTTGCAATTTTTGGTCCGTGGGCAGCACTCTTGACATGACTCCTGTTAGTGTTGGTCCTAGCTTTCATGTCACACCAAGTTAAAGTGTACACTTTTAGTGTTCAGATCCAATATTGAGTCATTATTCACCATACTGACTTGATTACAGATACACAGTCAATTTATATTTTGATGTAACTGCTGTAAAAACAAGTGTTGCGAAAATATACCGGTTTGGCGTTTCTAGTGGAACTTTAAATGTTTCAAAATAATTATTTTGCTTATGGTTAAATTCCTGATCGTTCTTGTCAAGTATTCAACTATTCAAGTGAAAATGATAGCTCGACACTGATATATATGTAAAAGATTAAAAATTCAGTCATTTTGACATATTTCGTCTGTTACGTTAAGTTATTTGAAGAAGTCACCTTCTTCATGTCGGCTGAACCAGAATTTGATGTCGCTTGTCGCAGAAAACTACATAATATTTGCTTGCAAAAATACTAGTGATGCACGGATAGTGAAAATAGCCGGATACCGGATAATCCGGCAACACCAACTGCCGGATACCGGATAGCAACCGGATAGTTGGAACCGGATAGTAAACATGCGAAAAAGGAAATTTTTCGGCATTTGTGATTGATTATGAATATTTTTTTATGAGAGCAGAGACATATCGGTCCGGCGGGAGGACTGTTCATCTGATGGAATGTTTTGTCGTTTTGTTCTGTAACTGAATTCTGATTTTGAATATGGTGAAATAATGTTGTTGACTCTGTTGTGGTAACGTTCCTTTGGTTATTATCAAAATTTTAGCCTTTCATTAAGTTTTGAACATGCCAGATATCCGGTTCTGATATCCGGTTCTCATACCCTCATTTTGCCGGACACCGGATATCCTGCAAATTCCACTATCCGGCCGGATACCGGATACTGTGCCGGATATCCGTGCATCCCTAAAAAATACTATTTATATTCCTTTTGATAAATGATATGAATACATAAGTCAACAAGTATATTTTTGCCCTTGGTTGTCACCAAACAAACATGGTCTGGACACACTGTAGCCCAAAGGCAGCAAAGGTCTGGTCTGCTTCCCCTAGTCCTCCATCAAGTTTTGACTGACTGTCAGTTTTGAAGTTAGAAGTGATGGCAAAAGTGGCATAGTCCTTCCTTAAAGTTCTTCTGAGGTGAAAGTATTAGTTTCCTGCTTTTAGGAGGTTGATGGGTTTTTGAGAAACAATCTTAAGGAATCAAAAAATAAAGGTCAATGAAAAAGTACTGAAGTGAATTGGTAATTTCTGTTATTTTGACTGAATATTATAGTGTAGACCTGATAGTCACAGAACTCCCCTGCTAAAACATTTTGGATTGTGAATTATCTTCAAATTATTAAAAAAGACATAAATTGGCAGGTATCTTCCTTAAGAAGGTTGCACTAACTCTTCCAACCTACCTACCTAACTACCTACCTACCTACCTACCTACCTATACATCTCCCTGTACCTATGCCTACCTTAACCTGCCTGCAGTTGTACCAAACCAAGAATGTATACACGCCCAGTGTGATAGGGCTCTCTACATGTACGGTACAATAAAAAAAAGATTAATATCATACTTTCAAATATAAGAAAATATTAGGATATGACACACGAAAATACAGATACAGAATCTGATATATCAATCACTATTTTATACATTGTATTGAAAGAAACATCTGAACAAGATAAAGGGAGGAATAAGAAGATGCTGCATGGAAAAATAAAGACAAAAAGATGAAAGTAAATGTATAGGACGTTGGTAGCATCTTACTGTCTGGAGCACCTGCCTCAGCAGCAAAAGATGCAGGGTGACAAAGATGGATTGATGCTAAGAATGGCCTAATCACCCCCCATTATTCTCCTACTTTCTGCTCTCTTTTTGGACTGGCTGTCTGATTTTCTGTCTACTTGTCTGTCTACCTGTCTGTCTATCTGTGTCTGCACTGGTTTCTTGGATAAAAAAAAATCTGCAGATTTTGAAGTACTTTGGTGAGGCTTGTGGGTCTTTCTGGTTGTCTTGTTGGTTGGTTGGTTGGTTGGTTGGTTGATTGGTATTTTGGTAGGTTGTTGATTGGTTGGTTTCTTGATTGATTGGTTGGTTATTGGTTGAAATGTTGGTTGGCCTGTTGGTTGACTGGTTGGTTGATTTACGTTGGCGAATTTGTTAAGATTCGTTGAACAATAATTGATATAGACTCAGACTCGGATATATGAATATAGATAGACAAGTTTAGTATAGGTATGGTATTTAGATAGATTGGATAGATTGAATAGATAGATTGAATAGATAGATTGGATAGATAGATTGGACCGATTGGGTAGAGAAAATTCCTGACAGGAAGACAGCAGGCAGAAATTGTGCAATCAATTTACCACTTGGATTAATAGTTTTAGACATAGCAATAACCTTTCCAAAATATTCAGGAAGTCAGGAAGCTATATTTGTGCATATTGAATCCCACACTTGGCAAGAAATCTAAAATCCGTGAGATATTCATGAAACTTTGCCTTAAAGTTCTTCATAAAGAAAGCTTTCCAATGTAAAAAAAAATTGGCGGGCTATCCAACATAATTTTCGAACTATGATCTTTTCAAAATCGTATGTCATTACATTAAAATACTAAAAAAGTGTGGGATTTATACCGAAAACCTGTGTCACTCTAACAATATCCATGAGATATTTACGAAAAATTTAAGGACTATAGCTGAAAGTACACTTTATTGAAAAACAAGTCTTTGAAGGGGGGTTACCGATGTTTTTTGAGAGTTATGTGGTGTACAATATGAGAAAATTATGAAAAACAGTTCAACAAAAATAAGTCCCCCTTAAAATAAACTTGAATATCTCAAAGATTCCTTCTCCGATTTTTATGAAAGATGGATTGCATTATAGGCCTGTATATCGACCCAAAATGTGTGCATTTATAGTTCAGTGCCATTATTCCTGGCTGAGCCAGCAGCCTTCGAGTGAGCCTACCCCTGTTTTCCAAAATCTTTGGCTTTTCAAATGCATATGAACAATTTAACCAAGCGGGGGAGCCACCAGCTGGGGTATTTTTGTTGAACTGTGGAGTACAATAGGTGGAGCAGCTGTATTCTGTGGGATTCAACTTTAATAGCAAAAGTCAAGAAGACAAATAGAGGAGACACAAAGATGAGATGCTATCACGTACTCCTTTAAATTCTCGTTACTGCGAGACTTAGAACGTGAGGTCAGACGCGAAGCATGCTGGAAGGTTTTGCGAGTGGAAAAACATAAACAAGGTCAAAAAAAGGGGGAAAAAAAGGGAAGCAAAGAAAATGTGAAGCAGAGAAAACAGAAGCCAGAAAAAGAGTTAGAAGAATTGTTAAAAATAGGAAAAATACCTGAAAAGTAGGTGAAAAAAGGTAGTTATTTATGAGCATAAGGTAAAGCTGAGTGATCTTGTACCCCAAGAATGTCTCAGAGAACGTCTCAGAATATTCAGGAATGTATCAGATATTCTCAGATATTCTTAAGATATTCCTGATATTTGTATGTGCTCAGGAATTAAGGGATTCACCTCCAGATATTTGACAAGGTCTTAGACAAGGATCTGCTATGTGCCAGGACCCCCTGTGGTAGCAGTTAGGCTCCTGTAGAGTTTGAAAATTACAAAGAGATAGCCTACCATGCATGTTGAAAGAAAGGGTGAGGTAACTATTCATGCTCATACCATGCCACATCATAGGAGAAAGGTTTCGAATATGCTACTGTGAAATGCATTATCTATGTTATGCAGTTTTCTCTGGTCCTGATAGATAGGTCAATTGGTCTAGTTGATATTGAAACTTGTCAATGACCCACTTACAGGAAAAGATGAAATTTAATTAACCATCTTATTTTTTGCTCGAAGCATTTGGTAGCGCTCTTCCAGTATGATATTCTGATTGCCAGGTGGTGTTTTCGATTCCTACTCTGTCTGGGTCACCTAAACTTTAGTTGGACAGCAGTCGCAATCATCTTTCGCCTCATTGCTGTGTCCTTCTCAGGGCTAGAAAATGTGAATTTCCCGGCAATTTGATTCTAAAATTACGACAAAATTTCCCACGAATGGTCGCGTGTCAAATGACTTCTTCAACTTCAGAAATTTGGACCTTTCTTCAAAAATTTCAAGTGAGATTTAGAAATTTCCAAGGAATGACATGCAAAAATTCCCTACTTTTTCCAGGGATGGTCCTTCTGTCCTTATACATAATAAAGACAGTGCATAAATACAGGACGTGAAGCCCAATCATCCACCTAACCATGTTTCAAACATTCAGGAGTAACATTTTCCACACTTCCTTCACTGATCAGGAGTTTTAGAAAAGTCAATATTTAACTGAAAATGATTTTTATATTGTGGAAATATTAACTTGTTTTGAACTGAAAGTGAATGCAGTTTTATTGTGCCAGTGTCAAATGTTTCACTTGCAAGAGCTCTCATGTCAGAACTTGGAAAGTGCTAAAAGAAAGTAGACCAAAAAGTACATGGTTAACTTTAAAGAATAAGTAGAGCAAGAATAAGGAGTGAATAAGGAATGAATAAGTGATGGAACTTGAATTAAGAAAGGATGAAGGATTATTTTTGCACAAAAGCCCTCAGAGCTTTTGATTAATGGCTTATATGTGTGAAGCCCAAAATGGGGGGTCTGGGACCTATTGTGTAGGGGAATGAAATCTCCAAATAATGATGATATATAAAAGGTATGTAATGAAAAAAGGTGCATGAAAAAGCTGCTGCTTTAAAGCATGAAGTGCTTTCGAAATTTCTTTTAAATTTTTTTTTTAAACGGCGCCGCTCTCTTACGAAATACAATTTATATGTATGCTTTACCTCAAGTATTATTTTTGTTCTCAAAGGCGCAACAGCGAAGTACAAAAAATATAAAAATAGGCACCTGAAATTATTATTATTCATGTCACTCCTTCCATGTTATTCAAAGATAAAAAGAGTATGTTATAATGGCTGTCAAGGCAACATGGTTGACTGATTATCCAACAGTTCTGCACATTTGCTAAAGATTTCTGTGCAATTTGGAAAGCATTTGTGAAATAAGGTCAAGTTACTTGACCCCAGACTTGAAGAGAGGGAAGGGGGGGGGGTGAGAGAGGCGATTTTGTAGGTCTTTATTTGAATTGCATGAAAAAGTCATCATCCACAGAAAAGCAAGAACATGCATCAGTGGTGTCTTATAACTTGTTGTTTGAGAAAAAGATGAATGAAAAATTGTACATATGAAAAGAAATATTGCATAAAAATGCATCAAAAGGTCCCCAAGAGAAGTCTGAAATAAAAAAGAACTCTGCAAAAGTATTATTGTACGTGGTGGCTATTAAATGGATGCTTTAAAATTTGTATGTGGAGAAAGAAATAAAAACCTGCAGGATAATTTTGCAAGATAGATGTATGGTAGATGGATAGATATTAGATAAATATACATAATCATTATTTAAGATCTTTACTTAAAATAAAATTTTTGATATGATCTTGAAGAGTTTTGGCCATAGACCTAATAATTGGCATTGATGTGGTTTTATATTCCAAAAAGAAATTCTGTAACTTTAAATGCATTACAAAACTTAAAGTTATATCTTCACAATGTAAATGTACTATCCTACTTATAACTTAAAAACTTTTCTTGTACAAACTTTCATTGGCACTCTAAAAATCCCAACTTTGCCAAGGTATATGTGAAAATCATCCTCCATGCTGTAGGGGGTGGTAGGACCTCCGTATGGAATCACTAGCCCTGAAGACTGAAGGATGGTGAAAATGCTTTAACCAACTCTTCAGGAAAGTTAAGAATGTCTGCTGGGCACAAATATTATTCTGAGGAGGGGTGTTTATTTTCTTATTGATAATCATATGCTTCTAAAGGGTGTTGCCAGTTTATTTGACCCACATTTCTGAATGACCTGACCCAAAAAACCTGGGGCAAGTGACCTGACCCAGAACTGATGACGTAGGAGGGGTTTCCTTTTGCTCCAGACATGTGCAGATAGATAGGTAGATGAAAAGATAAATAGATTGAGAAAAATAAATAGGTATATTGATAGATAGTGCAGTTGAACAATATAGATAGATAGATAGATAGATAGATCAAAAGATAGATAGATAGATAGATAGATAGATAGATAGATAGATAGATAGATATATCATATGATAGATAGATAATTAGATATATGATAGATAGATAGACAGATAGTTTGATAGAAGGATAGAAGAATAGAAGGAGAGAGGGAGCTCAAATCTATCAATTAATCTAGTCATCAATTGGTGTGATAATTGATAAATGTTTCAGAACAATATAGTGTTATATGTTCCTCTTATAATGAAAATGATACAATCATTTGTACTGTGTGCTGTGATTTCATTCTTGATTTATGGCAATAAATATTAATGTTTTGTTTTCTGTCTTTTCAGGTATGTGGAATTTAACAATACTGAACTGATAAATCTACAATTGCTGTTCAAAAGGGAAGTGCTCATTTCTTCTATTGGTTTAGCTTGAGATAGATATACACCATGGGTTGGTTATTTATTGCTTCTTAAGATACCCCAGCATAGAATCTTTACAAGGTACCAAAATGATCAGAAACACTTCATCAATGATCTACAGTGATCTACAGTGATCTACAGTGAGGGCATACAGTATAAACAGATAGGTAAACAGTGGTAAACAGAACTGACATTGTAACATATACCACCAATGATGGTGTTTATTATTTCCCCACACATGCCAGTGTAGCCACACACTGATGGGCTGGAGTGATAGAATGAGTGGCTTGGAGATTAATGATGGATCAACACATGTAATGTATGGCATGCTATTGAGGGTAGATGCTCTTCTCTCCTGTTATTTATTGTTCAGTATGGCAAGCAATAGTTCTAAGAGGAAGATAAACCTGTGTGGTATATATATATTTGTTTTCCTTGGCCCAATCTCTTCACCAAATGTTCAACAGTATATAGATAGGAGAGGGCTCAATAACTTTGCCAAACCATTCCTGGCCCATTGGCAATACTTGAGGAATTTGGCTTATTTCTATGATTTTCTGTGCCATATTGGCCTAAAATTGTTGGAGATTTTGGATATTGTTGAGAATGATAGACATTTTCACCACTAAAGCTTAGCCGTGTCAGTTTTCAGTTGATATTTTATGAAAGATATTTGTGTGGTGTTATTTTTCCTGCATGTATATTGTATGGTGACTTTAGTTTCCTTCCTTATTTCCTCCCTCTCCCTCTCTTTCTTCCTTCCTTCATTATATATCTATCTATCTGTCCATCTATCTATCTATCTATCTATCTATCTATCTATCTATCTATCTATCTATCTATCTATCTATCTATCTATCTATCTGTCTGTCTGTCTGTCTGTCTGTCTATCTATGATCTATCTATCTATGATCTATCTATCTATGATCTATCTATCTATCTATCTATCTATCTATCTATCTATCTATCTATCTATCTATCTATCTATCTATCTATCTATCTATCTATCTATCCATCTGTCTATCTAGATCTATTTGATATTTATTCCATGGGCATTTCACATAAACTGCAATACAGTACACAACTTATTTATACTGAAGCAACATGTCAAACTCCACAGAGACATTTCGTGGATGCATATTTCATGAAATGTCAACATGCCCTCATCATGACATCACAGAAGATCACATCATGACAGCCGTCGTGACACGAGATCACCTCACGAGATCACATCACGAAAATAACATGCTAATCAAGACATATTCATGTGCCATGATGTGGTAAAATATGCCTCGATATGCTGTATTTGAGATGATTTTAGTTTATCCATCAGAAAAGATAAAGGACAGCTAAAGCCTTAAGGATAGATAATATAGATGCTAAAGGATAGACAGACAGACAGCTAGACAGACAGACAGACAGACAGACAGATAGATAGATAGATAGATAGATAGATAGATAGTAGGGTGCATCAGTTGCCCCAACTTTTTAGAGGAAACCTCTCCTTTTGCAGGAATGTTCCTTTTATAGTAGAAACACGTTGTGTGAAGTTTCAATAAATTTGAAGAATGTCTAGGGGTGGCACACTCGCATTGAAGTTTCTAGGATTTTTGCATTTTCTGTCATTTTATCGGTTACGCGGTTAGTTATATTTCATTGGTTATTAATCCAAAAACATTAAAAATGATACCATGTGGTAGCTCTCATCATGAGCTTCAATTTGAATACCAACATGATGGGTTTATGACTCAGCGAACTATTTCATTGTCACATGAAATTTCGCAACCACATGTGTTAATGTTTAGCAGTAATTAATGAACAAGTAATGCTATTTCTTTGCAGATTTCTTACCAACTAAAAGACACATGTAGTTAAGCAAGAGACCATATATGAAACTGTTTATTTCTTGGAATTCAATTACCCATTATCTGTGGTGTGATCATACATGCATGTTATGTCAAACATAATATTCTCTTGAAGTCAAGACACCTCGTCAACCTCCAGTTTCTGTCATGGAGCAGCAGTTAATTGCTAATGAAGATCTACATTAATGCCTCAATCAAATCTCCTACTTGTCAGATTGGTTCTGTTCTTAAAGCCCTAAAATACATAATAAGAGAAGCAATTTCAGCTGGTAATATGTTTCTCTACCAAAGTGCTAAGACCCTTTCATATCTTCTTATTTGTATTAGTTTTTTGCTACTTTCAGCGTGTTGGATGATGTTATGCACTTTAAAAAATTGTGAAATGAATGGAATTGATTTCTGTAGAATAGAATAAATCACATTGTCTAGCAAAGTTATTGTTGACAATGAAGTGGTAAATGTCATGTGAAACTGGACTTGCATAATTTAGGGCAGTTAAAAAAAGACGTTGCTAAAATGGTTTCACATTCATTGGCTTATGCCAGCTGTAGGCCTGTACAATATGGGAGAGGTTTGTGATTTTAAAAATTGAACTGCTGCAGGTTAGACTGACAAAGATGAAGAGACCAGTCTTATCACAAAAATGTCATTCTGTTTATTTGGAACAAATAGCTTATGAGTGAATAAAAAAACACATACATTTTGTAAAAGTTACGAAAACAATGCCATAATATTACAGTTTGAATTCCAGGTACAGAGTAACCATGATATGGTAAAGGAAAATTTGCCATGGTGAGCTTTTAGGATCTTTGGATTAGTATAAATCTATACAGAACGGAAAATTTAATCCCCCTAAGAGAATTTTGGCATTGTTATGCCCATATCGCTTTGGATGAGTTTCCTCAATCGGACAACTTAGAAGGAAATTTGCTTGTTGCCTTAAGATGAAGCTTTGACCTTAATTGGTACTGTGGCACAATATCTTGTAAATTTTTTGGCAGTTCAAAATCTTACAATTCTCATATAATGGCAGTAGGTCACTTTTTGTGCTGAGTAGTTGAAATGCAAGTTTGGCACACCAAGCCCTCGGAAATTAGTAACAGTCACCAAAATGCAACAGATTGTGCAAATATAATGTTTATATGAAACAATGTATCTGAGCTTAAGGTCCCCTTTAACGGATGTATATCTGAATATCCCACTTGACATAATAATTATAACAGTATTAGAAATAAATCAACTTTTATTTATTCTAAGGAACTCAACAGTTGCTAATATCAAAATTCGTAATTTATGTATCATTGCCAGATAACTTGGATGGTTGCTTTTAGTACTAGATATGGCTTCCTGGTACTCAAATTAAAGCTCTCTTTCTGCTCTACATCATGGTGCCTATTTTTTTGTTCTTGGATAATTACTAAAGAAGTTATCACATACCGCAGATTCTGTAATGAGATATTATTGGTCAAAATCAGTTCAACTTTGGCGCATGCGTGCCACCCCTAGACATGGTCCGATTGTTCTGAATTCTGAAACTGCACAAGACATGTTTTTTTAGCAAGAGGAACATAATTGGAGAAAGAGAGGGGAATCAAACAATTTTTTAATTTTTGGGGGGCAACTGATGCACCCTAATAGATAGATAGATAGATACTGGTTAGATGAATTAGTAGTGTTCTGAGCTTCGAATTGCTGCGGCTTGGTCTCAAGTTCAATTGCAGTTCTGGTCACCTGGACTGTGAAAATGTTGGACAGCATTTTCAGCCGTCCTTAGCCTTATTGCAGTGTCTTCCTCCAGTGCTGGTCTGCCTATGGAGTACATAAATACAGGGTGTAGAACCCCAGTCATCCATCGACAGATAGATAGATGGGGTTAGACAGTTTTGACAAATAAAGTAAAATTGTCACCATCTTATTCTTCAATTGGCAGTTTTGGCTTTTTTAGCTTCCCTATTCTTTGATTCCTAAAAACTAACAAGGTCAAGGTCACATTTAGGTCACTGAAGGTCGCGTGACGTCACCAGAGGTCACGTGGGGGTCAAGGGTGTGACACAAGGAGGTGTCATGTGTGGGAACATCCTGTGTTTTCGCTGAGCAAAGCGATCATTCAAGAGGTGTAATGTATATGTTGCATAACTCTGCATAGTTTTGGCTCAACAGAACAACTGCCGCCAGCTGTTTTCACTTCTCAAATGACAGCCATTGCCAAGTACTTCTCATCCTCTCCACTTGAAGTATGCTCAGTAATGAAGTACCTTGCTCAGAAGGTAGTAATGCCTTGGTGCTGTCTGCATAGGTAGTACTTCACAGTAGCGGATCCAGAAGGGGGGGGGGCTAGGGTGAATTGAAAAGCCCCCCCCCTCCTTGGGCCTAGCTGTTGCCAGGTCACCTTGGCCTATGTTGAACGGCTGTTTCAATCATCCTTCGCCTCATTGCCGTGTCCTCCTCCTGCCCTGTCCTAATCAGCCCACCAAGTGCATAAATCCAGGACATAAAGCCCCAATCATCCAAATGATTGGTATTTACTTCGACAGTAACACTACCTACTTGTATATGAAGTCCCTGAAAGTACAACAAAAGCTTATTGCATGAACTGTCCCTTCTTATGGGAGTAATTGGACTTTGCCAGAGGCCTAAATACACGATGAGGAAAAACTTGGCCTAACTTGCTGAGACAAAGGGGTATACATGTTCTCATGACCTATGTGCACTTGCTGAAAAGTCAGAAGTCAGTAAACTTGGCTTGGTTCTCAATTTAGAAGCTCTAAGAATAATGTTGAAAAGAGTTTATACCTGAAAGGAGCTTATTACAGAGTAAATTGAAGCCAAGTTATAAATATGTATACCTTCTTGCCAAGTTTTCATGTCTTGAATCAAGTTCAATGACTTCAGAACTCTTAGAGGGTTTGTTTTCAGTTAAATTATATTTACGATGAACCTTCTTCGATCAAGGCGGAGAGTTAGCTTGATTGTAACGTGCTAGCCGCTAGGCCGCCAGTCGCTTGGTGGTCCAGGGTTCGAATCCAGCTCTTGCCGGGTCATCTGGGCCTATGTTGGATGGAAGTTTCAATCATCCTTTGCCCCATTGCCATGTTATGTCCTCCTGTCTTTATTAGCCTATCAAAGAGCATAAATACAGGACGTAAAGCCCGAATCACCCATCTTTGATGAAGGCCTTTGAAATTATGAAGGGAGCTAGATCTGTCAGCCCAGCTGAGTATAATACCTTACCAAGTTACCATTAATTTCAATGTATTTTACTGGTTTATAGACATAATTGTGAAAGGGGTAATTTATCATCCCTTTATTGTGGTCTGATGTACTGATTTACCTCAGTTGAATGATCGATTTTAGGCCGATGCAACATGCACTGAGAGTTGATAATCTGTGCAATATCGATCATCGCTTAATTGCATAATCGATAATTGCCTACTTGACGTGAGTTGCATGATCTGATTATGTAATTGGCTATTAAATGACTTTTCTGGGACAGGGAAAAGACAGAATTATATTAGCTGATTTTATGGTCTTGGCCTACTTCAATTTAAATCAGCATTTTGCCTCAATTGAAATGGGTCTACATATCAACAAATTAAAATCATACAAGATAGAGATATCTATAGCTAATCTACACATTTAAATGCCTAATCTATTTTGATCATTGCCTAATTCACCTTTCTGCCCTAGTGTGCATGATATGACCTAATTTAGAAGCATGTTGCATTTTAAATCGACCAAGAATTCGCGTGACTAATTCTTAATTCCTGGTCTATAGTAGATTCTGGTGGGTTAATTCGTGTACACGCCCATTTAGGCTTCCTTGGTGGTAATTATTTACACAGGGCAATTACCAACCCTCAATAACTAATTAACCACTGGTTAATTAATGGGTGCCCAAATCACTGCATTGGATATGAGCAGATTAGACTGATTGAAGAGTGATCGTCAAATAAGCATTTGTGATGATTTTTTTGGGTAAAATTTTGTTGTTTATTTTTAAGAATTGATTTCTTAATAATATGAGCTAAGAATGTCTCAGTACTGGATATTCTTAGATATGAGAACTATTTTTATTGACACTTTTGAAAAAATAACAGTTACAAAAACAACAAACTTTATCTATGTAGCTGATTTGCCCTTCCACTGTATTGGTTGATTTAAACTTTAAAGTTAGGGATAGATGAATTGTTGATCTTTACGTCCTGTAATTATGCTCTTTGTAGGCTAATTAGGACAGTAGGAATTAACACACAGCAATTAGGTGAACTATTATTTAAAGTGTTGTCCAACATAGGCCTATATGTCAAGGTAACCCAGTCTCATCTGGAATTTTGACTGTGCTATACATGCTATAGGCAGATGCAAGTAGAACAGTACAATGGGAGGAACAAGCGAAGTTACATAACTAGGGCTGATAATTAGTCACAAAAGATATAAAACAAAAATTAATGTTTATAGAAAGTTACCTAACCAGTCAGTTAGAATTATTTGGCAATGACCAATGTTTATCAAAACATTATGTAACCAATCAGTTAACATTTTTGGAGAATCCAAACAATCCAATTCAAGGAGTCCCTCTGACACTTTGTGTCATCGGCTTATAGAGGGCCCATGGAGTCTGAGGCAGATGTGTATACAAGTAAGAGGATTCCTCAACATTTCACATATTTACTCATGTGAGGGATCTTTAAATCCTGTTATCTTCATAGTATATGACAACGTATAAGCACAAGATTTGCCTTATTAATAGCAACCCCATACCTGCACTAGAGAGTAGTTATTAATAACCTGAGGTCACATCTTACACTAGGTGGCGCCTAGGAGTCTACAGGTCATGTGACGTGAATCACGTGACACTTGATTGATGATGATTGTATGAAAGTGATTGATGACATGCAGGTCCTGCAACAAATAAGGCCTTATGGTCATGAAGCAAAGATACTAACATATTATAAGGTTGCTTTCAGTAGGAGATGCATAGCTTTGGGGGGTGTTGGTTTTCTGGGGGAGGAGGATGGTTAGTGAAAATGCTGATAAGACCCTGCATTCTTTCTTAGATAACAGAACAGGTGAAAATTTGACTTTGTATAATAATAGGCCTTATGTATATAAAAGTCCCGGTGTTCTGAACAGGTCCATTTCACAAATAAAGAGTATTTTGTCTCTGTTGAATAAACTCATCCCTACTATTTATCATATTGCATGGCTTAAGAGTTGAGACCATCATGCAGCTTTTAATGCAACAGGTCTTTCAAACATGTGAAGCTAAAAACAGGAACACATTTGAATTTAATTGGATCAGTCTTTTTCTCAACTGATGAAACAGAGACTACAGAGATAACCAGAACTATTATTTTTGATATTTCTTTTTCATCTTCTGCTTTATATTTCTAATAAATATTTTCCTCTGCCCTGCGGTATTATCCTCCCTCATCAGTCACCTTTCATATTGGACCTTTTTGCCTAATGCACCTTTCTCATTGGTCCATAGCTCATATTTGGGGTCACATGAGGTCCAATAAAGGAGGATATTTATTGGACAAATAAGACTATATATGAAACGGCGTAGAACAAAAATCTTGTTATATGATGTCGCGGGATGTCTCACATATGAAGATTAATACGTAGTTCGCCTGGACACATGCGAACCACCACTCAGACAAATTATCCAGTGCTGTGTCATATCAGTCTTTCGCTATAAAAATATAAAAGACGAATATTGTAATATGGAATAGTGTCTGGTTGTTTCGTGTGGGTTTATAGAGGGTTCTGCCTTTTTTGGACCGTCTTAGTGGATTAACTTTTAGAGAATCGGTACCTGTTGTTGTTGGTCCCAGGATTGGTTTCGGCAACTGATGGCCTGTCCCAATTGAATGAATGGACCGACAATCTGGACCCTTGTTCGTGTGATGGAAACACTGCGCCACCTACCAGGAACCGCTACACTCTCCCCACCTTAGAATGAAGCTTGAACACAAGCTTCGTTGTTGTTACCCTGACTTGCTCTGACTAGCCAGGCCAGATGGGACATAAGTCCACCAGTCACAACATATATATCAGCATTTCAGCAACCACTGTAACAATGAGCAAGATTCAAACCGCTGTCCCATGTGACAGCGCAGAAGGCAGGGGTATTTTCCAATGCACCAAAGAGTCACTCGTATGTGCAAAGGAAACACATTGCCACCAACAGGGAACTACTTTTGAAATCAGTATTGCTACTAGGCTACTTTGAAAATGCTCTAAGATGGCCAACTGAAAGTATAACAAAATATCTTGTAAAAATACTGCCAGAGCTTTTCAGTGCAGAAGTTATGGTCAGTTCACTGGGTTCAGTGGTCAAATAATTGTTCACAGCAAATGGACTTAAAAGCTTTTGCATTCTAGTTATTGCAGAAGTAACAGCTATAGGCAACTGGATATCTACTTAGTAGCTATGTTATGGCCATATTTGGTTGTATGGGTGGGTACAATTAACCGTACAAAATGCTCAAAACCTGATGAAAAAAGGCAGTAAAGATCAGAAAAAAGGCTCCAAAAACCAGGAAAAAAGGCAGACATTTGGGCAGAAATGTAAGGGGCCAAATACTCCAACCATAGAGTAGAATTAATGCACTTTGTGCAAACATAAATCATGCTTTTGTAAATAAAAGTCTCATTTGGAACAGAAAAGAGGTCATAAGCAGATTAGTGCTTGCCTTTTAGGAGATGTTTAATGGTGGCATTTAATGGCATACTGGTTGATGATGGTGGTCATCTTGGTTGTTTTTGCATTTACGGTTGCCAGTGCAGAATTGGTTGGTCGTCAAAATGACACAGGTCTACAGTTTGATAGCCACTGGTAAACCTATGGTAAGCCCATAAGCTGATGTCTAAGCTGACGTATAAGTTGTGTATCACCAGCAGTATCAGACTGTTTATAGCCAGTGTTAGCCACAACAGTTTTAACATGTTTAACGAAGCGTCAAGATGAACATAGGTGTGACTGGCCAATTGTTTGGGCTTGCAATTGATGAGCGCAATTCCATGACGACATGGTTTCAACACCAAATGTTACAAATCGTCAACAGCATTGATAGATGGATATACGTCTATATATATGGTCAATGCAGCCCTCTAAACTGAGTAAAGTAAGTTCTGGATGCTCGCGATGGTTGATTGATGACATCGGAGAGAAAGCTGGAATTGTCAACATGTTACACATTTACCCCTTGTGAGGGATCTTTCACTTGCCCAACACAGACACTGATACAAGGAGCCCCAATTTAACGTCATCTGAACGACATCCAGCTGGGACTTTGCTCTTGAAGGTCCACTGAAAATTTCTGGATCCCCACCCGGGGTTTGAACCCATGCAGGCAAAGACCTTCAGCGGAGTAGGCAGGAACCAAACCGCCCCAGTTGCAATGACACAGATTCAACAGCATTAGCAATATATATCTGCCATCATACCAATAGCAATTACACTGTCACAATCACCAACTCCAGCTCTCAGCCATATTCCCATAAGTCTAAGCCTATTGGTGATATAGCCCACACTGATACAACAGCTGCAAGCCATGATGACAGATTGATGATGCTGATGACAATTAGCTTAATGAATCTATGGCATAGTATGGCATGGATGGATGGTTGATTTAGATGGATATATGCCTATATGGCAGGGATGGGAAAGTACTAGTTGATCTGTATAAAATAGATAAGATACATAGATGGTTATAATAGATGTACTAGATATACCGGTAGATCATGAGATAGATGATATATAGGCATAGATCTATAGATAGACAGAATCTGATAGATAGACGGATAGATGGATAGATGAAGAGACAGAGAGATGGATAGATGGAGGGACGAATATGTGGAGAGACGGATAGAAGGAAAAATTGGGAAACAGATAGATGGACAATAAAGATAGACGGATAGATACAGAGATACCATGTAGATTGTAGAGTGATAGAGTACTTCGAAAGAGATATATATTGAGACAGACATATATATGGAGACAGACATACAGAGATACAGAGCTAAGGATAAACACAGATAATTCTATACTGTACTCCTGTGATGCTTCAGTAGTTATTAACTGTTCTTCATAGCAGAATGGCTGTAATATCTGTTTATTATAGTGATTTATTTTCATTTAAAGTACTTAAGATGAATGCAATTTCGCTCACTTGCATTACTACCATCCTCAAAGCAATACCACTGAACCAACATTGTGTCTGTGAAAATGCTACAAGTAGTGATGAATGTGCGGCTGATGTCATCACTTAATGTTGTGTGCTGATGTCATCAACTATTGCAGCTCTAATGGTGACGTACACAGCAGGATTAGACACATGAATCACCATGATGTAGAATCTTGATTTTCTTTCTGCTTTTTTGGGAGGAAACTTTCAGGAAAGAGGTGTTGCTCTGCAATTGCCTGTCTTATTTATGTGTCTAGAAGGATGGAAATTAACTAGGTAGTGACTGCTAGTGACTGCTACAGTGAGAACTAGTGACCACAGGGAGTAATGGCTGATAAATCATGGTCTTGGTCTGTGGTGGTGATGCTGGCTTGTCTAGGGCTTAGTGGTTTAGATGTTTGATTTGGACACCTGCCTGAGTCTTAGTCACCCTTAGATTCTTCTGTGGTCAGTTGAGGACTTGTGGTTATAGATGAAAAGAAGTGATGAAAAATAGCTGAGAGGGAAAGAAGAAAGGATGGTTGAAAACAGAAGGGACAAAAACTAAAAAAAAAAGAAGAAGAAGAAAACAACAGAAAAACCAAAAGTTGATTGTGGTCAAAACTCTAGGGGTGGGGTAGGAGGGAAATACATGGGTGAAATATTACTCCTTTATGATAATGGGCACTCCTGGTAATAATTAAAAAAGAGAACAACAAAAAGGAAGATGAAATTCATTGGAAATATTTTACAAGGAGGAAGTGAACTGACCAAAACTTAAAAAAAAATAGAAAAGAAAAAGTAATGAGGTGGGAATCTTTAAAAAAAAACTACATCACACTTTTACAAAGGTCACTCCCAGGGAGCCTTCCTATGTCAACTGCCACAGTGTCCTCTTCCTATTCTTCCATTCTTCTGTCCTCTTTCCTACTTTGTCCTCATTCCTATTTTGTCCTTTCCTATATTTTGTCCTCTGTCCAGTAGCTTCTTCACAGTGTCATCTGCCTAGTGTCCAGTGTCTTCTGCCCACTGTCCAGTGTCCACAGTGTCTATGGAGCAGTTGTTGTTGATTTATTAGCTTAATCTATTATTCATCTGTTGTCCTGTCCACTCTTCCTCCCCACCTTTGTGCTATTGTTACTTCTGTGTGGAAAGGTCACTTTTTAAGCAAATGTCCACTTTTCACACCATTTTTGTGACTGGCTTTTGTGTATCTGTACTTTTTTGGAGATGTTTTTCTTACGATTCTTATTTTTTTGAAAAGTTCAAAAAAGTATATATGTATTTTTTGATTTCGTACTTGTTTTATACATTTACACCAATTTTTTAAGAATATTTGATATTAACTCTCTTGTAGCACATACAGAAATGGCATTGCAAGTTTTTAAAAAAGCTATGTATTTTTTTTATTTTTTTGTACTTCTTTTTTTTTTTACATTTATGTATACAAATTTTAAACAATATTTGAAATTCACTCTCTTGTAGCACATAGAGAAATAGCATTGCGACTGCGGAATACACTTTTGTTTGATGCAGATTTGTTGCGAGCATATGAAATATTGTGCACCATGTGAACTCGCTTTGGAATTATTCAATGGCAACTTTGAATTGAAAGGAATTCAGATCTGGTGTTTGTCTTTTCCAACACAATGCCGTTGCAAAATGTCATTGCGCTAAAAATTACATTTTGGCTGCGGAGCTCCTTTCTGAGTAAATATATATATATCTTATATTATCTATGTGTACATTTGTACTTTCAAAGCATCTATTGTAGATTTGCCTACACTTTGAGCTCAAAATACAGAGATATCGCACAAAAGCCTTGCGCTAAAAGAAAGAAGTTTTTGAAAAGTAAAATGACCGTCTAGTGTCTGATATCGCAATAAGAAGCGATATTCAGAAAACATGAATAAAAATCATAATAACGAAGAATAGACGTAGAGGGAAAGAAAACCACAAATGAGATGTCTGCATCTAAGGCTCTATGGGCTTATCTCTAGTTATATATCTTAAATTGGAAATTGGTTTTTGTCCACAGCAGACACCATATCAGAATAATCTCATTACTGATTTCATAGGAAAGGATATCGTTGAAGTTGTTCGGTGCTAATATGGTCTTGTAATTGTAGACTTGTTAAGCTAATAGCCTAATTGAGAGTCTCTAGGGACAGTGGATTTTACTATTGATTTGGAATATTGTGTTTCGTTATTTATAACTTATTAGTGAATTCTTGATTTGATGAACCTTGTTGCAAATATATCTTTAGTTGTCACTTTTGGTTGTCTGGGTCACTTATGTCGGACAGCAGTTTCAATCGTCCTTTGACTCATTGCTGTTTCCTCCTCCTGTCCTAATAAGTAACCTGCTTTTACCAAGTGCCTTTATACAGGACGTTAAGCCCCATTCATCCATCCATTCTCCTGCAGCTGCTTATTCACCAAGATCAGTTTCAATGCAAACAGAAAGTGTCATGCTTTGAAACCAAAACTATATATAAAAAAAATTATCCAAAAAAAAAAAAAAATCGAAAAGGGAGATTACTAGGCCATGTGTCATGTATTGATAATATTTACATTTTGTGATAGAGTTGAAATGGCAGATTACCACAACTGAGGTGGCCCAGGTGGTAAGCTATTTGCTCGTAGGATTAGAGGGATTAGGTTCAAAATCACAACACTGTTGTATGAGAACTTGTATCACGCCATTGAATATTGGTATTGTTTGTGTTGGTTGGATAACGCTTCACTGTGATTTTGTAAAAGGCGTAAAAAGTATATGCAGGTGGTTTATGGCATCTTGAGGGGAGGGTTGGTCTTGTGGTTCACTGTACATTCTGAAATTCTGAGTTAGCTCAAATGATTGAGTGAGACGGTTGCACAATTTGTTTGAACCATGATAGCTTGCTGTGTTTTGAGTTATGATAATCTTTATGTTGTTATAACTTGCAAACAACAAGCTATCTTGGATCAAAGGAGTTGTGCAACCATCTCACTCAATCAATTAAGCTAACTCAAAATTCAAAATTTACAGTATTGTACGTGTAACTGCCAATTGCTTGGTCCAGGGTTCGAATCCAGCTCTTGCAGGGTCACGTCGGCCTGTATGTTGGATGGCAGTTTCTATCATCCTTTGCCTCATTGCAGTGTCCTCCTCCCGTCATAATTAGCCTACCAAGTGCACAAATGCAGGACATAAAGCCCCATCCATCCATCCATATCCATCCATCCATCTTATACTCAAGTTAGTCATAACACCTTTCGACATCATCCATTTATTTTAATAGAAAATGGAAAAAGTCTGAACTATTCTATCTTCTCACCTTTCCCTGTCTGTCAGGCTCTGTCTCTTTCTTACACAACTTCAAACATTTCTTTCAGGAAATCCAAACAAATTATTTGAGGATTAGAGGAGAAGTTTGAGTTTACTTCCTTTCGTTATCTGAACTACAACGTGACAAACATTTCAACTTACAAGTTTGAGTTTGCTCAGCAAACATTTAAACGCTAAACTGCGAGTCGAACAGAATTTCAAATTTGAACGTTTTCTTGAATTGACGTTTGTAGGTCAGTAGGAAAATATAAGGGTATCTATGTGGAACATGACAGGTGGTTAAACATTCAAAAGTTCAAAAATTGTTCTGTATCTACAGTGCCGCCTCCAAGTTAGTGAAAAGGGTGATATTTTGCCGTTGTCGCAATGCTAAACATCCTTCACCAAACTACTTGTAGAAGCATGAATTCTCATCCGATAACAGGAAAACCTATTGGGTCATAAAGGCCAATATTGGAGGCATGTGGGATAACAATGGCTGCCAATTTTCTTTGCGGGTACTCGGGAGTTAGGTATGGGTCAAAGTCTTTGATAAGTAAGTGAAACACAAGCCAAATGTAATTCAATGGGAGGGGGGATATTTAGTTGAGGATGAACAACTTGAACGTTTTGCCGCAATCATCCATACCTCCCAAAAATATATATCACATTTGTAATTTAAATACATTTGTAGTATTATCAACGATATATCAAGTGAATTCAAATCAACTGTCTAGAGCCCAAAACCCCTGTTTCAGCCAAATACTGTCCCCAAAAAACTTGAAGGATACAATTTAGTGTTATTTTGAGGTTACAAAGTGACACTTAGTGACATTGATGGATGAGGGTTGACAATACTGTGCCCGAAATGTCAAGTTTTGGGCAACAAAAGCATCTCCATTCTAAAAGAAACTTTGAAGTAACTTGAAGAAAGTGGCCTAATGTCATTCAACCAAGTCAAACTTCAGACAGGTCGATTTTAGCCACCACCTGTTCAACTTGTACATAATATGGAGTTGGACTGCAGGCAGCTCAGTGCATGCTTATAGGCCATTTATAAAATGTCATTTAAGTTAGCAAATAAATGGTAGGCCAATAATAATAGGTTGCGATACGTTCAGCCTCAATTAAATATCGATTATCGAAGTTTTCCCTGACTAATTGTGGTGCTGGAGCTGGAAGGAGCAAAATGTTTGTTTTCATAGTTTCTGAAAGACAGAAGACAGATAAGTGCATTCTAGTCTAGATAGAGATAGATGGATGGATGGATGATACAGGCTTTATGTCCTGTATTCATAAAGTATTTAAAACTGTAGGCTAATTAGGACAGGAGGAGGACACAGCAATGAAGCGATGGATGATTGAAACTGCCATCCAATGCGAGTCCAGGTAACTTGGCTGGAACTGGGATTGGACCTGGGATCGAACCTGGGACCAGCGATCATTAGAAGCCCAGAACACTACCAACTGAGCCGCCTTTGATATATTATCATAGATAAATAGACAGATATAGGTAGATAGATAGATAGGTAGACAGGTATATATATAGATAGATAGATAGAAAGATAGATAGATAGATAGATAGATAGACAGGTATATATATAGATAGATAGATAGATAGATAGAAAGATAGATAGATAGATAGATAGATAGATAGATAGATAGATATGCATACTATATGTCAGTCTGAGTAGAACAACAATGTTATTGGTATGTTATTGGTGCTTTAGATTCCCAGAAATTGTAACTTGTATTAATATAAAATACATGTACGATTTGAACTTGTATCTGACTATATGCTGTCTGCATGGTCTAATGTTTCATTGGTATACTTATTTCATGAAATAGATTACATAATATAACGTATCCTATTTCATGTGTGGATTACAGTTGATATATTATTGCTTGACAGTCAGTACATGCATTTTTTGACAGGCTGAAAGATTTCACAAATGGACATGGCAGAACAAATGTAAATTGTCACAGTCACCAACCTATTTCATATATCATATATATACACAGGCATGTAATTCATACAATAATTCAAACAAAACAAATGATAGACAAATGGTTGAAAATAATGGACTGTACGGACTCAATCAGAATGAACAATGTAAAAATTGCTTCAATTTATGGCATGAATATATATATCATTCCTGTACAGCTATGAAGTCTAGAATGCAGACAATCATGTATTTTATTTCACGCTCTGGAAATATAATGTACTTTTCAAGTTGTTTAAGCTTAGATGATAGCACCAGATAAATAGATAGATAGATAGATAGATAGATAGATAGATAGATAGATGGATAGATGGATAGATAGATAGATAGATAGATAGATAGATAGATAGATAGAACCATCAGTAGTTACTATCTATTTAAGTGTGCCTGAGTAAATGGATAGTGGGTGAGACACAAACTATCACTGCATATAAACATACTGAATTGCAGTTTATTATGGATGTTTTTGTTACATTTATTATTTTAGAAATGAAAAGGGCAGTGTAAAATTCTACCCAAATTTAACACTAAATGTTTACAGTGAATATGTATTGTGGAGCAACGCCATAGGTATTTCCTCACTGTACTTGAATTTCACACATAGAATGTAGACAGGGGATTTCCACGTTCCCATATTCAGCAAATATTGTTAGGGAGTGGGTGTGTTGAGAAATGACTTGCATGTGAGCAGTTATTTAATATGTACACAGGGGAGGTTGTTTAAATTTGAGTAATGACTAAAAATGTGCAATGTGTTAGAAGTGCACAATCAATGTATTGAGGTTTTTTGCAGTAGGTTGACTGGGTTATGATGATTTCTAATGATTGAGAAATAGCTTTATTATTTTAAAATGTATGCATGCTAGTGTGGACTAAAATTTACAGAAAAATACATGGACGGGCTCGATTGACAGAGCTCTGGGCTTCCAATCGCTCGGTCCCAGCTTCCGATTCCAGGTCACCTCGACTTATGTTGGACAGCAGTTTCAATCATCCTTTGTGTCATTGCTGTCTCTCCTGTCCTAATTTTGTCTACTGTGATGGCTTATTGCATAAATACAAGATGCAAAGCCCCAATCATCCATCCGTCTTTTCTATCTATCTATCTATCTATCTATCTATCTATCTATCTATCTATCTATCTATCTATCTATCTATCTATCTATCTATCTATCTATCTCTATCTATCCAAATACCAATGGTAATCCTATTGATCAATTTCCTTGATAAGGTGCAACAATACTGGACATAAAAGACCATTCCTTGCATCTCAATACTACCCTTACCCAAATCAACCCCCCTAACCCTAACCCTGTCCACACCCTGATCTTCAGCATTCAGTGTTTTCCTATGGGGGTCATGCTTTCTCAAACATATGGGCAATTCAATGAAATCAGCCAGAGTTTTCCTATCACACACATGGCCTAGTGCCCCCCCCCATGCTTTTACATTGTATTTGTAGTGCAGACACGTAGCCACCACAAGATGGAGGTGACACAGCCAATAAGGTCCCCCAAAGTTCTTATAGAAGTCCAGCAAATGTTGGTGAAAATGGGCCTGTAATTGGTGTGAGGGTCTGAGCGATGGTGAATTGTGTAAAATGTGGTGTAAATGGGGAAGATGTGTTGTAATTATTGTAAAGATTCCCAAGGTGAATGAGGTGGATTGAGTTAGGGTTCCTAATTACCTATTATTTACTTTAGGATGGTACTGTGGTGTTATTACTGACAAGACATAGAAATGAATGGAAAGCACACTTGGAAAAGGTATGATCTTGGATTTGAGGCCAAAATGTAGAGAATGCATGATCTGGAAAAAAAAAACAGCAGAAGCTTTCCTTCCATTCAACCATTGACCTGAAATTGATATCCAACCTGGACCAAGGTTTGAACCCATGTCTGACCAATACATATATAATATGATGATCTTGCCTGGTCTAATTGGCCATGATCTAAAATTTATATTTAAAAAAAAACTGCTTTTATTTAATATCCAATGTTTTGTAGGGTCTTTCTGAGCCACTCTGAGAATCTTTCACTGAGTGTTCTCAGCAGTCACAACCCCAAGAAATTTAAGACCCAGATATTGACTGAACCACGTGTTGGCCACAACATCATGAAGGCCAAGATATTGCCCCAGATATTGGCCCAAGATTAAATAGTACTACAGTGACTCAATATACACCATTTAATATTGATCCAATGGACTGCTTGGCCACTAAATATAGACCAAATACAAACTGAAGTTGAGCAAAGAAGAACTAAATAGGCCACTGAGGACATTCAAATATACTTCACAAAACATTGCCAAACATAACTCTCAATATGGAAATGCAAGAAAAGGATAAGAAAAAAGTGTCCCAAGGTATAGAAAATGTTTTCATTGCAAATAAATTTGCAGTCTGCAAATATACAACAGCAAACACAGCTCTTGGGTGTCGAGCAATTATTTTTCTTTCATGTTTCCGAAACTGAAATTCTGTGATGCTGGCAACTTTTTGAAATGTATTTATAATTATCATGTATATGGATAGACCAATAGATGCAGGTAGATAGAGAGAAAGGATAGGATACTGTGCTGTAAGAGAGGATAGGAAAGTAAATAAAACGATAGATAGTTTACACGGGTAGAGAGAAATTTATACATTTTACATCAGGAATCGATAGATAGATGGATGAATGGGGATGTTAAGATAGCCCGATAGAATGGATGGATGATAGAATGGATGGATGATTTTGCCTTTACATCCTATATTTATGCACCAGGCTAATTAGGACAGGAGGAGGACATATCAATGTAGCGACGGATGATTGAAAACTGCTGTCCAACATAAGTCTAGGTGACTCGGCTTGAGCGTGAATCGAAGCTGGGAACCAGTGATTGGAAGCCTAGCGCTCTACCAACTGTGTTAGCAACTAACCCGATGCATAGACAGAAAGATAGAAATGTAATATTGTGTTTTGAATTTTTGACATAGCGAGGTATCTCGCTCTGTCTTTCTAATCAGGTAAGAGAACATAAGGGAGTTGAGCCCAAAATGAAAAAACATGGATTCCGGCCAAATAACACTGTATCAACTGTGATTTTTCTAGCTGGAGAACTGGAAATTGCTTTTTAGACAATGCTTTTTCATATGGATAATTCTTAACTAGTAGAATTTCTGTATGAAGCTGAAACTTGGAAAAACTCTTGCAGACATCTCAAACTGGTTGTCTGCTGAAACAGATGCTCTTTTGTATTTTTGTTTTTCTCTCTCCAAAAAAAATGCAAATAACTTTAGTTCCATACTCTTATTTTATACCACAAGGCAAAAAGTAGTTTAGGGTTGATACATGATTCTACATTTATTTGTTAAATTTTACATTGTCCTCCTCAAACAGATGCTAAAAGTTTCTTGAACATTTTTGTGACAAAAACCCAGAACCCAATTACATTGTATCAATTGAAATTTCTTTGGGTGGGTGATATTTAGTTTTTTCCAAAAAATTGCAAATAAATAACAATGCTTTTTCATATGGATAATTCTAAAGTAATAGAATTTCTGTATGAAGCTGAAACTTGGAAAAACTCTTGCAGACATCTCAAACTTTCAATGTTTTGGTTGCCTGCTGAAACAGATGCTCTTTTGTATTTTTGTTTTTCTCTCTCCAAAAAAAATGCAAATAAACTTATTTCCATACTCTTATTATATACCACAAGGCAAAAAGTAGTTTTGGGTTGATACATGATTCTATATTTATTTTTTCTTCTTCTTCTTCTGTAACGCTCTTCCGTCCGTTATGTTTTATTATTTATTTTTTACATTTTTACATTGTCCTCCTGAAACAGATGCTAAAAGTTTCTTGAACATTTTTGCGAAAAAACCCAGAACCCAATTACATTGTATCAATTGAAATATCTTTTGGCCAGTGATATTTTGTTTTTTTTCCAAAAAATTGCAAATAAATCTATTTCCATCGTGACCTCTCGTCATCTCCTGCCAGAAAAAAGTAGTTTTAGGTTGGTACATTCTTCTATATATTTTTCTTAACACTTTTGTGACGAAGACCCACAACCCAATTACATTGTATCAATTGAAATTTCTTATGTCCAATTGGTGTAATTGGGGCTAAGCTGTTCTGTCGGACTCAAATCAATTGAAATGTCCATAAATAAATTTAATTTACTGTTAGTATTTATAACTCAGATGATTGTAATCACAAAAAAAAAAGTTAGTTCACAAAGTGCCTTTTGGAAAAGTAATTACACCTTATAAATTAAAAAAATTATTCTAAGCTATGTCATAGAGTCCATGGATTCTTGTAAAAATGTTTAAAGCAAAATGCTTTATGTAACAGTGATTTCTTACGCACAAGGGAAAATAATTAGATGTTAATATGTCTTTGGCAGTGATGCCAGGAGAAGCATGATGAAGCCTATGAACCTTGCTTTCGAAAGTAACTCCTTATAAATGATTCTGTGGACTACAATGTAGATCTCACAGATATCTGCTACAGGCACAAAAGCAAAAGCATCAAACTGACAACCATGCTGCTGGTTCAATACTGGGAATTTGGAGGTGCTATATTGGCTCTGTACTTCCGCTTCCGCTCTAGTAATTAGCCGCCATGTTTGTTTTGCTGTTTACTCTTTGCTTGCTGCAAACGGCTTCCCCGGTTGCCATGGAAACCTGTCAGTGTGCAGGACTAATTATATCAGGAGACTTGAATGATGTGGACCTCTGGTGATTGGGCATCTTTGTCTTTAGTGGTTGCAATGGAGGTTGACATATCTAGAGAAATGTATACATCAAATATATATGTAGAAATTATCCAGGACAAAGAATACTGAGAAGCTGATTAGAAGTCTTGCTGTACTAGAGAAACTGATAGATAAAATCTTACTGTACTGGAGAAACTGATTGAGAAATATTACTGTAATGGAGAAACTGCTTTACTAGTCTAATTGTATTGGAGAAACTGATTTAGAAATCTTGCTGTCCTGGAGAAACTGATTTAGAAATCTTACTGAATTGGGGAAAATAATTTATAAATCTTACTGTAATGGAGAGACTGATTTATAAATCTTACTGTACTGGAGAAACTGATTGGGCATCTTAGTCGTTAGTGGTTGGATGGGAGGGTGACATATCCAGGGAAATGTGAGGACAGATAAATTGAAATATCCAGGACACCGTAAGACAGAGGTACTGACTTACTCTACTGGAGAAACTGATAAAAAAATATTAATGCCTCGAGAAACTTGGTTCAGAAATCTTACTGTAATGGAGAAACTGATTTAGACATCTTACTGTAAGGGAACTTAGGTGGTATCAAGCTGATAATTTCCCAACGCAAATACATTCAGCCTATGAGTTCTAAGTCTCTCTAGCATGTGTTTATGGTGACACAATTCACAAACAGCTATTTTGTTATTGTAACAGAAGCTTCCAGCTTATTGTGATATATTTTGCTGTTATTAATAATGCATACGATGTACATGTACTTAATGTGATATTTCTTGTTTTTTGCAGGTATGTTGAACTTATTACACTAAAGCAGAAGGAGTAGTGCATTACACTGAAGGGAAGTACATTCTATTTCTATAGAAGCTGCTAATATATCTATTTTGATTAGGTAATTTGAAATCTCTTTGATCTTATAATGTAATGGATAAGGTTGATGGTTTATAAAAGGTGTATTTTGATGCAAAGAAATGACTAGGAAGTAGGGAGGTTGAGGAGTAAACATGAAGATAGATTGACAGATAATAGATAGATAGATAAATAGATAGATAGATAGATAGATAGATAGATAGATAGATAGATAGATAGATAGATAGTAGAAAGATAGACAGATAGATCTTTTGCTTTGTTGTATCTTGGTAATCAACCGTAATGCCGTCTATCCGTCATCGTCATTCAATACCAAGCGTCAGACGGATGATTGGATGATTTGAGGTGATAGACAGTTGAACTGCTGTAGAAAATAGGTCAACGTGACCTTTTCATTGACAGCCAGAGCATGCAGAGAGTAGGGATTGAACCCAGAACCAAACGATTGGAGCCTAGAGCAATGCAATTCTACCAACTGAGCTAACCACTTGTCTCTTGCATGGTGTAAGACAAGGAGCCACTGACTTAGAAACCAAAATGAGAGTCGAACAAGAGCTTTTAGGTATGGATGAATGAATGAATGAATGGGGTTTTACATCCTGTATTTATACACATGGTAGGCTAATTAGGATAGGAGGAGGACACGGCAATGAGGCAACGGATGAATGAAACTTCTGTCCAACATAGGCCGACATGACTGGGCGAGAGCTGGATTCGAACCCTGGACCCTGCGATTTGCATCTCAGCATGCTACCGCTGAGCTTATGTGTGGAGTCTGGTGGACAACTATTCATTTGTCTGGCACAACCAGTAGGTGGCCTATAAGATAGATATGGAAGAAGAGAACTGGTACTATGGAAGCCCCCTGAGGACAGCCTAACAGCTTTTCAGAACAATATATATTTCTCTTCTCCCCTGGAGCTCTAGATTATGCATTAAGCCATCAATTGGCCCAAAATACACAGCACAACTTTGTGTTGTAGGATGCAAAACAGAATATATATGTATTCTGAAATCTGCCATTGTATTTCCCTTGGTTCTGTCTGTCCTTCACAATTGAAATTTGGAATACATACTGTGGAGTTTTGGAGGTAGTTCCATCCAGATGGTTTGTCATGGCCTTTCCATAGTAATGGATGGATTTTTAGTCTTTGGTTAGCATTAGGCCACTAGTTAGAGCAATGGAGAGATAGACTGATAGAAACCAATTAAAATAGTTCAACAAATTAAATTTGCGTTTCTCTGGGTCTATGAAAAATTACTCATAGTATCTCTTAAATCCACATAATGGCTTATCAGCTTCTCATCGCACAGTACCATCTATGTGGCATTACCAGAAACTACCAAGTACATTTAATTTAGCGTTTCATCATTATGTCGTCCAGCGACTCGGAGGCGATAGCTCTTATGAGAATTAAAATGAGGAAATTCTTATTGCGATAAAAAGGTTTTTATTCGCAACATTTTGAATGATTTCCTCATTAGAATCACTTAAACAAACAAGAGGGTTTTGATGCCATTAAAAATTCACGAAGCTGCCAGAGGAGACGAGGGTAATATAATAAAGGGGTTTGCATTTGGAAAAAGTGTTCTTTCATGTGACATAATGCCATTTCAACTGCGTTTCTGACTGTAATACTGACAGATTGCATGTTACCATGCTGTAAAGCCATTTGTTTGGTAGTAATTGAAATATCTTTCTGTTTAGGCTGATTTAGTAATGATAATGTCAGCCTGTGTCAAGTTTTGAGGATTTATTGTTGTAGTTTGGGGAGTTTTTCGATATTAAGGATCTGTTAGTTTTGAGTTTGTATGATTGTTTTCAGGAGTTTTTGTAAAGGTTTTTTCACCGGACTGATTGCCTCCCAACAGCTACCTTGAATGCTTGACTGCATATAGTTTAGAAAGACAGAAACATAATAGACAGATGGACTGATAAATTGATGAACAGAATTAATGAGTAAATTATCCATATCCTCACACTGGCTATATATATCTGGATGATAATCATATTTTAAACATTTTTTAAAAATGTTCCCAGTAAATATTTAATGTCCAAGAAAGCACCTTTTCTCCACCTTATAAAAAAGAGTGATTTTCTCTGAATTAATGTCAGTAACTAAAACAAATCAACATAAGAATTGCCCTTCTCCTGTCTTCCAAAACCTATTCTCTTGACAGCTTACAATCCCAAAATCTCCCACAGATCTCCACAACCAGGCCAAGGATCAGATCCAACCACCTATATAGGCTTTACTGATCTAATCATTGCTCAATAGAAAACAGTTTGAAGTTGTGCATGCCTGTAAAATTGTCTATGTGAACTCTTGTCTCCCCACTGATATGTGAGGAAACATTTCCAGTACTAGCACTTAGGAAATTACATGGCAATGTTAAATTTCCCCTCCAGGGATAGTTGCCTATCTGTCTATAGGTCTATTGATTAGATTGCTTAGATCCAACTACAATTGCATGGGGATTGTAATTGGTTTATAGTGTGGGGTTTTGTAGTGAACTTCATGCTTTGGAACTTGCAAAAAATTCAGACAAAATTGGTTTTTACCGAGGCCTCCGAAGGAGGTCCGCGGTCTTGCAATCAGTGTCGGTCTGTCGGCTGAAGACGCCTGAACTCGCCACCTTTGCCTTCTGAAAACGCCGGTTACATACAAATCTGCACTGCGAAACTTCGTCCGTTATCGTTACGGGCCCTAAGCTTGTGAAAGCCGCACAATTACGCACCTGAAATGTATCCGAAACACTTTATTTCACTACTGACACAAGCGCATATATTTCCACGGCTCACCCTCGCCATGTTCATTGTTGTGATGTCAGGGTCAAGGCCGCTCGGCTGTTTCCGGTCTACTTTTCCTACATTATCCGCTTGGGGCGCCACAAAAAAAACGCCGTATAATCCGCCAGGGGGCCAGATCTTCATTATCGCTCAATGCATTCACATCAAAACACAAAATGGACAAATCAAACCTCTCATTACACTTATAATTGACGGATTTTCACGTTTTAAAGCTCTAAATGGTTGGAAATTTAATTTGGAATGTGATAGAACCATCAGTTTGGACGTTCCTCTTGAAATAAAATCGGGAGGACGGAAAAACGGCAACGTCGTAAGTACCCATCAAGTACATATCTGCACTCATCCATTCGATTGCCGGTCTTCTTCTTCTTTCGTTATGGTACAGTCCTCAGTATTGAGTATATCGTACCGGTCAACTAGGCGACAGACAACTAGGCTACAACACTACCAACTAGGCAACAACCAACTAGGTGACATACCACTACCAACTAGGCTACACTTTTTGGACAACTAGGAGACAGCAGATACCCCCCAGATACCATCCAGGTGACACATATTTTATTGGACATACCAACCAGGTGACACATCACCTTCAATGGTGGTCAATTAGGAAATGTATTGTCACCTAGTTGGAAGTGTTTTGTGAACTTGTGTCACCTAGTTGGAAGTGCTGTGTAAATTTGTTTGTTGTCTTCCTCCTCCTTCTTCTTCTTCTTTGCAACACCACACAAGCCCCCTTGGCCACAAGCCGTCTTCAGACTATATATGCTTATGTATAAGCAGCTATTCAAGCACAGCCAAGCCTCCACACACTACCTTCTCATTTAGAAACCATTTTTTGCCGAGGGTTAATGTGCTTTGCACGGTATTTTTTAGATTCAAAATGGTTTTTTGAAAAACCAAATTTCAATGCAAAAAACCAACACGGATTTTATAAAAACCCTAACCCTAACCCTAACTTCAAGGGGTTTCTTTTGTATGAGTCAGTCCTTAGTGTCCTTAGCAATGTCAAAACAGTCAAGTTTGAATATTTGTGTAAATTCAAATTTGAATAGTAGTGGTAATTCAGTGCTGCCCTCTGGTTGATTTTTTAACATTCTTACTCTATCCAGTTATCATGAACTAAAGTTACATCTACCTCTAGATAGTATTTCAGATAACATAGAATTTCAGTCCTTTAAAGTCAAACAACTCTCATAGTTTGAATAGCAGTTAATGATGTTATTGTGAACATGGGTTGAATAATGAATGGCCCACTATTGACCAAAGTAATTCCTGGACTTCAATTGGTTCCAAAGAGCCTGGAAGGAGCAGGTGATCTATTGTAATTTGGATCATTTGGTTCTATAATTGATGATTTATTTATTTGTCATGTAATTCGAACCATTGTAAACACATTAGCTTGTTGTCAGATCTCTTTAAACATCATCGTATAAATTCACTAGTAATTTTTGGATCCGTCCAAATATTTTCAAGTGTAACTCAGAGAGTAAGTACCCTTACTTACATTGTACAAAATTCTACCAGTGAAAAGGTATGTGTCACACATATACTATAGATATATCTTCCGCTTTTGAGAATTACCTTGGAAAAATATCAGATAGTCAAAATTTTTGAACGATAGTGTCATGAACCTGACTCCGAGGGCTCCACTTTAGCCATAAACAATCTGTCAATGCTAAACTTGACAATGATTTATCTTTAAAGACTCTGCTAAGCTGCTTTATTGAGAATGTTTCTTCTCGTTGACAAGCTGTTCTGTTAAAGGTACCCTTTTTTGATTCTGATATGGAGTTTCCAATGAGAGAAGAATTCTCGAGAAGTCTCGAGATTTTAATGACTCAGCATTTTCTCGTCTCGCTGAGCGAGTCTCGAGAATTGAAATGTTGATCATTGTTTAACATGGTATTCATGTGTTTAATGTTTATAACAGTTCCAAACCATTGGGATGTTGTTTTGTTTTGCTTGATATTATTGTTATTGTGCTCTTGTTCCATTGTTCAATTTAAATGTCTGTTGACTAGTAAAGCCCATTGAAAGGACAGAAAGCAATAAGGGAATAAAGAGGTGATTGGGTATTTTGATGGGATGTGGATGAAAAGTGGTTAGTCAAGTAGTTCCATGAGATTGCGAAGGCCCTGAAAACATTTTTGTTTGACAGTGCTGCCATCTGGCAAAACATTTTTGGGGCAAAATATGTGTGCCAGTAGCTCATTTGCATAAGTGGAGCTCTGGTGGAGAAAGAGGGAAGTAGTCTTGATGTTACATCGAAAGTGCATTAAACAGCGAAGTAAACAGCAATTTATGATGTCATCAGAAGAAGAAAAGGGTGAAAGAAGGGTAGGTGAAGGGTGTAGGGGAAGGACAGGCCTGTGGAGGAAGTTTTTAGCTGGCAACGATCCTGTGACCTGGGATGACCTCATTTGCATCTGATTAGCATATTTAGTTTGAATGTATATATAGAGATGATAATCCCCATTGTAGGGTAAGGTGGGGGAAATCCGGCCCTGGGGCAATTCCGGCCCCAAAGATTAAAATCAGCAACAAGTAGATTAAAAACAGTAGCAAACAAACAAACATATGATTAGGGTCACTTTGTTAGATTGTTTCAAAAACAATCAAACAATTTGACCTTGTTTTTCTTTTGTGCAGATACAGTTTAATCCTCAAGTTATGTTCATCACAATCAGTACAATTATTTAAAAACCATTAAAGGGCCGGATTTGCCCCGTGAATAAAAGGGGGCCAGATTTCCCCCACCTTACACTATACCTGATAAATGCTGAAGTTCAACTTGTACAAATGTTTCAAAATTGTATATTATCTGGATGTTTAGCTGTGATTTATTGGAAACAAAACACACAGATTAACATTAAAACTTTAAAAGATATCATAAAAGCCAAAAAATTTGATCCATTGCATGATTAAATTTCTCTTGTTTTATCATTATGCCAATGGCAGATCAGTGTCCTAGATTTCTCGAAATTCTCGATTCTCGTGCACTAGACCATGACCATTCTTGAGAGGTGTCGATCGAGACTCATTGGAAACACTATTCTGATATGAAATATCGGTGGCATGAACTTGGTATAGAGGTGGAAAACAACCGACAAACCAACCAATCAGACAACCAACCGACTAACCGACCAAGTTTGGGCCAACCAAGTTTGGGCCCATCAAGTTCTGCCCAACCAAGTTCCAACCAACCAAGTTCCGCCCAACCAAGTTGAGCTAACAACCACACCTGTGAACTTTGGTAATCTTGCGACTTCAAATTATAACTTTTTGTCTTGAATAAGTGCCAGATGAGTTACCTTGGCCGCTTGGCCTTTAGTAGCGAAACTTCGCTTCTGCGAAACTTGTTGAAGTTCCAGTTTCTTGAATGAGTTGAACATTTTACCTTTTGACTTTTGATAGATGATTAAGAGATGGTGGTGTGGATATTTTTGGCCTCAATCCTGAAATATCTCGAGATCTCATGAGATTTGGCGAGACTGTTAAGGAGACCACACAAGATCTCGTCTGGCCAACGAGACCTCGCCCAGAACGAGAATGTGCGTGACAAGAGCAGACGAACGTCTAGACATGTCTGCTGGGCCAGACAAGCAGCAGATTAAATGGGCGAAGGATGAATGATTAAACTCCATGCACAAGAGCTCTCTCTTGTGACAATAATATTGCAATTAGGAAAATGCATTACCTTTGTCAGCACTACACCACTTGAGCAGGGCTGGGCACAAAGGTTGGCTATTTAGTCTGGCTGGTTAAAAAAGTTCAGTGATTCACCATACTGAAAGGCTGAGTAGGTGTCTTAGTCTGGCCTGGGCAAAGATATTAGTAAAAGGTTTGACAGGTAGGGGGTTTAGTCCGACCCCTTGAAATAAATCTCTTGCCTGAAGAGTGTATGGTTGTTGGTTGGGCTTACAAGTACACAATTTCAGCTCTAACTTATAGAAATCTGTGTATTTATGTGGAGAACAGAGGATCAGTGTGAGGTTTTGTTGTGCAGCCTACTGCCCACAGGAAGAATTGCTCTAAAATGGTTTTGGGATTCAATATGCACAGGCAGAAATACTCTACCTTGTCAAACTCCAACAAAAGATGTTGACTTCTATTTTGGGAACGGTGATTTCCTGATATCTATTTATAGAAACAAGTGTTCTGGAGTCTAGAACCAGCCAGACTTGTCCAATGTAATGCTATATTTGAACCAAAGAGAGTGATTTGTAAGAGGAAGATATAGAAGATAATGGAATACATGTAGGATGGGATTGGGATAGAAATTTCATTAAATTGGACTTAGGAGAAATGTGGAAATTCAAAGCTAACCAGATAGATTGAAATATAGATACAAAGATACATAAAGACAGAGTGAAGTAGATACATAGATGAAAAGATAGGACTACATCTCCAAAATAATTCTATCCATAGAGTAATATTACTGTATTTATAAAAGTATAACTGGATGGTACGGGCGTGCTCTATGATACAGGAGTACAGAACTCTCATGAGCCATCGAATTTTGGTGTAGGTCTGCCTTAATTCTTTGCATAAAGTCTTTAGAGAGATGATTGATGATATGACAGAAAGGCTCAGACTTATACTTTGAGTGGCATTATAATTGGTATTTTTGAATGAAAAAGTCAAGTGTCTTTATTTTTTATACTGCAAGGCATGAAGGCTTCAATTGCAGATTATAATGCCACTTGATTAGATATAGGCATATATTATACTAGTCTGGTGAGTTGAAATTGAAACGATCTACTTAACATGCTTAATGGGGTATAGAGATAGATGCCCATGGCCAAAAAGACACAGTAGGTAGTAGTAGGCTACTAGCAGGCGACTAGCAGGCCAGAGGCATCAAGTGTTGGAGCTACTGGTTGTGTGGCTTGGGACATTAACCAATGAAATAGTAGGCTATCACTTGTTGAGCTGTGACATTCTGGAAGAGCTATAGGTCTAAAGAGGAGCGTTACTACATAACGTAGAGCCTGTTGGTTTCCTGGGCCCCAAAGAAAACGAGAACGGAACACGCACTACTTCCCTGAAAGAGTACACAGCTCTGTGATTACGTTCGCCAAATTCGAGAAGAAAGTATAGGCACAGAAGACATCTATAGCCTTAACCCGCCAAAGAAATACAACTAGTCAGACCTGTCAGGCTGGTGTTAGCCTCAAGTTTCTGAGATTATATAATACAGGAAGTGTGTTATACCGGAAGTATAGAAATACATATTACATAACACCGGAAGCAGACAGGAACTTCCTGTCAAGACAATATCTATTCTTAGAAGAAGCATTAAAATATTCATAATTGTGTTTATGAAACTTGTTAAATTTGAAAAGTCAAAAAGTATGTATGTTTAAAGGTTTCTTGAATATGAAAAAAATGATATGAGAGCTCTTATCATAGTATTCCTGTTTCATTTTTTCTTAGTCGGCCAAATATTAGGCCTGTGACATTCAGTGTAGGCCTATTATATTTTATAATACTACTTTAAGGAGCATTAACCTTTTATAAACTCAAAGGCCAACTTAAAACAAAGCAGATATATATGAAGGTGAAAAAGGGCAAGTGTTTACAGTTGCTTAGCAACACTTTAGTTACCATAGCAACAGAGCAAGTAGCTTATGATATCGTTGCGGCAGAATTATGTGTAATTCACTCATCCTAGCTCGATGTGATGACTGCACAAATTTGGGGCACACGTTGAGAGAGTGAACATTATGGGAGTATACACATTTGTGTATGGGCTTAGAGCATGGAAGCATTAATGCATGAAGATGTATAGATATGACATAAATGCATTTATCTCACTCATTCTGGATGCTTGCTATGTTTAATGCTATCAACACTTTCAACTTGTGTTATAAAACATAATTATAAAAACCTTCAATCTGTTAATTATCCCATTTAGAACAATCTGAATAATACAGCCATTAGATGACAGTGGCATCTACTATATCCGTCAACATTAGATTCAGTGCCAAGCACTCAAATTAAATTAGAGTTCTTTCGCCGAGTAAAAAATTCTCTGACAGAAAATAGAGCCTGTCTAGACATTCATTTAGCCGGTGTTACAATCTAATGGATTACTGTGTGTTGCGTGATAAAATGTAATATGCTAGACCTTGCAGTTCTATTAGATTGTTATAATATCACATGGCAATTGGCAAACTTGATATCTATCTATGTTTTGGAAGTAGAAGATCCCTCACATGGAGTAAATGTACAACATGATGAGAATACTTTATCTATCTATCTATCTATCTATCTATCTATCTATCTATCTATCTATCTATCTATCTATCTATCTATCTATCTATCTATCTATCTATCTCTCTTGGCGGAAGGTTGGTCTAATGGCAGTGTGCTGTGCTGCCAATCGCTGGGTCCATGGTTCGAATCCTCTCTTGCCAGGTCACCTGGGCCTATGTTGGACAGCTGTTTCAATCATTCTTCGCGTCATCGCCGTGTAGTGCTCCTGTCCTTTTTAGCCTGCATTGTGCATAAATACAGGTAAAGCCCCAATCATAAATCTATCTATTTAAACCTGCCTGTATCCGTCTGTCTATTGGCCTATATAGCCTATATTCTCACGCCAGAAAAGTGAAGGCATAAAATTCTATAGTTTCGTGTGTAATATTTAAATTTAGCAAATGGGTTTAATGCCGTTTAATGCCACTTTGAAGCCATTCTGTTGAGTTGCAAGAATTCGAGAATTGCAAAAGCTTTAGGAATTTACCAAATCGGTTGTGTTCCAATTATAAAGCCTCGGCAGAATTAAAAGTTCTCCTAAATTGGCAGAATTTTAGCTGACACTCTCTCCATGTTAAATAGCTTTTATCTAGCGTGAAAGACTTCTGAAAGCAGGGCAAAACTACAGAATATATATATGCACAAATACAAAACATGTTGCTAAATTAAGTACCAAGAAATCCATTAAGGTTAAGCCTGCGGCAGTGCTGCCTGCCATAGTGTTGTTAAAATGGCAAAGATAATAGATTTCAAATTTGTTTTAAATGTTTTTGCAAGTAAAATGTTGGTCTTAACTCACTGAGATATATATTTTTTTTCAAATAGGTCTATAATCTCATTATTAATTTGATATATATCTGTTGTGACAGTACATGGAACATAAAGACACGTGTACATTTTAAATGTCAACTAGTTTGAATATTACGTTAAATGTACTCTATATAGAATATAACCTGATTATATCTTTGTATTTGAAATGTCTAAATTTTATAGACTGTCAATCTCTTTTATTTTCTCCTACAATCATAAATGTAACTCAACCTATATTATATATATATATATGAATAAATACATGAACCTAATAATTTCGTCTCAGGTGCGGCACTTTTCGTTGATAACAGAAATCACATGCCAGAATTGTAGTCAACCAAATCACACAGTGAAAACTTGTGTTCTGCAGCTGAGTGCTATTAAGTGAGACCCAGTCAGACACTGGCCACAGAAGGGCAGCTAGGTCAAAGTGACCCATAAAATACCCCCCTCACACCCCCTGGGTCAGTTAAGTTGGCCTGCTGGACTGTGCTCAATGTAGCAAGAAAGTTGGTAGCCAGCTAGCGTTTGGAAGTGTTTGGGTTATATTGTGAATATGAAAGTTGGACTGAGTTGGTATACAGTGATAGAGTTTTGTTTTTGGAAGAAGCATGTCAGAATTGGTTGGTTAATTTTGTTTTATTTAGTGAAGATATATTGATTAGAAAGAGAGAGAGGTCCATGGATAAATGTTTCCACTGCTCATATGGCCTATGTGGACACCGGGTTCCGTTCGATTTGTGTATAGATTCTACTATACCTTCTACTTTGATTCCTACCTTTCTTTGCTTGCTACTTCCCTTCCACTGTTTACTTACTTAGCCCTCTCCCCTGCCTTCTACTTAGTTTTTCCTATTCTACTTTGCTTTATACTTTTGCCTTCTACTTTCGACTTCTACTTTTGCCTTCTACATTGCCTTCTACTTTGCTGAACATTGCCTTCTACTTTGATTTATACTTTGCTTTCTACTCTCCACTTTGCACTCTACTTTGGATTTCTAATTTCTATTTTGCCCTCTGCTTTGCCCTCTACTTACATGTAGCTGTTTAATTTTCCTTCTACTCGGCCTTCTACTTTACTTCCGACTTTTCCCATACTTAGCTTTCTACTTTGTTTCTACTTAGCTGTCTACTTTGTCTTCTACTTTGTTTTGCAATTTGGTTTCTTATTTCCGTTTTACCTTCTATATTTACTTTGCTGTCTGGTGTCTGCTTCCTCCTTTCAACTTGCAACTGGCATGCCATTCTATTTGACTTAAGAAGTCTGCTTCCTACTTGTCACGCCTTACTAAATCACCAGGTGACTGCGAGCTATTTTTATCCTTTCCTTTTATTTCCTCTTTTCTTTTTTATCATCTCTTCTTTCCCCTTTTAGCTGCTTTATTTTGTTTTTATTTCCCATTTATTTTCTTTTACGTTTCTTTTATTTCTATTCCTTAGAACTTTTTTCTTTTCTCCCTTTATTTCTGACCCCCCCCCCCCCCACCTCTTCCTTTTTAGGGGGTAGAGGCAGGGCAAAAGGCTGTTGGTCAGCCGGCTATAGCATGTCTCCAGCTTATCACTGCCCACAGACTGGCCCTACAGAAAGCTAGGGCAGATTTATCCTTCACCAAATGTCTATTACTGGCTTTTAGCATGCGGCTTGGGACAAGACCTCCCTGGACCTGCCATAAACTGCCTATACCCAACTGCTGCTGGGCTTGGTGAGCCTTGGTCTAGCAGTATACTGGTCCGGCCATAGCAACTTAGCTGCCTTACTGGTCTGACTGCTAGGCTTACTGGTTTCTTCTGAAGCCTTATACTGGTCCAATTGCTAGTTTTCATTTATTAGCTCTACTGGTGCAAATGATATATCATCTCAGTGGTAACCTTATTGGTTCAACTGCCAGCCTCGTTGGTTCAACAGTCAGACATACTTTTATTCTGACTGGTTAAACGTAGAACTTTAAACTGGTCAAGTACTGGAGCCCTGCTAGGCTTGGTATAGCATGCAGTATACTGGTCCAGCCTTACCTGACATGTCTGACTGCTAGGCTTACTGGTTTGTTAGCCTTATACTGGTCCAATTGTGGGCCTGACCGGTTCATTTGCTAGCCTTACTGGTCCAACTGATAGCCTTATTGGTTCAACTGTTATTCTTCCCATTGGTCCACTGTTAGCCTTTCTGGTTTAAGACTCTTGAGTGTTGCACATACGGTTCTATTGTTACTGTGATAGGTTAAAATACTACCGGTACAGTCATGTTGGCTTACTGGCTTTGAATAACATTTTCTGTTCTTCCTACTGGTTCAGCAGTTTTCCCAACAGGATTTTCCAAGGCCGACTTGGTCTAGTCCTTTTGAAACCAATGGTGAAGTTTGCTAGAAAACAGATTGGTGCAATTTTGCTTTGTCATTCCATCTATGATCTGCAATGTATCCTCCTCAGAAGTACTTCTGTAGTTATGTCTATGGGTAGCAACTTCAGCTGCACAAAGGGATGATGGGGTCTGTCAGCCTGAGCAACAGGTCAGCAGCAGCTCTGTAAGTCAGCCTGTATCTCAGGCTCTCAGGCTGCAACTCACAGAACTCAGGAAGTGCTAAATCTGTCTGCAACTCAGGGCTACAACTCAGGACTACAACCCAAAGGCATGGAAGTTCTGAAGTAGTAAGTCTGTCTGCAACTCTGAGGTTGCTACTAGACTCATGGAGCTGCACCACACAGAATCTTTGCAGCCATTGCAGAATGTAGAAGCTGGGAAACCTGGGGAAGGGTGAATGTGTGAATGTGCAAGTTGCTCAGTGACTTACTGCACGCCTCTTTACTACCTGTTCCGCGGCCCGCTAATTTGACAGGACTACTTGGGCGGCCGGCTTTACAGGGCCGTTTAGCCAGGGACTAATACTAGCCGACTACGCGCCGCAATATCTGGGCCGGTAAGGATGATGTAGTGAGCAATATGGGGGGACGCGGGGACATCCAATCTGCATGCGGCCATTGGCCGGTCATTCACCGCCCTTTGATCTCGCCTCTGCCTGGTCTCGCGGGATCTCAGCGCATCTCCTCGACCCTCGGATGATGTCATAGTGATGTCATAATGACGTCATTTACGGGCTTCCCTCCCCGCGAAATCCCTGTGAGCGTGCTTTTGGTCTGCTCCTACAGGAAGCGTGTTGCATCGGCTATATATACGGCTATTTCCCAGGGGGGCAGTACACCGCCTGTGGAGTGCCTCATTCAACCACGGTCTCAAGTCTCCAAGCTTCTATTCCACAGCCTCTCTCCGTCCCACACCTTTATTCCAGCCTATATTCATGTGACTTTTACCTTGTTCCAGGCTCTACTGTCTATGCTACTGTTTCCAGTGTGCCTGTCTATCCCTCAACTTGTTGCATGGTTTCGCTTACTTATCAATTCCACTTGACTTATTTCACTTGCTCCACTTTGCTAGTCTGTTGGTTTACTTGGAACAATATTCAACTACTTTCTTACTGATGCCAGAATACCAGTTTATACTATATTCAGCACCTTGTGCTACTTATAGGCGTACTTTTTGTTTATGTCAGACTCAGTTGCATGCTCAGCCATCCAGTGGTCTCTACCTGATGATAACTGTGAAATGGTTCTTTGCAGCCTTCATTACTTATGTCACAATATCTTACAATGATTGACATGATTTGTATCCCTTTTCCTTAATACATATCTCTGTCTCAGTCAAGTCTCTGTCTATCTAATTTATACATCCCCTCCCCCTAAACTTTTCTCAATGATACTAACCATATCCCAGAGTCGTAGAACCTGATATATTCTCAAGTTTTACAGGACTTTTTAGTTTTTACTGGGACTATACTGTCTGAATCTGTCTCCCGAGACTTTGTAGATATAAATCATTTTCAACATATTACAAGACCCATATACCTCAATTATTGCTTAAATCGTACAGAGTACCACTGGGCACCCCTTGCCACATACTCCCACCACTGCAATCCTTGCAATTTTACATAAAATTGGAGGCAGATAAAAGTGTGAAAGGCTAGTGGTAAACTTGGCCATCCCTCGGCAATTCTTGCTACAAAAAGACTGATTAATGCTGATTGCCTTGACCCCAGTCCCTCCTGATTTCATTTGTGATTTGTATCTTCTTTCCTCTGGCCCCTAGTAGCCTCTAGTAGCCTTAGCTGGCCTCTGTAAGACTCTGCCAGCCTCCTATAGCCACTGAATCCATAGCCGCCATTCACATCACATAGGACCCTGGCCTGCCTGTGGTCTGCCAGTGGCCTGGCAACATTAGCACCATAGCTTTGCAGCACTGGCATATCTTGTCTGTCTAGCTGCCTGTATTACTTTCTGTTAGTTGATTTAGTTGCTCAGTATCATAGCTATTAGTTATAATGGAAACAGTCAAGGATAGGTCAATCATATTGCATTATTGCACACTCAGAACACATTTGCATATATTGTTCAAATCAGGAAGCACATTGTGAAATCTTCCTCATACGATGTTCTTCAACAGAAAAACAACCAAAAACAGTGAACACCAAGAGCTATTCTTTTGAAATGCTTTCCATCGAATATATCCCAGAAAGTAGAAATATATTTTTTAGTCTAAATTGCACCACCTGTGGCATTACAATATTGCTGCAGTCTTATTGTCCAATATTTATACAACTGAATCTGAAATTACTTCCAATCATACAGGGTATCATTTAGATATGAGGTTAAAACACATGAATGCTGCACAGTAAACCTGTTGCACAAAAATCGTCAGCAAAAGCGTTGCATAGCATTCTACACTAAGTATATTGCACAGCAACTGTATTGCCTGGTTTGCACCACAACCATATTTTAGCACAATATTATTACTGCTCAACAGTTGACTGACACCAGTATTAATGAGTTGGCAACAGTATAAGACCATACAAGCTTGCAGACAAGCTAATCTGATAAAGTGGATATTAAAGATAGACCTTGTCATAATATTATTGGACTTCCTGATTGATTGAATTTTGTCATGTATATATGGTATCATTATGGGTTATGCTATGATATGGATTTCTGATGTATGGTCTACTGAGGTCTATGTAATACATGTATGCTATCACTGTATGCCAGTTTATGGGTATAATGGTCCGGTAAATAGGTTTTCCTTATTGATATCTTTTGATTGACTGAATCATTTAAATTTAAGAATAATATTATTGACACTAACGCACTGTCCAGATAAGGCGTAATTTGGGAAGATGTCCATTCTGCTGTTCTTTATGATTGCACATTTTCTTTATCTTCATCACAAGTATTCTGGTATATTTCTTTCATTTCTTTGGAGAAAACAATTGTTGTTAGAAAATTGTGACAAATTTCGATTAATCGTCCTTTCAAAGATGTTAATTTTGCAATCTTCAATTGTCCATAAGTTGTGCAGATGGATTGGTAACAGGACAGACATCTACACAAAATGTGCAGATAGTTGCACAAAGGTATTTTAATACTGTTTAATATTATAATTTATGATATAAATTAATATAAAAACCTCCTTTAATTGCAATTTGCTCATCAGAAAATAATGTTTTTGGGAGTACTACAAGGTGCTATAATCTCCCTGGTAAATCCTACACAAACTCAACCCTGGCAAATGGGAGTTTTAAGGCAGAATAAATGGAGGCCCAGAAAGAAACGGCCATTAGGGCAGACATTTCTACAAAGCAATGCAATTGAATGATGTTAATTGCAGCTTTGTGGCCTCCTAGTTCAATTTGCGAAGACATTATGTAGTAAATCGAACTATGGTCCAGTCAATCAGACAAGAGTGGGCTCAGCTGCCAACAGGCTTGAGCAATGTTGAAGAGTCTGTCGTATTTAATCGATTTGAAGCCGCTGTTTCGAAGCGGTGTAAGACTTAAAGAATGTTGGCTATTCGGTGTAGCTCTGAAGGTCATAAAGATAGAATGATGCTAGCAGTTAGAGGTACATTGTATTCTAAAGAAGCAACATTTGGTCAGTCGTACATCGCATTGTTTCTTCTGAATATTGTTTGAATGAGACATTTGTTCGTAAGAGGAAGTTATTAAGACGTTTACTATTTGGGTTCCATGCATTATCTTATCCTGAAATCTGATAAGAAAATCTTAAGAAAAAAAACTCCCTGTGATAACAGTTGGACCTACTTGTCATAATAGAAACTGCTCAGACTGATAACCTGAAGAATATATAGTCACGTACCAGTTGTAAGATATTTTACTGGACTGCCTGTTATCTGGTTATAGATCTGTATGAATATGATGATCTGGAAAGTTGATTATTAGACTGCCATTACTTTTCAAGAATATTTGGTGACACTCAGGCACCACATCTTTGTGGACATACTTGCATGTATTGTGTTTCATCAGGTACACCTTTGTAACAATAGGTCCTAAATGTAGAAGTGTTTTCCCATCTCATTAGAATAAGAACCAAGGGAAGATTAGACACCCAAACTTGTAATCAGGCAAATAATCTTGATGGTAGGGATGCCAGAGGCCAGAGGGAGACTGAGGCACTACAAATTGACAGAGGAGCACACGGAAGGTCTGCAGCTGCTGATAAAAGCCATCCCAACTGTCAGCATCTAGATCAAGGCAATCATGTTGCAGTGGTCAGCATCATACATCTATGGACTATGGCCTAGGAGATGGGCCTGTTGCTCTGTTGTGGAAGTTCTTGGGTGATATGATGTTCTTATGGTTCTTGGGTTAGGATCCCTGACGAGGTTCTTGGATGAGGTTCTTGATTGAGGTTCTTGGATGAGGTTCTTGATTGAGGTTCTTGGATGAGGTTCTTGATTGAGGTTCTTGGATGAGGTTCTTGATTGAGGTTCTTGGATGAGGTTCTTGATTGAGGTTCTTGGATGAGGTTCTTGATTGAGGTTCTTGATTGAGGTTCTTGGATGAGGTTCTTGATTGAGGTTCTTGGATGAGGTTCTTGGATGAGGTTCTTGGATGAGGTTCTCGGTTGATTGAGATTCTCGGATGAGGTTCTCGGATGAGGTTCTTGATTGAGGTTCTTGATTTAGGTTCTTGATTGAGGTTCTTGATTGAGGTCCTTGGATGAGGTTCTTGGAGGAGGTCTTGATTGAGGTTCTTGGATGAGGTTCTTAATCCTGATAATCTGAATGTTGCAGTGGTCAACATCATCAGCTGTGGACTATGGCTTGGGAAATGTGCCTATTGCTATGTTGTGGAGGTTCTTGGGGTGAGGTTCTTATGGTTCTTAGATAATGCCAGAATTTCAGTCTGGAACGACCTTGTACTGCCTGGTTGGTTCTGTATACCCAAATCAGGTGCTTATAAATGTAGTTTAAAACTGGCTGCCTGGTCCGGTGTCCCGGCAGTCCCAAGGTTTCATCAGCAAGCTAATCGTTGATTAGCAAAAGTTGTTTGAATCCCCTGGTTCGAATCCAGATTTGTCGAAATGCCTTGGCAACATCCAAGCTAGAATCATTAGCATTATCCTCCTGATACATTGTAATGGTACTTGCATAAGTTATAAAAAGTTAATATATCAATTCTTGCTGTGCTTTCCACTACATGAAACTATTCATTCAATCCCTATAGGCTATACAACCTTCACTATCACACAAGCCAAGTACACATGTACGAACAGACTACAAACATGATCCACAACCTACAAAAGGCCAGAATACTGCAGACTATTAGTCTAAACAGCATTCACCCCTGCCCTATCAGGCATTGTTGCCCACCAAATGGCATTGTTACCCCCCCCCTTCTGTGGGCTGCTGTGTTATTTACATGGCTCACATGTTTGCATGCAGGGGGTGCATTCATCAAGGGTAATGATGTTGGGATGGATGGTTGGATGGATGTCCATTGGATGTTCAGTGGCAGTGCCTTGCCTTGCAGCAGCAACAATATTCCGCATCATCAGCAGGATGAATCTGTATGATGCAAGTATTGTGTGTTGGGAGACTGGGAGTATTGGCAGTATTCACCTTGTTGATCAAACGTGTTAATGTTTTGTTACAATTACATAGCATAACGAAATGCTGAATTTTTGGTATTATTTTATGATATAGGCCTATATCATAAAGATAGATGTCTATTCCTGAAACCAATCAAGCCAAACCCCTGTCAATTATTTGGAATTGACCAATAATTGCATTCTCATGTTCAATTCCATCCAGTTACTGATATTATTTGATATTAACTGGTAATGACTACCTGAGCTTCTAGATTATTTCTATCATAATCTCCTGAGAGATTACTGTTTCCAAGTCATGTTACATTTAAGCAGAGGCTCATGTCGTGATAGAAGACATTGTGTAAGTGGAGTCTTTCCTGAGATCAAATCAGTTAAATTAAAAGTCAAGAAGTAAGCTTTTCTCAAGTCATTTCCCAAGTCTTGTCTTAGACTTTAGACTTTGAAAGAAAACAACAAGTGAAGATTAAACCATTTTAGAGCTGGATGGAATTTCTTTTGGAGTGAGTCTTAAATTCTTTATTTAGTTGGTAAAGGTGTCTCTTGCCCTGTGTCAGATGTCTCAGAGTTGCCTCTAGAGACGTCTCTGGAGACTCCTGTGTCTTGGCCAGAGCTGACTCAGTCTCACTGAGATGTCTGTGGCTCTGTCTAGGTGTCTCAGTCCAAGAGTTAAGCTGATTGATGATCTTGTAGGATAAGGGTGAAAATTCTCTAGCTGTCACCTTTGGGGGAATTGAGTTATATTACTGAACTTGGCCCATCCCAGGCCCTTCTCCTTGATTCAATTATGGCCTAATACTCCCACCGGTCCCCGCTGGTCAATGGCCAGCAAGCCTCATTGGTGATTGGCTGCGGTGCCACTGAGTCAATATGTGGCAAAAAAAGATGACCCACTTTGGTCGGGATGCTACGATCACATTGATCAGTCTTGCTGGACATAGTCTTTATGTCACAACAGTGCTTGGCTAAGGTGTTACAGAGTCAATGTGTGCCCGGAAAAGATGCCTCGCTTTGGTCGGGATGCTCAGTTGCCACAAAGGTGCTTGGCCACAGTGCTACAGAGCCCGAAAAATGGTGCCCCAATGGTTAGGATTCCACGGTCAGTCTTGTTGGACACAGTCTTGAATCTCTTGATCATGTTAATGTCTGCTCGTCAATGATTGGCCATGGTGCCACAGAGTAATTACGTGCCCAGAAAAGATGCCCCTTTTTGGTCAGGATGCTAAGTTGGTCTTAATACCCGTTGGGGCCCATACGTGTAGGGCTGTAGGCCACTAGGTCCTTTGGTCGAAACTCATGATGCACATAGCAATGTAGCCTATAGTCATCCATGATGTTGACATTTGACCCTTCCTTTTGCTAGGATGCCAAATCAGTCATACACGTAATACCACATTGGCAAAGGTGGTGGTTGGTTCGAATAGCACAGTCCAAAAAAGATCCTTTCTCTTAATGGATTGCCAATGTGGCAAATTGTCGAAATTGAAATAATGTTGAATAGCTGTGAACAACCTCTGCTGAGAGGAAGCTTGCTTCATGAGCTCCTACTATTTTCTCATTTTGTGGAATAAGTTTTGATATTAGGCTGAACATATCTGGATTACTTTATAGATCTTGATTTGGATATAAATCTGAGGAAATTTCAAAAGGATCTGAAGGATAGTTTCGTTGTTATATTAGAATTTATGAATTTTTTGTTGCATGCTTGAGTGAGCAGTAATTGACCCAGTGTATTTCTACAGGGTTTTTCACAGTGTCAACAATGAACAATCAATGGACAAAGCTTGACACTGAAGATAGAATCTGTTTCATGAACTGTAAACACAAAGGGAATGCCAAGGTGAGAAATGTTTCTCAAATCAGCTGTTCACTTTGTACACATTTATGTCATGTTGAATGTGTGGATTTGTATAGGTTATTCACCTAGGGAGAGGCAATATGTGATTTATCCAGCGAGGGCGTTAGCCCGAGCTGTGATAAACACATATTGCCGATCCCGCGGTGAATAACCGGCTTATACCATAAGACAAAACTGAAAGTTGTCATTTGTTGTTGTGTTTTTTTCACAGCTTCACTTATTATTCTCCCATGGGAGGATAACTGGACAACAAAGAATATGGGTTTTATTGCAGTGAAATACTGGCTCATGATTGGCTTACAGAGGTGTCGAATGGTATAAACCTGAAAATGCAACTGTATGGACTTGCTACCTGTGTAGAAAGATGCCTGGAACTCTGGATCAATTGTACAGTAAGATTGAATCACTGTTATTGCAAAATAGCCAGCTGACAGACATTGTGAAGGAAAATCAGAAGCTTATAGAGTCAATCTCTTCACAACATGTCCAGGCAACTGAACACATTTCAACACTGCTTACTGAAATTGAAGATCTGAAAAACTTGAAGGGCGAATTACAAAAGGTAGTGAAATCAATATCTAAGCTTCCTGGCTATGTTGATGATGATGAAGATGACGATGATGATGAAGATGATGATGATGATGAAGATGATGAGGTTGAAGCAAGTGGATCACTAGTTGTTGGAGATAGTATTATTCGATCTCTTGAGTCAACTGCAGATGACCTGAAAATCAAGAGCATCAGTGGAGCTAAGTTGTGTGACATGAAAAGGACTCTCAAACAGATAAACTCCAAAAAAGAACGTTTCAAAGACATTTATATAATCTGTGGAACGAATGACACTGCAACCAGAAAAGCAGCAGAAAAAATTGGAAAGGAGTTTGAGACAGTCCTTACATTAGCAGCTGAAAAGTGTGAAAATGTGCATGTTGCCAGCATCCTTCCAAGGGCTGATGCTCAAGCAGATGTAACGAAAATAGACAATGTGAATCAATTTCTCACTACTGTTGCCAACAACCTGAATGTAAATTTCATAAACAATGATGAAAATTTTCGGTACAGAGATAGCAGTGTTGATGAAACGCTTCTCATGCCAACCGACAAACTGCATCTGTCAGCTTCTGGTGCGAAGAAGTTGATACAAAATCTGAAGCTGGAGGAAAAGGTGAAAGTCACTTTTGGTGGTGGCCCTGTGAATCGTTGGAAGGAAAATAGCCTATCCAAGCCAACTGCAGTTCCGTCCCAATCTTCATGGAGTGAACACCTTCCCATCCCCCAGCCTGCCCCTGCAGTAGCCAGTGTTGATAGCAAGTCCAGCACAAATCGTGACAAGCAGCCTATTCTGTTCAGAGGCCATAAAAACCCTTTCAGCAACTTCTACACTTCTCCTATCAATATGTGGGGCATTACATTTGCAACCAACGAGCATGCGTACAACTATAGAAAGGCTATAGAGATGGGTCAGCATGTGACTGCTGAGTCAATCAGACATGCTCCAACTGCACGAGCTGCTCAAATAAAAGCTGAAGTAATAAAAACGGATGAAAGATGGAAGAACATGAAGCAAAGTATCATGTACGAGCTGCTACAAGAAAAGGCAAAACAATGTCCCACCTTCCTGAGTGACCTGAAGGCCTCCACCGGCCTACTCCTTGTTGAAAACACATTTCACGAGTACTGGGGTCGTGGTCGACAAGGTACGGGACTAAATATGCTTGGTCGTCTCCTAATGACACTGCGCGAAAACTTGCCAAGAAGTGTTTCTACTCGGCCATACACACAGCATTACCAACAGCACCACCCACAGCAACGTAGTGGACACAACTATCCGACTAGGAGTGAGCATCAACCTCGTTGTTATAACTGTGGCGAAAAATCTCACAATGTGAGAACCTGCAGACATTCTTCACCCTTGCTGTGCTATGGTTGCTTTAAACATGGCCACAAACAGAAATTTTGTAATACAGTCAACAAATTCTAGGACACTGGCCATGACATACTGGCCGATGATACTCTCCAGCTCCGTCAAGCATGTGTTTTTAAGCTTATAACTGACACTGACAATTTTATCACACATGTAGACGATCCCACTTTAATCAAGAGTGTTAATTTTGCTCATTGTGATGAGAATGTTAATGGTGTTACTGGTTCGGTTTTTAATGTAACTTTTAATGACTCTACTATTAGTAATTATGACTCTGCAATTGCAAGTACCACTGTCTGTGACTATGAATCAAAAATTAGTGATATAATTGATCGCATCATTGAACACCAAGATGTTTTACTCCAAAATTGTGTTGATCAGTCGGGAATTTTATGTGACAATGATTCTATTATGCAATCTGAAGATGATACATGTACTTTTGAAAACTGTGCTGATGTTGAAGAAATACCAATGCAGGTGGAAAATGATCCGTGGTATGACTTAAAATGCTACAGGGCTAGAAGTCCAAAGAATTTTGTAATTGGGAGCTTAAACATAAACAGTGTTCGTAATAAGTTCCACTGTTTATCAGATGTTTTCAGATCTAACTTGATTGATTTCTTCAGCATTTGTGAGAGCAAACTTGATGATAGCTTTCCAGTTTCTCAGTTTCATGTTAAGGGTTATTCAGTCGTTAGGCAAGACAGTAATGCAAGAAGTGGTGGTATAATTACATGGATCAGAAGTGATATACCAATGAATAGGCGGTCTGATATTGATATTAATGATGGCAACATTCAAAGTATGTGTATTGAAATTCATGTGAAAAAGGAAAAGTGGTTAATTCTGTCATTATATCGGTTGCCAAGTGGAAATATTGAATACTTTTGTGAAAAACTTAGCACCATTATTGATAAAATGCTTAAAGAGTCCAGCACGATTATTCTTATTGGAGATTTTAATATTGACATCTTAAAACATGATTGCAAATACCAAAAGTTAAAGGACATTTTAGATTTGTTTAATTTGACATGTTTGATTAAGAGCCCTACATGTTTTAAGGGTATTGTTCCAACTGCTATTGATCTTTGCATTGTGTCAAACCCAAAGAGATTTGGTGTCACATTTAACAAGAATTGTGGACTCAGTGATTGGCATAATCTTGTTGCAATTACTACGAAATTGGAGCTTGAACGAGTACAAACTAAAGTTATATCATACAGAAGTTATAAAAAGTTTGATGATGATCTTTTTAGGCGTGACATTAGGTTTATACCGTTTCAACTATTAGATGTTTTTGATGGAATTGATGATAAGTATTGGGCATATGATAAACTTGTAATGGATGTTATTGATGAGCATGCCCCAGTTAAGATTAGGTATGTAAAGAAACAGTCCCCTCATATGAATAGTAAACTCAAGAAGGCTATGTACAGTAAGAGAATGTCTCAAAATAAATACTGGAAGAATAAAGGGAACCCTCAACTTTGGCATAAGTACAGGAAATGTCGCAATGAATATGTCAAACAAAACAGGTTATCCCTTAAGAATTATTTTAAAAGAAAATGTAGTGAGGGAGTACAGGATAAAAACTTTTGGAAAACTGTAAGACCTTATATCACAGATAAATCCATGGACTCCGAAGTCAAAATGCTGTCTGAGAATAATGATATAATAGCAGATCATTCCAAATTAGCTGAAATTTTTAATAATTACTTCGGTAGCATTACTGACGAAATTGGAATTAATGAAGCACTTGGTGGTTTACAAATCGATGATATAATTCAAAATTATAATAGCCACAAGAGTGTGTTAAGTATTAAGTCAAATTGTACTCCTTCAAATTTCAAATTCAGCATGGTGACTGAAAAAGAGATCAATGTTATTATGTCTAGGATTAATGCTAAAAAGGCCACTGGTTTTGATAATTTTCCGCCTAAAATGCTTCATCTTGCAAGGGAAGAGCTATCTTTGCCTATGGCAAATCTGACTAATGAAATTTTCAAACATGGAGTCTTTCCAAATGCACTTAAGTGTGCCGAGATTTCCCCAATTTTTAAGAATGGAAGTCGTTTAGATAAATCAAAATACAGGCCTGTTAGCATTCTTCCTTGTATGTCAAAGGTTGTTGAAAGAGTGATTGATTCACAGATGGGTTCATATTTTTACAACAATCTTGCGCGTAATGTGTCTGCCTATAGGAAAAAGCACAGCACTCAGTCTGTTCTTATCAAAGCTGCGGAAGATTGGAAATTAGCTCTAGATAATGGTAGGTACACTGGGGCCATACTGATGGACCTTAGTAAGGCCTTCGACGTCATTCCGCACGGTCTGCTTACTGCCAAATTAGATGCATATGGCTTCCAAAAAAGTTTTGTGAAATTGATTCTTAGTTATTTAAGTGGAAGAAAACAGCGAACAAAAATTGGCAATGCTAGAAGCTCATGGCAAGCGTTGAAAAAAGGCGTCCCCCAAGGCTCTGTCTTGGGACCGACTTTATTCAATATTTTTGTAAATGATATGTTCTATTTTGTGAAGGAATCATATATATATAATTACGCTGATGATAATTCTATTTCATTTGTGGCAAACTCTCCTGAAGATCTCACGACAAATTTAGAAAAAGATGCAAGTGTTATTACGGAGTGGTTTACAGATAACGGTATGAAAGTGAACCCAGAAAAATACCAAGCCATTGTTTTTGGCAATAAGTCAGACCTGCCGATATGCTTTAATGTCAGAGGCAACATGATAAAGTGTCAGAAAGAGGTCACTCTGCTAGGTATAAAAATTGATTCTAAACTGACATTTGAGAGTCATATCACAATGATATGTCAAAAGGCAAGTAGGCAAATAAATGCTGTGAGGAGATTGAGTAAAATCATTGATGTTAATGTAAAGGAGGCAATATACAATTCATTTATTAAGAGTAATTTCAACTATTGTCCTCTCGTCTGGCAAATGTGCAGTCAGGGAAGTATGAAAAAACTGGAAAAGTTGCAATTTCGTGCTTTGAGATTTGTGTATGATGATTTTGATTCTTCTTTTGAAAGTCTTTTAGAAAAAAGTAAGAGTTTGTCAATTTCTGTCAGGTTTATGCATACTATTGCTATTGAAGTTTACAAGTGCTTAAATGAACTATGTCCAGATTTTTTATGTTCAATGTTTGTAAAAAGCCACCGCCAGTATAATATGCGGGATAATTTAAAATTGGAACAAAGGCATTTCAAGACTTTTAGGTATGGCTACCATTCATTTACTTATTTAGGATCAAAAGTATGGAATAACTTACCTATACATATAAAAGGTGCTCTTACTTTTAATGAATTCAAGGGTAACCTGAAGAAGTGGGAGAATTGCTCTTGTATTCGACTGTTGTAGGTTTTTAATGTGACTGTTTTTATTCTGTACATAGTGTAAATATTTTTTAGTCATATATTTTAGTCATGTAATAGCTTTATAGCTAATGTTTGATGTTGTATTTGAAATCATGACAGAAAATAAAGATTATTGTTATTGTTATTATTGTTATTGTTATTGTCACAATGCAACATACGATATTCCTTTGCTTGGGATGCTTTAAGGTAGTCATTTCCAAAATGATTTACTTGGTCTGTAGAGTAGATACAATTCTATTTTGGTCAGGATGATCCCCATTGGTAAAAATGTCATTCAGATCATACGTGCATCGGGCAGGTTGTCTGAATTTGGCAATGATGCCAAATCGGTCCAGGATGTCGCATTGGGTCAGGATGCCATATTGGGTCAGGATGGGATGCCCATCCACATGATCCAGGGACACAATCACATATCCAAGCTGTCAATATGGCCCAAGTCCTTTCAAATGCACTGACTGGCCAGTCACTGCCAGTCAGTCATTGAGTTCACCGTTCAGTGCACTGGGGTCAAATCCTATTCTGTGTGAATGGTAGAGCTGGAATGTGGGCCTAGATCTCATTATTGATCCATTGGTGCCATTTGGACTGATAAGTTTACAGGAATTGCTATCAGCGTTATGACAAATTGAGACTCCATAGCCTTAAAACTAGTACAGTCGATACAGATTTGAGACACGTGTCGCTATTTTTACTATTTCAAGAGATATAGCAGAATTTACATATTGATTATTCAATTATCGATTCTGTGGTATTGATCTCACAAAATATTACTACAATTTGTACCATAAAGCGTATACTAATAATCGTAGTTAGCGTGGGCGGTAGCCAAAAAGGGAAAAAGGGTGGGGCCCAGTTGTGAGACGAATAATTGGAATTTGTGTCATATTCCAAAAATAATTAGCTTATTCAGAAGTTATTCTGTAATATGGAATTCAGCAAACACAAACTTTGCATACACTCTTTGTACTTGGCAACTTATTTCATTCTACCAAAAAAATTCTCTATGGCAGAAACCATTAGATATCTTTGCAATGGCTTCCTTGCCCTATTTGATGTGCCCTCTTAAACTCTACAGATGTCAAATGTGACAATTCTCTCTCAGTCTGCCAAAAAGAATCTCCCAAATCTCTTTGATCCACGTGTGGTCCTCCAGAGACTGTTGGAACCAAAGGCTATTGATTGGTTTTAGATGTTTGGAAGGTTTAGAGTTTGCTTTAGTTCTGACACCATGGGTAGATAGATAGGTACACTAGCAATTGTGCAGGGCACGAATTACGTACGTAAATTCTACGCACGAAACTCACAAAAATAGCCGATCCGTAGTACATACGTACATTTTCGTACGAATTCATACAAATTTCATGCAGGTACTTTTCAGTTACTTTGGCCATTTTAGTGCAATATAGTTATCACAAATGGTTTAAATTTAGACCTTGCTTGGCCTATCTAAAAAACAAAACCAGCAAATAAGTCAAGATAAAGCACAAAAACCAACTTAACACGTACGAAATCCATACGAAAACTTACGTATGTTTTACGTACGTAAATTTTCGTACATATTTCAAACGTGAAAACAACCTATTTACGTACGAATTTCACAAGAAAGAGCTACGTATGTTTTACGTACGCTGCACAATTGGCCATGTACAAGGAAAGATTGGTAGATGGGAGTAGAATAGTTAAAAGATAAATTGATGGAAGAATAGGTTGCCGATTGATTGACAGATTGATAGACCAATAGTGAGGCCTAAATAGATAGATAAATAGATCGATAGATAGGTCAAAAGACAGATCAAAAGATGAATTGTCTGTAGACGGAAAGACAGATAGTGCACTGATTGATTTATTGCTTGGTTTACCAATCAAGGATTCCATTAACCGATTGATTGATCAACAGATTGAGCGATTGATTGATAGATGTCCCGTTAAATTCCTAATTTGCTTTAATTAAATTTCAACATGAAGGAACATTGGGAATTGTGCTGCTAGACTGAAATGAAACACCAAATTGGCTTTCACAATCTGTGTTCCTGAGTCCAATTAAAATGGGATGGGATTCGTCTAGCGAATAAGCCTAATTAGACTTATTTCTAGCTAAGATCCTCGCAAAGTCCTAATTGATGACATTTCGAAATATTCATTCAGATAGCTAATAAGTGTTACAAAGCATATTCTGAGAGTGCCTGGAATAATGTGACAAAGAAAGGCCTGAAAGAATTATGTTTACAGAATATATATGATGTTGGAAAATGTTCAAGATGTACATAAGACCTACATAATAATAATTATATGCAATATGTAGAAGTAGAAGTTGGTAGAAAGGTGCATGGAAGAGAGATTGACAGAGATCTATCTATCTATCTGTCAGTAAGACAAATTGATGAATTTGATGAATTTGATTACACTTATGTTTTATCGAACCTTAATGAAAGTTTTTTTATGAATGATTATACATTTATGATTTTTTTCTTTCTTTCCAGGTATGTGGAACTTTCAAAACTCAATATGTGACCTTCTAGCGATGACCGAAAGGGAAGTGCATTTACATTACAATTTTAGAATTTTGATTGGACCGATATGTTCGATACGTTTAGAATCTTTAAGTCTTTCGTGTTTTGATGATATATTAACGAATAGTCACAATAAATCACTGACATAGTCTGACAGACGATGACTAAAATAAATTTTACCATATTGTCAGGCTTATCTTTTAGACCCGATTTACAGGGAGAGATACGTTTAAAGCATCTTTCGATGATGGATGGACAAATAATCAGATAAATGTTGATCGAAAGACAGATTTGCAGACAATTTAGATTGTACCAGGTGAAAATAGTCAAAAACATTACTTTAATACCAAGGTATATATATATATAATATATATATAATATGTAGCCCAAAGTGTTATTAGATAATTGAGATATGTATGGCCCGGAACTTCCCAGACCATCACAGCTCTGCGACACCACAACGTGCCAAATGCCTAGAAATTGCAGAGCCTGCCAGAGCAGCAGCAGCCGAATTGCTCCTAATGTTATGTTCAGGTCGTTCCCAAGTCCTGCAGGTATGAGGCTGGGGGACAGCTCTTTGCAGACAGACTGGCGCTCGTTTGATGAATGTGTCTAGACACTGGGACACGTGACTGATCACATGGCCCAAAACAGCCAATCACAAGCCTTTGAAAGGCGCCCTCTACTTCCGTTATGCAAAGTTCGTTCGTCTGCTTGCAGTAATTCATTCCAAATTCGTTCCTTAATTTTCGGCCCCACTTCTAAATAGACCTTCCATTTGTAATTCTGACGGTGTGCTCCTAAGTGAAATTTATTATGGGGAGAATGGATAATAGCACACTTAACAGCGAGTTAAAATCAAGCGACTTTCAAAGGTAAAAACAGGGAAATTTGAAGCATCAAACTGCAATAGCGGCAGAATTTTGATAGTGCTTAAAGGTGTGATAACTACTTAATGATAGAAAGTTTTATCATAGTGAATTCTGGGAGCAGAGTTACATCGCAAGGTGTAGTGTACGTTCCTGGTTGGTGGAACGGCGTTTCCCTCGTACCAATGAGTAACTCTTTGGTGTAATGCATAGCACTCCTGCCTAAAACGCGGGGACCCAGGTTTGAGTCGGCTCACTGAGTTGTTATGGTGACGTGCATTCTGTCACGTGATAAGTTGCATGTTTAGTAACATGAGAACTCATGAGTGTCCAAGCTGGCCGGGCTAGTTAGAGTGTAGAGCAGTTTAGGATACTAAGGGTAACAACAGGGAAGCTTGCGGTAAAGCTACATGCTAAGAAGGGGAGAGTGTAGTCCCTGGTTTGCTGCGGGGTGTTTCCCTTGCACCAACAATGTCCAACATAGACTGTTTGGTGATAAACGCCCCTGCCTGCCGCACAGCGACCCGCTCCTAGAATTATTACAGAGGTAGAGAATAACCTATCTAACTTAGGAGTTCTGAGCTTCAAGCCTCTGTGCTCGGTCCTTGTCAGTACTTCAGTTTATGACCTTTTAGAACTTTGAAGGACAAAAAGGTCAGTTAATGACCTATTCTAAAGGACAAAAAGGTCAAGTCTACGTCTCTTCTCAAATTGCACAAGTTCTTGTAGGTGAGACTTATATGGAAGACAGCCAATTTAATCATTCTCTTGGCATGGCCACAAACAGCAGTGAACCAATGTTGAATGAGTTGTATTGTCAGCACCTTACAGACTGTTTTCCTGTAGTTTATTTTAAGAGAATTGGATTGTTATACTGTTTTAGTGGCATATAAGTCAGTGAACTGAAGTTTTAGTCAATTTGCATGAGTCTACATACTTTAGGCACTCCCAGACTCCCATTACATAACAGCAACATAGAATGACCTTGTACATTTTGAACTGTGTCTAGAAAATATTGAATGAATACATTATACTTCACATAATGGATTGTCTGACAATTTTTGTTCAGTAAATACAAACAAAAAGGTAACCAGACCGAAAGATACCTGCATAGATAGAAAGAGAGGTAGAAAGAAAGAAAGATAGATATAAATAACCTATATGGGATAGATAGATAGATAGATAGATAGATAGATAGATAGATAGATGAGATAATCCATGGTGAATTTGTAATCTGTTGAAATATTTCTTGTCCAGCATGGCCACCTTAGACATTTTTTAATGTGGACTAAGCCACTATTCTAGTATGTATTCTGCAAATTTTCTTGTTATTTTGGGCTAAAAATGGGAATGATGAACCCTATTATGGAATATCTGTCTGTTATTTGTGTATCTCTAGGGGTCTGATGGCCCATCATAGTGGCAAATCACTGCCTAATACAGCCCAAGACAGCCAACACTGACACTGATACTTGTAAGAGGGCAGCTGTAGCTTTGGACTGTCTTTTAGCAAGTTATAGAAAGTATAGTAAGCAATGACTGTTGTGCAAAATGACTCATTGACTAACTGACTAATACCTAGAGGCAGTCAGCTAGTGAGAATGAGTAATGGTGAGTCATTGCATAAAAGTGACTATTTGCAGTGATTAGTCACTGATTGAAGATGGTCTTACTGTGGACTTACAAACACTGAATCTTAATTTGAGTGACTCTTCTTGACAACATGCTAATCGCGTATATGTTAGCTGCCAATTAGTAGCAATTAAAAGTATTTTCCCAAAGGTATTCTTCAAGATGCATGGGCCTTGGTTGTTACTGTTGCCAAGCCATAAAAAGTTGTGTGATTTCACTATCAACTGGCAACTTAAGCTTTTTTTGTGCACCAAAGTATATACATGAGTGCCAGATGTTCAAAATTACTAGAAATCTAAAGAGTTTGACTCAAAAACTCTGGTTTAACTGGTTGAATGTAGGCCTATTGTAGGCCTATTATAGGACTATGATGCTTCTGATGTTGAGCATCTAAATCAAAATGGGTGCATGTTATCTATGTTTTCTCCAGCTACTAGAGTTTATGTCTCACTGGCCACTGTGGCCAGATTACATATATGTCTTATGTCTTATTGAAAATATGTCTTTGACTGAGCCTAGACATGTATATATATTTAAGAGCTCATGTGGCTTAACAGTTACCCTTTCACTTTATAAGGTGCTGCTCAGTTTCTATTCTTTTATCTCTCAAAGTTCTTTCACATTGACTGTAAGAGTCTGGCCACCCCCATTACAGTAACTCTTATACAGTGACTATTACACCATTTCGAAGGCCCACAGCTCTTCATAACAGTTCCTGCCTGAACGTGCTAATCACAGCATTTATGAGGCAGTAACTCCAGTTACCGTCTACTTGGTGTCCAGTTACTGCAGTTACCAATACTGGAGGCAGTAACTCCAATGTAATGTCTTTACTCAGAGATTCTGGTCACATATTAGACAGTGTCTGGGGTGGGCTGCAAGAAACATTGCCTATAAGGAGTAGGGGATGTTTTTAGTGAGAAAGGAATACAAAAAGGAGCTAAGGAAAAGCTGAAAACTGAAGAAAAGGTGCATAGAAAGTACAGAACTGAAGAAAAGAAGCTAGAATCACTCAGAATCTTGAAAAAAATTAAGAATGTAAAACAGAGACTGAAAATCGAAGAAATGAGAAACTGAAATCTTCAAATGTTTTTTTTTAACCAAAAATAAGAATATAACAAGAAATGATAAGAAAAAATAGTATAAGAGAGACGCAAAATGTCATATAGTCATATAGGCCTACATAACACAAAAATAAAAAATGAACATTTTGACAAGAAATGATAAAGAAAATAATATTGGGAGGGAGGAAAAAATGCCATTTATTGATCTACAAAAAAGGTGAACTAATAAAAACACGTGAAGTCCTATGATTGGCAAAGAAGACCTGTCAAAAGCACCAAAAAAAAGACTCATAAAACCACAGAAAAGACCAATAAGAAATTCCACAAAAAGATGGCATTTGGTTTTTTTGCAGAATACCAGTCTCTCAGTTCCTGGTAAACACCAAAGAAACTCAGACATATGCCAAGAATGTTGGAATCCTCCAGGAATGTCCAGGATTGTGTTCCAAGAATGTCCAACTTGCAATAAAAGAATACCCCCAAGATTATAAGGAATGCTTTGATTGACTTTTTGGGTTGGTTGAAGTTGGTTCCAAATGCCTTTTTGTATACTGTGTAGTCTTTATTGATGGATATTAGACATTAAAATAGAAACAAAGATATAGTTACTTTTCAGTAAAATTATTTTCGTCAGTACTGTGGAATTTATCCATTTCGCAGGTTTTTCATAGTGATCTAAGAAAATTAATAGGCCTACATTGGAGAAATTTTCTGGAATTTTGACCGATCCTGCAACTTTCACCCATTCCGCATTTAACCCATCTCTGTTCCGATGATGTTTAAATTTTCAAAAATTGCTCATGCCTTTGCTTGAGAATTCGCAAAATAAAAATACACTGATATGAAAAAGAAGAAAATTCTGAGTCGTGCAGGTAAACCTGTGCAGAATTTACTTTGCTCGTATGTCATAAATTTTACGAAATAATATATTATCCCGTCCAGCAAGCAGCTGCAAAAGTTGTCATAAGCATACATGTCATGCATTTTACTTCTGCAGACATTTGTGCCTAAAGCAATAACTGAGCAAAGTTAATTTCCTGTCTCATGTAACAGTAGGATGTACATCCCTAAAGGTAAAATATTTCACAACAGTTGCATATTTATATATTTCTATTTCTAAAAGTTTACAACATAATTAAAAAATCCAAGCAGGTTTAGGTTTCAAACATTCTAATAGCCGGATGTTGTTGGACTAGACATTAAATTGGCAGCTTTTATTTGAGGTAGAGATCTCGCATTGTAACATAGACTTTTTCCTGTGTTAGATCCAGAAATGTTTGGTGCAGGATCCATCAGGTTATCTCGTTGTGGTACGCATGGGCCTCGACATAACGCAACCTGACCATGAGTTTTTCTAAAAATATTAAAAGTTATGTTTGGACCATGATATTATATCTAAAAATAGTAAAATTTATGTTTGGTAATCTAAGTATTTTCACCTTGAATTGACACCTTTATTGTACTTTCTTACAAAAATGTAGGCAAGTCTTTTAATCAACGATCAAGAAGCAGAAAGTGTTAGATTAAAAATATGATATAAAGTTAATTCTAGTATGAAAATGATGTAGCACTGGTGCTTCACCTAGTATGGAAAAGTTTTCTTTGTGTATAAAGTGACTGGCCCTTCCTGACGTCTGTGTGTGCTTTGCTAATTAAATTGAGATACAATCTTCCTCCTGCTTGTTTAATATGCAAGAACCGTGACTAGCCTGTAGATTTAGGCAATAGACAAAAAAGAAATAGGAAAAATGAAGAAGGGGGAATAGAGAGAAGGAAAAACATTGGTGTGGTTTAGGAGTGGGGTAGATGATGGATTAAAAATAAAGAGAAAATGGAGGAAAAAATAACTGAGTAGTGAACCATTTATGACATTTGAATTCAATAGTGAATTATTTGAATTTTAAGAATTTATCATAAAAAAAGAAGAATAAAATAATCTGAGATTGGAAAAGGAAATGCTCGAAAAGTTGATAAAAACATAGTTATATGGACAAAAAGGACATATGTACAGATAGGGCATAACAAGTCTGGCCTAAAACCAGGAGAAAAATGTCTATTTAAATCTTCTATATTGGATGATGATTATTATTGAGAAACCAGACAAAAAATGAGCTACACAAATACCAAATACTTAGAAAAAGTCAGTCTAGCTTTTTTCTGTTTACTATTAATGGAAATCAATTAATTTATTACTTTTTTATTCCAAAAATAATAATTCTATAATAGGGCAAAAGAGAATAGGTTAGGGCCTAATTCATAAAAAGGTGAAATGTATTGTTGATAAGTGCCACTAGCAGTGCAATAACTTTTATTGCTTGCAAATTTATTGCACAAAAAGACACCTAATAATGTCTGACTCAATTACCATTGTGTTCAGTGAGTCATAAATGTAATACTATGCAAATACAGAGAAATAAAAAAAAACTACACAGAACTGGCACGAGTCATGAGTCAGCGATGCGCCATACATTCTGTGATTCAGTATTAACGTTCAGCGACAATGTATTCGCGATGAATGACGAATAATGTTTCATTCTTTTGTCTGTTGTTTTTTGTCCCATACTGTGCCTTGCGCCTTTTTATTTCTTTATTTTTATGCCCCTTCTACCCCCATTGATTTCACCCCCCCCCCTCCTATCATTTTCCCTTTATGTCATTTTCCCCTACAATTTTTTCTGTACAATTCTATTTTTCAAACTTTTTTCATATTTTTATTTCATTTTCCCTATTTCTTTAAGTTTTTTAATCATACTCATATCTTTTTTTCAGCTTTTTTGTATCTTTTTTCGCGGTTGCCATTTTTGTGTGGCGTTTCATGAGTTCCACGAGTAACCGTCATATCGCACAGCGATTGGTCATTTCTCAGCTTCGTAACTTTTCCCCCAGCTCACAAAGGCAGCAGTTTTCGCCATTTTCACCAGTTCCAGCAGCTTCCCCCAGACATAAAGAGATGGCTCACATGAAAATGGAACTGTTAATGATCCACTGGCACACCATGTAAAAGGAATCTGCTGTGACAGATCCAGTGCAGCATGTGGGGGGAGTGGGGGGGGGGTTAGCTCCTGAGTGGTAGCCTGCTAGGCTGCCAATCGCTGGGTCCCGGGTTCGAATCTCGCTCTTGCCGGTCACCTGAACCTATGTTGGTTTGCTGTTTCAATCACTTCACCTCATCACTGTCCCATGTCCTCCTCCTCTCCCTACAAAGTGCATAAATACAGGTCATTACAGTATGTAAAGGCTTTAAGCCCCATACATCCATCTGATGGCAGTAGGTTCATGGCAAAGTCACTCTGAAACAAAAGGTCATACTCATATTTCAATTAGGAAATGTTAGAGTTAAAAAAAGAAGATAATTAAAAAAAAAAGGACCAACAAAGATTATTGATATTAGCAGCACTGGAGCAGTAATTTGAAAACAAATTTAGAAACTCAATAATTAATTGATAATAGGGGAGGGAGACAAGTTACCTGAAATCAGGCATAGTATCAAATTGAATGTAGATTGTACATTTAATCCTGAACATGTCATTTCAAATTCCTTGGTTTATAAAAATTCATCAGACAAAAATACGTTCCATGTTATAGATAGCAACAAAACTTGGCCAAAAGTTTCTTTGTAAAATCATGTTTTCTTCATAAGAAATCTGATCAGTTGTAATAAATAATTTCTACAATTCTCACTGAATTAACTTAGAATTCAATTTTTTGCAAAAGTTTTAGTTTTCAATTATTCAATACATGATTGTGAAATCTCTGCAATATGGAATCCCTGCACCATATAAATAAGTCCCTCAAAAAAGTGAAAATCCATACATGTAAAACATCCAAGTGGATAGCATTATGCACACTGAATCCCTGCACCAATGCATCATGCACATGTCAGGTTGGATTACCATTTACCAGACTCTATTTGAGCATTATTCAATGAGTCACAATTCACAAATGGCATTAATACATGCACAGTGGCAATGCACACACAGATAGAACTTCTCCAGACTTTCATATTCTTGCTTCCCAGACTGACATATTCGTGATCTTGCACAGTTAATGCAAAGCTGACTTAGATCTTGTTGGATGAAAAATGATTCTGTTTGACTTTGGAATCACTGAATCAGTTCTCAGAAGTTTCAGGACTTACATGCATTTTAACTGTTGCCAGTTGCCTGTTGGCTTAGCATTCACCTGTATACATTGTATTGACTTATATTAAGACAATGCCAGACTGAAGAATTTACTCTTCAATTGTGTATTGTTGTAGGCCTATATTTAAATCTAAATAGGGTCAACATGGTGACTGGTATAATAATAATCAGCATATGAACATTACAACAAATTCCAATAGTTAAATTATTTAGTGCCATGTAGAAAAGCTAATACTTTATGCTTCAAGTCTTATTTACATTCATTTTCACATGTTTGTCTTTTATAACTACTGCTCAACAGTGCACAATAGAATTTCCTGAAATTTTACTTCCATGCCATTCAATTTAGGATGGTACTAATTCACTGCTCAGTAACTGTATAACACAAGTTCAGTGACACAGATTTCATCCATCCCTTATGCCTGAGTTGCGGTGGCTTACTTCCACCTGTAGTTGTTGGCAAGCCTGTTGCACAATTGGATCTATTGTTCTGAAGTCTTCCATTTTGGGAGTGGTTCCACTAAAATACTGCAGTGAAGACTGTTGTCTGGCCTTTGTCTGCAGTGGCTAGAATTACATTCCACTTTTGTGCTGCTTCTGCTTTGATTTTGTCTGGCAGGCACACTCTGATGAATTCAATATCAACAAGACTAGATTTAAGGTAAAATGAGAAAAGTGGAGCGATATAATGATTAGAATCTATACTTTTTTGCTTGTTAGATAGATAGATAGATAGATATGGCAAGTGCAGCCCTCTAAGCCCAGTTCTGGGCGCTCACTAGGGTTGATTGATGAGATGGAAGAGAGAGCGGGAGTCCTCAACATGTTACACATTTACCCCATGTAATGTGAGGGATCTTTTACTTGCCCAGCATAGACACTGATACAAGGGGCCGCCAATTTAACGTCTCATCCGAACGACATCCAGCTGGGATTTTGCTCATGAAGGTACACTGAAAATTTTGGGTTGGTAGATATTTAAACAGATAGATAGGTAGTATAGAATGATAAATCGATGGATGAATTAATTCATTGATTGGTATATATAGATTGGTAGAATGATTAATAGATAAATCAATAGATCTGTACACAAGTTGGTAATTGCAGAGAGATTGGTTGATAAATTTGTTTATTTCAACGTAATATATACCATATGAAATTTCTCCATATTCCATATAATGCGCCCCCACGCACCGGAAACCTGTTGATGGAAAGGTTTTTGAAAAGTACTTCAGAAGTCGCAGCGCAGTCATCACTTGTGGTTCGGGTGAGAATGTTGCAGCGAGGAATAGAGGTCCCCATGGCACATGGGCATATTCATGGAATAATGATGGTTTACAGACAGAAATCTGCCCTGTAGACCTTTGAGGAACCCTGGTGTTTAGTTACATAGCACAGACATAACACCAGTCGATGGGCTGCTCTGTTTCAACGGTTAAACACAAGAGGGGGTGGTTGTGGGCTGTTGCTCCTGGTTAAGATCATGGTGTCATGTGACTGTGTTTAAATCTTGCTTGTAAGACATCACTCATTTGTATACATGTAAATATGGACGTTAGATGATTTAATGCTGTACCGGTGCCGAAGTTTCCACCCTGAGTCCCTGATGACAAAGTTGTTTCGTGTTCTAATTTAAAGATCAAATTTAATTTCTTTGGCACCTAAGGCCTACTACCATGACAATGAGCAGACTAATCCATTTCAGAGGGCATCAGATAGATCATAAGGAAATGTCTGGACCATTGCCCATAGCAAGTCATTGAACGAAGTGAATCCTTGAGGAAAAAAACCTTAGGTTAAAAGTAACTTAAAATGAATGACATTCGTTGTGACTGACAATTCTGAATTTTCAAATGGTTCGCATTACCAATTACAGTTCATAAAGGTAAGAAGCAAAGAAACAGCCATTAATATCAGACACAGAGTCTCTGAGTCTGTAGACTGTAGTGTGTGTGAAAATGCAATGTAATCATGGTATGAAGGGACTAAAGCAAGCCAAATTTCAATTGCATCTTGTACGATTAGGAATTTATGAGTTTCTTGTAATCTTCACAGATCTTACAGCTCCTGCAGACAAGTTGCAGTTGAAGAAGGCTGAAGGAAGACTGCAGTAAGGCACATAGCACATCTATATTGTAGGCTCTGGAAGCAGTCTGGAACACAAGAGGGTGTTGTAGCAGTGGCCTGTTGTTTCTGGCAAACATCATGTGCTTCTATGGGAGGCAGGAGGGACCCTTGGGTGACGCCTGTTGCTTGCTTAGCCCTTTATTGCAACCAATTGTGGCTGTCTGGTTTATCAGCTCACCCAGGACGTGACTTCAGTGCCAATAGCCCTGTTGCAGCCCTGGTGGACATCCCTGGTGGACTCTCCTTGTTGTATGATATGTGGGGTTTAGTATAGAAAGGGGCGTTGGGGTTATTGAGGGGTTGAAGTGTTGAATATCCAGGCTGTTGCCTTAGGTTCGATTTAGTTTACTTGGTTTGCGAAGCAGATGTTTACATTGTACATACACAAGTTTATGATGGTTCTCCATCGAACGAACTGTTCCTTCGCAAGAATTCATTTCAGTTTTGTGAATGTTTAGGGCGAAGGACCACCTGGTACCCCTCGCACTGTTATGTCAATATATTGGTATACCGCCGTACATATCGAAGCTTTGTCTCTGTACCGTTGTACTTACGGATATCTATCTCTATACTTGTGCGCCCCTTCTTTAGCTATACGTCTTTGCGTGCCCTTGTATAACCCATCTGAGCAATCTTACTGTGCACAATACTGTCAATACAGGATGTGAAACCTTTCTTAAACATAACAAATTCACCCTACAGACCCTCCCACCCATCCAACAACCCCCTGGTGCCCCCAGTGAATTGCTCAGATGAACAAATGATGCCCCTGCCACCTAGTGGATAGTATGTACTCATTGTGTATGCACAATTTGTCAGCCCTCAAATAGATGTTGGCTGCAGGCTATGTCTGCAGGCCATGTTTCTTGTAGTCTTGTATAGTTTAGTGGCTTATATATCAAAGCCGACAAACGATGCTGGATCCATATTGAGCTGTTCAGTGTACAAAAATGAGCAGTTCTAAATCTGAGCCGTGTACGTTGTCAATTCTCTGCGGTTGTCTGCTCTAAGTTTGCATGATGGATTTCTCTACGACATGAAAGTTTCTGGGCTTCCAGCGAAGGAAATATATGAACTTCTTTTGGAAATTTTAAAGTAAAGACTTCTTTCCAAACCTCTGTGTTCAGGATTATGTAATACAACCATGAACTTCATAATTTTGAACAACAAGCCAGACAAAGAAGTGATTTCATTGTTTTTTAGAATGTATTTTTAAAAACAATTAGCTAATCTACCTGTCTTTTTCAAGTATACTGTATCCCCGATGCTCAAGAGAAGTATCTACACTTGTGACTCTGTTGGCACTGGCATTGTAAGATGTGTGTGTGTCTTGAAGAACTGTTACTGTTTGTCTTGAGCCTGTCAAGAAGCCTGAAGCCTGTATTGTTCTATTGTTTGCTAAGGAACTATTTGTCTGCAGACTGGTAGTCTGAAGAGAATTTTGTCTGAAGAGTCTGGAGAATGGTATCTTCAATTGTTTGTTGTAAGCATCAGGGTATAAAATAAGCGTGCAACGATCCCAAAATGTGCAGTGATCAATCAGAAATGTGCAGTGATCAATCTGAATTTGTGCAGTGATCAAATCCCTTTTATGCTAAATTATGGTGAACTGCACAATCCCCACGATATATGTTCAACAATTACACATCATGTAATACTTTTGCCTGCCTGATGATAGTTTTGGCAATTTTTACTGCTTTATAACTCAAAGACAGTCCTGAGTCACTGGTTTGTCGATCATTAGATTTTTCAGATACAGTGTAGGAAGAATATATTCTTGCTTAATATACACTCCTGCTCATATAAGGAACACTTTTTTGGAAAAAAAGTGTCAAATAAAAGTAAATTTCAGAGTGTGAATCAAAGCAAGGTCCATCGTAAAGGTCAAGTAATCTTCTCTAATCACTCTCTGAAAGCCTCAACTACATTTTTTGCAAGTATTTTTAATTTTGGTTGAATGCACCTCACCCTAAAAAAACCCCTGAATTTCCATATTTCACGCTGCTGTAACTTTTTCTGGGTCTAACATTGCAGCATGCGTTTTACATGAGAGCGTGTTCTTCCCTTTAGCGGCCATTGGAAGTAGTTTCGTTTGAATCAGACCATCATGTGCTCCAGCAGAAGTTGCTATAGTTATCAATTTCAATGGAGAATGTTGAAGTATTCCATATTTATGAGCAATGTGATTTTTCCTGCATTTGTATAAAGGTTGTTTTGACAGCAGATTTTAGTCTCACAAGCCATAACCGGTTGCCTGGATGGCCACTTCATTACAAATCAATTTTAAAAATAGTGTCAAAATTTGGCCACGTTGAGACAGCCCTCAAATTTTACAGACAGACAGACAGACAAATTCTTTATTGACCTGTGTAAAAAAAATACACCCAGCCCTATATGGGCTTACAAGTCATCAAAATAATTCAAAAGTAACTTTAACAACAAATTTTCTGGAAACTACAATATTAAAACATTTACAATCACATATTTACAATATTAAAACATTTACAACAAACTTCTTGAATTAATTATTATACAACAAACTTCTTCTTCTATGGAAAGCTTTAAACAAATATTCTGCAGTAAATTTAACTAAATCCTTGGACATCAACAACTTAAATTTTTCTTGTAATGATAAAAAGTAAAAATCCACACAATAATCTAAAACACGAGTTAAAAGTAAATTACGTAAATCGTTATAAGTATTACAATGGAACAAAAAATGATTTTCATCTTCTAGAACATGATGGGAACAAAATTCTCAACTCTATATTCTAATGGTATATCATTGTAACGTCCTGTCTCTATTGCTAATGGTAAAACACCGAACCTAAATTGTGAAAGAACAGACAAATGACCTCTATCATAAATTTTATATACATAATCCTCAGTACCAAATGTAGTTTTAAATTCTCTGTAAGTTCTTAATTTTGGCATGTTAGTTACTTGATTTTTCCAGTTGGTTTTATAAATTTCCATCAGTTGACGTTGTGCATTTTCCAGGTTAATAGGTAAATTTTCTTTGTTCGGCATTAAAAATTAAATTTAACTCTCAGCAAAAAAATCAGCTTCCTATATTTGATCCTATCTGTTCTTTCATACGTCTGGGGTAATTTGTGTCAATTCAATAAATTGCTTCCGATTCAGAATGCCTTGAAAATTTACAAGAATGAAGGTTTCTCACCGTATCACTTGGTTTTGTGCTTTCTGGTGAGAAACCTTTATTCTGGTAATTAAATTTTCAAGTCATTCTGAATCTGTCAAGTGGGAAAATGTTTGTTATTTTCTCTGAGCTTCCAAACTGTTTCACAAATAAATGTATCTCCTCAATTTTTACTGGGACAAATGCTGATCACTAGACTTCTGTACGAATTATTCAAGTCCTGTCATGTTCAATTTTGGACTGGCATTGGTTTGCTACGGAAGAACGACAGTTTGTTGCTTTATTCACTTCAAAAGTATAGAGCTCAATCAGACGCAATTACAAAAATAAGATATGCGAAAGCCCAACAACAAGCTGTTAAAACACATGTACTGATATTTCATTCCAAAATTTTGGACGATAAAATTTCATTTTCAACTGAGCCATGCATAGTCCCTCATGCAGTTGGCACGAAACAATATGTGCAGTGATCAAATTTTCTTATTTTATACCCTGGTAAGCATTGTTGTTGAAAAGCTTGCTCACCCACATGCATGAGCTTTGAAGCTCACTCAAATAATAGATAGGCTACAAGAGCTATATAGGAGCTGAAGCCTAAGCTCTGAACTAAACTCTCGACTAGACAAGAATGGACCTCCTTGAATGTCTCAAGTAAGTCGAGGAAAGGCTCTAAATGAGGTTCAGAAAGAGGCTGCAGAAAAGTCTAAAGGCTACAAGAGAGTGAGATAAAGACTGAAGGGTTGTGGATAAGCTTAAAAGGCTGATAAGTCCCTGAGCATCACTAAAGATGGAGGCTACAGTTGCCCCTGCAAGATAAGACCAACTGTTGCCACAATAAGGTGGTCTTTCATGAGTGTGGTTGCTATTCGAAATGTGTTTCAATATAGAATACTTGAGAGTTAGTGCGAAGTGAAAAGCAGTTTATATTACATTATAAATACTAAATAGCCTAAATTTGCTTCTCAAGGATGCGGATCTCTTAGCAATGGCCATGGTTCATGCTTTGAAAGACCGCTTCTTCTAGACTTCTACACGTATGGCTAGCTCTTTCGTGGGATATGAACTGGTAGCAATATGCCTCCGATACTTGCTTGTCACAGTTAGAGACTAGTGTCACTGCTGACTGCACCTCAGAATTCAGATAGGATGTTAAATTTGGAGTCCTTTGTATCAAGTTTCTAATACTTTCTATGCTTGGAAGGTAGGAGACCAAACACAAGTGATATACACATTACTTTCCTCTTGCTGTCTTCATCAATTGACTGTGTCATGAGTGACATGAACTTGCTTTTGAGTAATTTGAGTGCTGCACTATGAGTCCACTATCAATACTTACCAACCTACCACATAATATCTATATTGTATCTATATTCATCATAATATAAAACAGGGACCAGTGGTTGCATCTTGTCTGCAGCCCTGAGTAAAGCTGTATTGAGTTCTCAGAACACATGAAGCACTGTTGAGTGACCAGTGGTCAGAGAACACTTGAAATAAGAGACTGGCTTGAGTTATCTTGTGCCACTTGGCTGCTTGCTAAGTGTTATGTTCTCTTATTCTACAAGTCAAGGGGGATAGCTGTTCTCTGCATGGGCTTGAATGCTACTTGATGCCTGAATTGGAGCTGTGGTGACTTTAGGGCTATATTATGTGTCTTTTCTTATATATCTGTATGCTGGATACTGTCGAACTGCGGACAGTTATGTATGGTTTAGGCTGAGTGTACAGGATTATATCCTGTTTTTTTTTTGCACCTATAGGTGGTTTGGCTATAAGGCTCATATATGACTGATAGAATTTGCAGAGGTTCTGCAATTAAAAGAAGCCACTAAACCATCCAACTTTGTTACAAAGTGAGCGCAATACCGCCGATGTTTTTGTATGTCAGTGCGCATTACTTCTAACTCACTATAATATATTGTGAAACGTAGCCTTTGTTTGCCCTCTACTTAGCCCCTTAAACTGACATTTCTTCTGCTCAATTAGTTTGGAGCTTTGATTTTATATTTTGCTGAAAATATATGGAGATCGAATGGGCGGCGCCTCACTCAAAAACGAGAGTGAAAATCCTACCAAATACCTTTTCCAAGGATGCCGGACGTCTTGGACTTAGACGAAGAATACATGAGAAGCTTCGAAATGATTCATCCAAGGTCTGGACAAAGTGCCCTCATAAAACCACACACTGTATTGAATGTTGATGGACTTTGTTGGGTCATAAACGCTTTATACTGCTCTTATTTACTTTGCGGTTAGTGAGGTCTGAGTACCGTCAACCTTTGAGACTGCTTCTTAGTGTGGTCGTAAATAGTACTGAATTTACGTGCTACTGCTGTGCAAACTAACAAAATATGCAGGGTTAATATGCCTTAATGATGAATTAATAATATATCGTAAAGTGACTGCTACAGACTATACATAATAATATATAGATCTGTATAGATATAGGATAAATGGAATCTCAATATCCTGATACACTGAAACAGCCATAATCTCCCCATTAGTGCATTGTCGCCTTTCGCCTGAAGCAACGCTTAACATTGAACCCTTTCCCATTCGCTTGAGAAGTTGAGATGTGGCCATTGCGTAAAAAGCCATCAGAAAAATAAATGTAGTCTTTGGAAGGAAAATGAAGATTCCTCTTTACAGAATTGGTATGTTTCAACATGTTCAAGAGCATAATATTATGATATAATACTAGGGCAAATGAGCCATGACCAAAAAGAAAAACCTTATAATGTATATATGCTGTACGGTGACTTTCAACTGGCAACCAAGTAAAACATACAAAACAGTTACAGCTGTCCCATTGGCAATATGTTGAACCTGCATCAATTTTTTCGAAGGATCCCGCGCCTTGAGACTTGAGTGTTTATTTTCGGCTTCATAAAGGATGATAGAGCAGACTATTTTAAGACCTTATGAGACGGCGTACATGCTGGTACATGTACAATGACAACGGAGGAGAGACATCCTTTGATGTATATGATCCCACACATAAGATGAATATGCAACAAGTTGCCAAATATGATGTGTGGAATCTATTTCACCAAGCGTATAAGGCGACTACATAAGGTAGCCAAAGCCACCGGACACACATTTTGATCGCAACTCATTTCGTTTCATATTTTTGGTCTTAAAGTATTACCGTAGTCTGCTTTATGAACCAGACTCTATTGCTCTCATTCCAGACTTTTATGCTCTAGCATTGCTCTATTATGCCCCAGACTTCTACTAGACTCCCAGTTCTTATGTGGCTTAATCTAGACTAGATTTCCGGCCAGACGGCGGAGACCGCGGAGGCTGTTCCTTATCCGTAGGCTGTGGACCAACAAACATCGATGGCCAAACATCTATCTTGTGGTCTGCATCTCTCTTATCAATCCCAAGATATGATTGTCAAGCAAATTGAATGAGGCAACGGGACAATGCGCCGGAAATTAATAGCCCACCGACAAGGCATGATGGGAAGAGCATGAAACACCATGCCTCTGTGATGCCCGGTCTCGGATTTTCTCCGCAACCAATCTCAGCAGAACAGCCGGCATCTCACGAGATGGTCTTGGAATGTCTGGGAAAGGAAGAGGGATATCCGAGAGGATTCCGAGAGGATTCAGAGTGGTGTTAGCTCGAGTGGTATAAGAGTGAGAGGTATTAAGAGTTGCGTATCAATGTGGGAGTCAGATGGATTAGGAATATATCTGAGCAATGATCATGATGTCAGATCGGTGGTACAAAATACAGGGGATGGCATGTTCACGAGTTATTTCCACATTTTTCATGTTTCAATGTTTCAAGTTTTATTGGACCAAATGTACAAATGGCAGGCTGACACCTGAAAGGTGTATTTGCCTTTTAACCTTTGATACAAAAATTTCAACACTATAATTATTACACATTTAACATGATACAAAAAAAAAACGAGAAAAATTATATGTTAAATAGCACATTTTAACAATAAGAGAGAGTGGATGAGGGATGGCGCTTAAACTCCATGTGTTATATTCCCATAATTATTAGATACAAACAGGAAAATATCCTCATTGTCAAAGGTGTAATAATAAATATATGAAAATAAATGTAAGGATGACATGTTCAGGAATGATTGCTTTAGTTTTTAAAGGTGTCGGTCATGTAGATCATGTGGATGAGCAGACTAAAACTACACTGTAAACCCAGCTGCCGACAGTTACCGTTTTAACAACAGTATATGCCATAAAACAACGGTTCTCTGCCATAACGTGGCACATTTTTGTATTCATTATGGTAGCTGCCGTTAAAGTAGCGCAGCACGTTTTACAGTGTATACCAACACATTGTCACATATAACGCAGAATTTGACCTCAAAATGGATATGGTTAGAGTCACAAATAACACTGAATGTAACCTCAAACTGGCTCTGGTTAGAGTTGAATTTAGATTTAGAATGCTCTCAAATGCCATTGGAGTGCTGCTGAGTGTTATTAGAGCTCCAGAGATTCCACCGAGTTCGATAAGGTTGGCTAAAAGATTGCCCACACACTTCCTCCCACAGAATCTACTCTAGACAGTGTCAGACATCTCCCAAATCATAGAAATCTAGAAATCAAGGCATTGGCAAGTTCTTTGGGAGGTTCTTTCACTTCCGAAGAGAATCCAACGAGAGTCGTCCCCTTCACAAAATGCCAGACAGGAATTTCGGATTCTGTAATTGAATCAAGAGATGGGAGGCAGATTCAGATCGACAGATACATTGAATAAAGTCAGAGCGGATGCCGGATGGGAATAAAAAATGCAGACATTCAAAGTAGTGGGACAGCAGTCTGGAGAAGAAAGCTGCTAGCTCCAGGCATTGAGCAAGTTGCTGTGAGGATTAGGAGAAAGTTGAGGATTTTGTAGACAGGTTTACAGAGAAAAATGGGAAAACAGAGAAAAGGAATTTGAAATGTACTTTGATTTGGTACTTGTACTTCGCAGCAAACTATTTTCAAGTGTCCTGCAGTCCAGCCGACCCCAGCTGCAACCGTATGTCATCCTACCCACTTTCTTCCAACCTTGCATACCCCTGTATTTAGCAGCAATGGTGGATCAACTCGACCTTCACCCTAGTGACCCTACCCTGTGTCACTGAGTGTCAGCTGGACTGACCTTCCTAGTAGCAGAATTTCCAAGAGCCTATCTTCCTACCTGCCAAGCAAGTTTCTGGTGAAGACATAACTCAACAGTAGGGTTGATGTGGGTAGTGTAAATAAATACAAAGAAATACTGACCTACACAGACTAACTTTATGAATTATTTTGAAGATCATTATATCGACTTGTCCAAATGATGTCTATATACATAGTAATGTTGTCATAGACTACAAACCGCAAAAATTCCATATATCCTGCAGGGCTTGAAATTTCCTTCTCAAGTCCTGACTAGCTTCTCGGTGTTCTGTGGATGTTGTCAGGCAATCAGAAAGAATGGCGCTGGCTTGATTAAGACAGTGATGGTGAAAGAAGCGCAGAAAAAGTAGATGGACTGCTACTTCCACGACCAAAAATGAGTCCGTTCATCAGCTTAATTAGGCCGGATAACGAAGGAGATCAGAAAGAGACATAGACAGGCCTGCCTAAAATAGTAAGACATTATGTCTATATTGAGAGAAAGAGCCATTTGGGAACTATACATCTATAGGCAAAAATAGCTCAATGATACTGATAGGTGCAGTTAAAAGGAAAAAGAGATTTATATAGACCTAATACCAACACTTCTGCCTCTACGATTTAGAAATATTAGCTGTATCTGTATGTCTTTGATGTTGAAAAAAAAAAAAGTATTATTATTGCAATTATCTACGAGTTTGAAGTTTCATCATTGAATTGCAATGTACCTCAATTTATGAGTAAAATATTGTTTTGCACAAGATTTGACATGACCATGTCTTTCTGTCATCAAGATATATATAGTTCATTCATTGATGCAAATTCAAAATCATTACATTTCTGATTTGTATGAAAAAGAACATAATATCGTAAAAGAGGAGGAAATTGGCAAATACGAAATAGATGCTTAGCAGAAATAGAAAATAATTGATTTGCAGTTGTCTAGACATACTAGGCTAAGTGAATAAATGGGATTGCTGATGTCTGAGTAGTCGGAGCCTAATCTTAATTCGGATGATATGGAACGATACAAGAATACACAAAAAATAAATAGAAGATATCTGATACACTCAGATACAATATGATTTATAGGTAATGATACGGAATACGATTCAGTACAAATTACCAAAATAGCAGAGTTATACAGTTTCTGTAATTTTTGAGTTCATATGGAATACGATTCAGCACAAATTACCGAAGAGGCTGAGTTATCGGAATTATACAGTTTCTGTAATTTTTTAGTTTGTACCTGTCATCTTTCTTTCTAATTTGGATGCACGCGAACAGTGTCTGGAGATATGATATTTTTATTGGACAAAAGTATGGAAAGTGCGCTTAGTACATTTATGCAAGATCACCATCATATACTGTCAGTCTGATATTGATTGTCTAGTGTATGGTGTCAGCCACAAATGTATGGGTAGATTCAGGATAGATATTGATATGAGCATGAGATACTAGATTAAATATGAGATACTGGATTAAGTTGCAGTGATTTGTGTCAGTGTGAGATACCAATATCGAACCGATTTTATAGTTTAGAGATTATTTTGTTTACACATTTGGAAATAGTTGATAAAAAAAATATTTGAAATTGCTACATTGGTGAAGACACTGTACTTTTCAGGCTGAAACAAAAAATTTGGAAAGATATGAAATCAAAAGATCCTGCAGATTTATGCTTTCAAAGTTTTTGTATGACAACTTTATTATCGTATGAAAGTGTTGGAATTACTCCAAACTAAACCTTCAGCTTGTCATATTGGTAGACTGACCCTTTTGTTAGCTTTTGTATATTTTTTATAATATGGAGACCATTGTATGTGAATACCAGACTTAGATAAACCATGTATATATTGGTTTAAGTAGTCTCCTTGCTTGACCCCAAAAACATAATCTTTGACTCTGTGGACCACAACAGACCTTTTTAACTTGCTTTATGCCTCACTAAACTAATACATTTGATGGATGACAATACTTCAGTATTGGCTGCATTGCTTCTATGCTCTCATCATTCAGTATAAGAGCATTGCTTTCTTGAGGCAATTGATTAATGGATGCTGTACTTAGATGCAAACCAGTGGCGGATACAGGGGGGGCCTAGGGGGCCCGGGCCCCCCCTAGACCACTGAGATTAATAATAGTATTTTGAAGGAAATACGCCGTGACGCGGGCCCGCGAATGCCGAAACACGCTCGGGCCCCCCCTAGATGACCCTGTCTGGATCCGCCACTGCAAACAGATGCTAAGTAAAACCCAGCATGCTCAAAAGAATAGTAGATAATGGTTTCTCAACTCATTACTTGACTTGATATTAAGATAGATGGCCAGGGTGGTTGGACATAAAGAAGGAGGAATATTCCATACACAGACAAAACATTCATAGCGTAAAGATAGTCGTTAAGATAGTAGACAGATCTATAGATAGATAGACAGGTAGTTCATAAAGAATTAGACAAATATTTTTATATCGACAAACTTTATAGCCTGATTGGAGGAAAAAGGGGACAGACTGTGTTTTTCTTTTGTAATAAGATTCAGGAGATAGCATCAAAGATAGACAGAAAAGACGGAAACAAGACGAAAACTAATGTACCGTTTAACAGTTATACTGCGTATGTCATCAGATCAAAATGTCCATAGTTCTGCTTTATCGCGAAATGTCATTATGTCAATGTTCTCGCACATTTTCAATTTCTGATGATTTTGCTCTTTATCTTTCCAGGGCAAGTGCCAAAGAAAAGACCCGCCTTGCAAATACCTGCATCCACCCCAGCACCTGAGGGAGCAACTCTTGCAGAATGGCCGAAATAACCTGATCATCAAGAATCTACAGATGCAAGCCCTCGCCGCAGGAATGCAGCCTTTACTGCCAGGAGTCGTGCCAGCAGTGGTGAGTATCTTGTATGAGGTTCTATGTACAAATTTTAAAAGTTCTTTTCAAAGTTAGGCTAGATGTATTTAATTTTTCGCTTCTCGGATCGGCCAACGCTATAAATTGTCTGGCTAATAACTAGAGAAAACAATTGAAGTAACCCACAATCTGTCTTCAATTGACATAATAAAAATTCCTACCTACCGACCCAAGAAAAAGTGCCTCGAGAAGATCCGATAAGCTAAAGATTAATTATGTCTGGCAATATTTGTGTGTTTGACAAGTTATCGCTGTTTCAAATATCTGAATATGAAGGTTTATTGTCTTGAAATGCACCATAGAAACTTTTATTTGGCATAAAAAGCATTGCGAATGTTATAATTGTTAGCAACGCTCAAAGTTTGATGTCTTTGATTCTGGTCTTTTCATTAGTAAATATCCCTCACCCTAATTCTATATCCAGCATTACAATAATTATTGCTGGAGAAAGTCTTAAAATGATGCAAGACAATGACATTGCGGAATATAACAAATACCCATAATCTATCATAAATCCAATTTGAAGACGATTTAAAATTTTTAAAGGACTCTTTCAGAATCAAAGGCATCTCTAATCACAGTGTCTCAAATTGCAGTGTCTGTGCTGCAGTGCATGCTATAATCATTGTAATAAATGCATTTTGTCTAAACGCTTAATTGCATTTTGATTGATTGCCTGTTTAATTATTCTTTAGTATATTATTTTTCCTCATATATGCCTTATAAATGTTGTGCATATTGTGCCTTGATTTACCCTTGCTTTTTGTAACTGTTTTCTGCTTGCCTTGAACAAGAAAAAACACTTAAAATGGTTGATGAATCACTACGTGGTGGACCAGAAAAACAAATTTTGAAGTTACTTTGACAAAATTTTTAAAAAATAGAAGTTTCAAATGAATAATTTTGATTATACCTTTAAACAATGGCAAGCTTTCAAATTATCATTGAAACCCTGGATTTGCATTATAAGTCTTTTACACAATTTTGGCTTTAATGCTATGTTTGATGCGTACATTGTTTCAGATTCAGCGTACATATTTCGGCATTATTATTCTAATTCAAAATCTCGTGAACAATTTAGTATTGACAAAAATAAATATATACACCAGACATAACAGGTTTCCACCATGATGTGCTTCATCACGCTAAAGCAAAATTCCAGTAGTTTTTAGATTGGATTTGAAAGGTCTTTTGAGTGAATTTCACTTGATATCTTTTGTGTTTTTCTTTCCCACAGACTCTTGTGATTTTCTCTGGTCTTTTCGGTGTGTGTTGTTTGTGATTCTTGAAGAATTTTTAATAAAAAAGGGCACTTGCATGTCTTAGTTGGCAATCCTTTTTTGGGATGACACCTAATTACTTTCACTGTTTCACAGCACTTCTTAATTATTGTTTTGGCTCCTAACTACTCTTACAAAAAGGTTCTAACTATTTCTGATCAATTTCTATTCCCTAATCAAGATTTCTAAAATTCTAATGATTCTGACTTGTCTAAGATTCTCCAGGTCTAAACCCTTTCCAACCCGGTGTACCTGACTAATTGAGTTATTCACTTTTAAAATCATTAATTTTTGGTGCTGCCACCTAGTGTATTGTAATTGAAACAATGCTAGGTGTCACCACTACTTCTTTGGGTGAAGTTATGATCTATCTTGATTTAACTCAAATTCCGCTTTATTTTGTGCACAATGCTTATACATGGTTTTCGTTTAAGGTTTGTCAAATGTCAAAGAATGATGTTTCTAGAATAATTATGTTTGTCACTCTAGTGTCAATGTTAGATGTATGCAAAAGGCATGATGATATATATGTTGTATTTGCACTCGATATTGTGAAGCAATGCCAAAGAAGTTCATGTGGTTTGTGAAGGAAAGTGCATAATGGAATTATTTGCATGCTTCATCAATGAATTGAGTTGCGAATTTTACAGACATAAACCTGCTGTTGAGTATTGACTATGTTTTGATGGAAATACGTTGCTATTTCCTTGTGTTAACAACAACATTTGAATAATACCCATGTTTCAGTTTTATTGTTTTTGCCATTAAAATGTCTTATTTTTTCCCTTTTCGAAACCATGAAGAACCGGGAGGTATGCCAGGCTACGATTTCATTTACTAGAATAGAGTTTTTTCTTAATCTTGTTTTGTCTTTTTGCTCAAGCGATTTCTTTTTGGTTAAGCCACTCCTAGAATAGAGCAACTGCTATAATTGTTTGATGTGCTGTAATTGGGCTTTGACAATCACTGGTTAGATCTATATAGAAGGACCATTACACAGACTTCTTAATTGGTAATAAATCTTTGGTGATTCAAAATGAAGTAAAATGGTAGTTAGCACACTTACTGTGAAGTAGCTAGGTGACATTTTTTGGAATTAATTCTCAGACCAAAGAATAACAGAAAGGCTAGGAAATGGGCCTGTTGAAAGGGATGGAAATTATTTTTTCCTCGCCCAAAACACGATAATGAGAAAATGATTATTCTTACGAAAAAGCTTATCGTGTCTAAAATAGCCAAATATTCAATTTACTTTAAATGGACCAAATTTGTGGATTCATAGCATATATTCCTGAAGTTAACCTTTTAAAATATACCATTTGATTAATGGGTAAATCCTCCCATGGATGCTGTTAGCTTAATGTCTAAAGTAGTGAATATATATATAAATATATTGTAGGAGTACTTATAAAGGTAGTCAGCAGACATCATTGATTCTTTGACCTTTCCACAGTACAAAAGATCACTATATTACCTGATCAACAGCCATTGGTCTGGCACGTTGCAGCAGAATTACCTATATTAAATTTCGCAACTATGCACTGTGAATGTGCAAAACAGTTCAGAACATAGCGTGTGTAGCAGCACACCCAACAGTCAATGATGCAGCAGCAGCTGCATTTGGCGCCGCAAGGGGGAGACACAAGTCTTTTGCGTGCATTCTTACTAGTGCTGCCCCCTGTGCTTTGATGATGGCCTTTAATGTGGCACCACAGTTGCGTGCAACTAAATAACCCAGCGCCAGACTGATCAATTTGGTCGCCAGTACAAAAGGCTGCAGGCAAGAGGCAGGGAGGGGAGTGTAAAGGATTAGCCGCTATCAACAGTAAATAATCTAGGATATAATGGAAAGTCAGTTAAATCTACTGAATATGATTCTATATCTAATGCTAAATCTAATATATATAAATTAACACTGTGAAATCATTGAGTATCATACTAATTCTATAGAGGAAATCTTATGATATAATTATACAATCCTGGGTACATGGAAGCAGTAGGATATAATATATATATGATTACATTGGGCATAACAACTGCAATTTGCCAAAATACAATGAAATGTGAAAGAGTACACTGCTGTCACTTTTTGCAGAATGACTTTCCTATACCTACTGCTCCTGATATGAAACTGCCCTTTGGCTAACATGAGTGCCTTCCTAGTTCAGAAGCAGTATCCAGTTCCTGAGAGAAAAATATGAAATTTCAATATACGGCATTAGCCCTGCCAGTGTCTTTGATCTGTTTACACTTTTAAAATATAGTGATGAACTCGCAGGGTTCTTCCGATATGCTGCCTATATGCTGACGTGTCAGTCTCCCTCCAGCTTGAGTACGATTTCAGCCATTTTTGCTACATATATTATATCATCCTATTTTTGGAAGGCAAGGTATAGTAATTGGTAATGGGTGTATGTCAGGAAAACTTAGAGGAATTATATGGGCGGTTGGAGTCCTTTAAGGTAGCCTGTATTGAGATAGTGCTGACTGGAAAGCTGACTGAAGTGAAATAGTCATACAGAACGGCTACATATTAAATATGTAATATTTTGTCAAAATTACAATCTCCAGTTCTCCACACAAAATTTCAAATGATAAATAGTGACTAAAGTGGCTATAGTATATACGTATATCTTTTTGTTGTTTACTGAAAGGTCACAGTAAAATTTGTCTTTCAACTAAACAATCACCTCTGAGACACCAGTAGGAAGTCTGTGTAATGCAAGCTAATACAGCTGAGTCTGATTTTCTCAATGGAAGTTTCTCTAGTTTAATCTCTCTCCTCTGATTTATGGTTGAACCGTGTGGTTGAGCATGCAAGATACCTCGCCTTTTGATTTGTTGGAATATTGAATGATTTTCACTTTTAGCAGCTGCACAGTAACTGTTGTTCTCGCACCTTGCCGTTTTTCAAATCAGCTTATTGGCGCAAGTCGAAAGTTGCTTCAAGCAGATTTCATTTAACCAACAACAATGATAAAGCCAAGCTGTAAAACACCATTTTGTATTAGCTTCTTATTGCTGCTGCATGTGCTCTGTCCAAATGTGCAGCTTTAACAACAACAATGCCAGGTGTCAGCACTTGTCAACCATATTTGTCAGTGCTGTCACCTGGTGCTGACCTGTTCTGGAATTCTGGAATTATTACTTCTGATGGTGGAATTTTCTTGTTATGGACAATAAGTCAATAACCTTATTACACAAATTTGGAAATGGAAATGAATGGAGTTTGGGGTATCATATTGACATTACTAATTCCAATTCTAAATCTTACTTTAATGCTGTAATGCTGTACTATTTCAAATCAAAAAGTTGCTATATGTACAAAGATTTCCAAATTTAATGATACTGTTAAACTATTTGTTGTTCATACTAATTCCAGTACAGGACGCTTTGTCTATATGTTAAATGGACTAATAATACATTAAGACGTGTTGTAGGGAAGGCGCATGCTGCGTTTGCCTGCTGTTATGTTACTAATGTTTGGTGTTTTTGTGTTTTGATGTACGAGGGAGGATCAACAGGTGGAAAAGGAGGTATGGCCGCCTACGGCGCTCAGACCGCCACCCCAAACGCTACGGCCACCAGTATGCTCCCTGGACACTACCCTATCGTGGTCAGTCACTGAATCTACTAACATAACCTAGTACTAACACACATACACACACGCTGCAAGTCTGCATACTGCTATGCATAGTATTGCATACTGCTGCCCTCTATCTTCATTGCATTGCATTACAATTCTTTCACTTAAGTTCTGCGCATAGCATTATTATTGTAAAAGTCTGCATAACTAAGTCTTGTCATTTTATGTGATCACAATTATCAAGTACATGCACCTACCCCCATGTACTTTTTGCAGTGCTTAAACGCTATACACAGTGCAGTGCTCGCGCGTGCAGTCTTGCATTGCACCTATTCATTGGCTTATATTTTCGCTTCTGTGTGAAGTTGTGCTTTATAACTCACACTTAATGGGTGCTTCATATCTCGTTCGCATGCGCAGCTTACATACATAGTATGGTGTGGTTCATATATCAAGTCAACAAGCGCAAGTTTCTTTCACATCAAAATCATTTCTTAGCTCTCGGGTCTGTACACCATTTTGTCAAACAAAGAACCGAGACCTTGAAATTTATATTAATAGTTTATAAAAGTAGTAAGTTCTAATCGAAGGTGACTTATTTCTTTCTTCACAAAACCTGTAAAATATTACAAGGTTTAGAATATATTAATATAATAATCTTTAATCAAGGGTGGTGGATGTGTATGTATTTTAATGTATCATTTTGTTATGATAATATGACATCATACATTGAACATTATCAGTTATAAAACGTAATTGGGTGATGTGCATTTAAATAAAAAACATAAACAGTTTAGAAGTAAAACATAGGAATGATAATCGATAATAAGTAGTAGGTCGATTGAAGGGTAATTTCTTTATAATATTTTGTACACTGTATTGTCCTATGATGATTAAAAGATGTATTTGTGAGATTTTCTCTTTTTCCAGGCGCACCCGTACTTGACTGCGGCTTCCAACATCCCGACCTATCCCTTCATCAATCCAACTCTGCCTATGACTAGTGTGATACAGTCTGTGGACCCAAACAACACCCCTACGATGTCTGGTACTGGGGGGCAGGTACATAACATGCTAAACAACGTGGGCCAGTCTGCCAAACGCTCCGATAGGCTTGAGGTACATCCCTACACTACCTATGCATCTAGGTTTTCGTGGTATACATGTAGTTAGGTCGCCATAGCACTATCGTACACAGTCGTACACAGTCGTACATAATCGTACATCAGGAATGTGTTATCAACTGCACAATTCATACCTATATAAAGTATCTTATGCAACGTATAGGTTGAAGTACATTGTAGTTAGTCATTGTGTGCCTATAGCAATTTAGTATCAGTCAATGCCAATTTATTTGCTAAGTACAAGAAAAAAGTAACAAAATTCAGGCCATCTGCTTATAAACAGCCATACGGAGAGGTTATTGTAATGACAAGTTTGTCTTGAGTCATCTGACAATAAGGCTGAACAGTAGACATTCAAAAATTATTAAGTGCGTAGACAAGACATAGGCAAATTAGGTTATATGGTCTGGTTTAGTAACGAGCTTTGCTTTTTTTGCTGCGGATGCGTTTTCACTTAAAGGAAAACCATCTTATCCCGTTTAAGTAGATCAGCTTAGATTAGATAATGGGGTGGTTGGCTTGTAGTATCTGCGCATTCCGCTACACAGCTCTCTACCTCAGTCCTCTTTGGCTGTTCGATATACATATATATGACCTTCTCATTGGTTGCTGACTATTGAATGTTTAACATTTCTAATTGGTTGCACTGTTTCAGCATGGCCTGCCACCTGAAGCCGTGCGGGTCGGACATGAGGCGTGTGAACTCCCCCTTCTCGCTTCATGGCTGGTCTGCACGGCTTGACTCCTCCTCGCTAGTCAGCAGTTGTCTTGTGCTCTGCATCGCTCTCCTGCCTCTTTATCATTGCCCTTCTGTCGCTAGGCACTTGCCTCTGCATCACCTGCCCATCACTTGCCCCCGTTCCCCGCTACTGCTGCTGCTGCTACCGCTGTGTGGAGAGGCATCGCTACCTGGACGTCTGACCATCCGAATTTCATGATCATCTGAACATGATCATATTACCGCTCACCCAAATATAGAGACCCCGAGTTTAGATCCTGTATTCAGACCCAATATTGAAACCAGTATTCAGACCCAATATTGAAACCTGTATTTAGATCCCTTATTCATACCCTGTTTTTGGACCAGCACCCAAAATTTTCACCCTCTCTAAAGCTGATGTTCCCATGTATGACCTTAGTTGTCGTACCAATCAAACCGAACTGTCCAATAGTAAATTTATTTGGCCTTATCTTTTTATCGATTTTACGTCAAGCTTCCTCTCAATTTCCCATCTTGCAGCCAAAATTATTTATCACCATCTCACATCTGGCAACCCCTCTCTCTTACATTTACCCTTAATAATCACCCCACCCTGAATCAAATCATTTGGCTGATATGACTTGTCATAGAGGGTGTTGTCAGGGGGTGAATTCTGCACAGAAAAAAAGCCCTGGACACAGCATAGCATCTATGACCATATCCAAACACCTCCAACTTCAACCATTGTTGATTCTTTTCTCTGATACCAATCCATTTTGACCTGCTTTTGCATTTTGCTATAGTGGTTAAGCCGGAAGATCTGTTCCAGAATGCATTTTGTTGACCTGAAACATCCCTCAAATATCGTCAGATAGACTTTGACAATATTGATTGATGATGAATTTAGTAATGGAATTAGTAATGGAATTAGTGACGGAATTAGTATAGAACTGAGATGAAATAGCTACAAATTAATTAGTCGTATTAGTGGTAGTCCAAACAACGACTGCCTTGGTTTCTCGGGAATTCCTAGGGTGATTGTATATGGTCTGTTGCAGCCTGCTACAACGGTGTCCACAGCCAGCACAAGCGACCCCAGCTATTGGACGGGGCCTCCCCTAGACTCACTATCCACCCCCTCTTCACAATACTCCCACGTCTATTTTCAGGTATGTCGTGAATTTCAAAGAGGTACTTGTACGCGACAGCCTAACGAGTGTCGCTATGCTCATCCAACTGATAGTGTAGCAGCGCTCGATTCCGCTGACAGCCATGTAACGGTGTGTATGGATTTCGTAAAGGGCAAATGCTCGCGGGAGGCCTGTAGATACTTTCACCCTCCCCCACACCTGCAGGGGCAAATAAAGGCCCAGCAACAACGTCCCAATGCAACATCAGTCACCAACGCTGCTCCTTCAACCTTGGTAGGGAACCACTAGTCGCTTTAACCTTGTGCTATTCTTTAATGTCTCACGAGCTCTCCACTGTATAGCTTTTACGAGCTGTTCTTTTTTGTCATGTTTGGTTCTCTTTGCACCTCAAAAAAAGATCTTTCAAAACCTTGCAGTCGAACCTACTCTGCTGCAGCAACGTTGTGGTTGTTGGTACAAAAAAAAATTAATGCTAAACCTCGCATTTGAAGTATGTAACGCTCGACATCACCAACATGTGCTCGTTGCTTAAGCTGTTTGAAAATTACACACGCGTCGTTCCTAGCTTGGTAGTCTGGTGACTTCTTTCCTTGCTGCTATTGCTGCTGTTTTTCCATCATCCACCAACCACACCGCCTTCTACATGCTCCACTCTACCCCACTGCTGCCACCACCGCTGCCTGTAGCACCCGTTTAGTGCTTTGCTCAGCGCCTTACTGTCCTCCCCAAGCAAATGCCACCCGCCTAATGTTGCTGCTGCTGCCGCTGCTTTGCCTATGACAAATGGGGAAAAAAGTTACGAATCATTTCTCACTATCAATAGATAGTATCAAGCTCTAGATTATCCTGCCAATTAATCTAATCTTGTTTATTTACAACCATCATAATGCCCTGTATAAAAAACAGCCACCATCATCTACAATCTTTTTTTTTTCTTAATGAAATGTTTTTGCCTCTTAGTAACACTGTTCTGTCCAATTACTTTTTGTAACATAGACATAGTTTTTCTTTGTTTTATAAGGGTAATAGACCCAAAATCACTTATCATTTGTGTATTTTCTTTCAAATAGTACAATTGCCTTTACTTTATTGTTGGGTGCGGACCCGCATCTATAATTTATTTTATTGCTATAAATATTAGACCACAAGATTTATATCTTTTAGTTTGATAAGCACACACAGTGTGGGATTTAGCGTTTAGGGAGTGACCATGAAATGTATCCAGAGTTTTATCCCACTTTGTCTCCCCTGCTACGCCTTTCTGTTTTTGGCTTACATGATTCTTGGTTTTGGTTGCCTAACCTTCGCTAGGTGTCCATGCTATTGCTCTCTGCCTCACTAATGCCCAACCCTAAGCCCGGAAGAATGTTGCAATCAAGTCGCGGCATACAGATCCATTTAGACCTCACTTGCTATCATTTGCATACATCAAAATCCATATATCGATAAAATCGTCGATAAAATCATCGATAAAATCAACACGATTTGGCTGGTGAGAAGCAGACTTTTTAGGAATAATCGTTCGGAAATTATATCATACCATTTGAAATGTACAGGTAGGCTGTAGTAGGGATGTACGTTTCAAGCTCTTTTGAAGTATATTCTTGCAAAATCCCATACACTCGTTACCGCGGTTACCGTTTAGTAAATCAAGATAATTCACATGTATTAGCTTACGATCTCATTTTGAAAAAAATACCTAATCACCATCTCTGTTTGATATTTCAGTTTACTTCAGATTCTATATTTATACATAATTATATATTCTAAGTTTATGTAAATTCAAAACTGTATAACCTGTAAACTTTTGCCTTTTGGCGACTGTCCACTTTTGTCTAGAAAGTATGTGTATGGAACGCTTTTCTGATTAGCTCACAAAAATACATTGTTCCATCCGCAAACTTAGAATTGCTATCATTCTTTTAAGATGTACATAGGAAATTGTTATAGACAGTTAACTGAAGGTTTAAAACACATCAATGCAGTCTCCGTTGGTGTGTGAAGATAAACTCTGGATACTTTCTTATGTTATTGGCAAGCTGGTGGGTGCATGGCCTTTGTTTTCAATTATCTAAGAAAAAAAAATCTTAGATATTTCCACAATCTGTTCTTCTCTGATATAGACTCTGTCGAGAGTACCAAGAAGTTCTGAAATTTAACTAGGTCAAGAAAGGCAAAATCTGCAATATTCCCTTCACAAATATGTCAAATCTATGATCCATAGTTATAAGTTAGGGCCACACACTGTCCACCCCTTAGGTTTTTGGTTCCCTCTAATTAGTGAGACTCGGCAATAGCAGGCTTCCCCCTCGATTAGTCCTCCTATAGTTTACATGGTCGTAGGTCCATTTCATTGTCATAATTGTTAAATCTTAATTTGCCCCATGATGTAGAACTACTGACCCTTAGCAATAACGATTTTGAAATAGTAAAATAATATAGGAAATAATACAACATTTGTAATGCTAATTGGTAGGTTTGACTAATAATTGTTAAAATAACAGCATGGAAGTCACCAGAATACCAGAACAGCTGTGTCAACCATCTTGCTCAAGAAAATGTGTGCGCTTGATGGAGTTTAACAGCTTTTTTGGCTTAACTTTAATTTGCTGTTTGATACACAATGTGCTTGAGAGAACACAACATTTTCTTTAATTTCCTGAAAGGAAAATCACTTGTATTTATATATATTTATATATATATCACATTCTTGTGCTTAATAAATGTTCTTAGAGCTATTTTTGTGGGTTGATGTTTGATAGTAGGCTTACCAACTCAAATCAAACATTCAAAATTAAGTTGCAAGACAAAAACGAAACCTTCAGTAAACTGAATGCCTTTACACTTGAGATTTCTGTGTACTACTTTATCATCGAACTGTCTGATCTTAACTAAAGTTGTCAATTTATTAAGTAATATTAATAAGTATATATCTGAACATTAGATTGTGAGGCTTATTTTCAGTCGTGGGCCTGCCTTTCCATTGCGTTTGCTTTGAGAATTAATACAAGAGACCTTTTGCCGCCATTTTTGTGTGCCACAGCACGTCTTTTCATTGCGCTAGGTGATGCCCTTCTACTTCCTGCCCAATCACATTTCAGCTTCTAGCCAATAGAGGACTCTGCTGTGCCATTTTGCATGTGACGCCAGTGCCGCCTTCCGCCCCAAAACTTGTGTCACTCTATAAGGTCCTCTCCACCCCTCTCCTCCACTCTGCACTGCTAACATTGTCTTGTCTTAAGTTGGCCTGGGCAGCCTGGTGTGAATATATTTGTAGATTTCATTGTAGCAACGCTAGTCTTTTATTCTTAATTATTAATCATGCCTCTATCTCCATTCTGGTCTTTCAAACTGGTTTCACTTTTGGTTGACCCTTGGAACACGCAGTTGCTATTAGTTGTAATGGAATTACTACCATCCTTGCCAGTATGGAAAAATAGATTCCAACAAAGAGAGAAAGGCATGTACCAGGGCTGGAAATAAGCTACTCTATTTCTATTTCTCAACATATTGCATGATGGTTGAACTGTTACAAACGGTGCTGTTTTTTATTTCCCCATGATGCCTTGCTGCTTGCTGTTGTCATGTGCCATCCCTGCAATGCTGCCATTTCATTGGCCAATCGTGCTGCGCATACTAATTAGCCGTCAGTGGTTGAGGTTCTGACGGCCACGGGGGGCAAGAAGCGACCTCGGGAACCCAGCGATGATTATATTCTGGTACTTTACCCATCATGCTTTGCATGTAGCAAGTAGTCTGCTTTTTGGAAACATTTTGCACAATCACATGACATGAATTGACCAATAGACTGTCTCGACTCTTCTATGCTTTCAAACCCTGTATCGTTCAAGCACTTGTGAGACATCATCAGATGCAAACGCCCTCTTCTGGTATTTTTTCACAGTCACTCTGCATGAACCAGCAAAACACAAGTGGATAAGTGCCCCCTACTGCCTTATACATGAGATATTTCTGGTGGACTATACCGCTACCATTGATTCAAATGTTGGCTGCTTTAAATTTTGTGCCATTTAGTTGTTGGATGTGGGCTGGTTTGTTTCCATGTGATTATTTTGCTGGCATTGGGAACAACGCTTTTGGTATTGGGAGCTTTCTATGGAAAGCATGCAAAATTTCGTATATTCATCATTTCGTTTTCTGCCTAGGCATTTTTACACTAACTTTATACATGAGCAGAAAAATTACTCATCAACAAGTGTTTCTGATATAAATAATTATTTCTATTATATTTACTCTTCAATCTTCTCAAAAAACTGGAAAACAAAGTCAAACTTGAGAGATGTGTGAAGTTTATGTGGGGTTATTTTTATATAAATTTGTGAAAATGTGAACTATGCGTATTATTCGGTTGAATACGGTATACAGTTGAGAGCGAAGAGATTGTTCTTTAAAAAACAGGTCATGTGGTTTTGCAAATGTGGAATATACAAAAATAGAATTTTTGGCAATGTATGTAACTCTTTTTTGTCTGTAAATCATTCAGAATGGAAAATAGTTTACATTAAGTTTTTCGTTGCTAGCAATATTATGAACACATTTTCATGTAACTTTAGTATTTCTTGCTTCTTTTAAGATTTGTAACAAGCTAAACTTCCTGTAAATAAGCTTCACAATTCTGTCGTAGTAACTGGATAGATTTTATGTTGTCTTTCGGACTTTTATCAAAATTCTAGGTATTTATTACTATTGAATATCTGAATTATAGACTCTATTATTATGATAATTCTATGTCTCTTGTAATGTAGGTCTTTTTTTTACAATAATTTTTGTATGTGACATGTTAGTGTGTGGTATTTGTATGTTAAATATTGTGCAATTTTTACAGGGCATGTCAACCATGCCGGGCATGATGCCGATGGTGAAAAGACCAGCCGTAGCTGACAGCAAGAGTGGTATCCCCATGTACCAACCAGCTACGAACAACACTGCTGCATACCAGCAAGCGGCTCTAGCTATGCAGCTGCAACAGGCGGCTCCGAATTACGTTCCAGTGACGAGTGAGTAAACCTTTAATCTCATATTGTACATTAATTCCCGTTAGTTGTATGCATTCATTGCATTGCATTGCATAATATCCATGAATGAAATATGTTTGTCTTGCGCCCGGAAATCTATGTTCATGTTTGTTTGATAAAAAGGGCTCTACGGTTGTTTGTCACTTTGTATGGCGTTTGGAATGTCCTGGAATGTTATACTGTCTAACGATTTGTCTAAAATTTGTCCATACGTCAAAAGATGTTGCATCCGTAGGTAATGCTGTCTTATGCATCTGTAGCATTTCATTCATAAATTGATGAGTCTTAACTTAAAAGAGTCTCTGACCCGTCTTTGAGGCAGAAGGCCTCTTTCTCTTTGGTGTTACATTATCAGGTTTGGAATGAATCTTCTTCATTATTTTGGTTTACTCAGATTTGACGTGTGTTTCATTTCATAACTTAGTTGTATCAGCTTGTATGCCAAGTTGAAGTATGTCAGAACTATTATAATAATTACATTGGAATCATGTGTGTCCACTGTTTTGTGAAAGGAAATGTAGGCTATTTGACAATGTTGAAGACATAAGAATGGTTACACAGGTCGAGATGATTTTGATATTCTTATAAGCTATATATAGATATTATTTGAAGTCCTTTACACACTACATCCAGCAAGTTTCATTGCGAACATTTGAGTTTCCTTGAACTTATTTAAATGAAAAGGACTTTTCTACATGAAGGGATAAAAGTTTTATGTTAGGGAAACAAGAGATTGTACTATCCGTAAGATACAAGGTTTCCAGGCTATATTTTTGTCAAACAACTCGGGAGTACTGAAGTACCAAAGTTCTTGAGGCACACATATCCTTCATCATTTCAGCTTTTAGAACCTGTTCTAGATTACTATCTATCTTAATACTGCTTCATGTATCATCCTATCTTCGAGTATTGTTCCTCAATTGCAAGGGTGATGTTCAATTGTTCATGTAAGAGTTTATGTGGTATTCTCGCCTTAATATATTTGCATATGTTTGATGTTCTCTTCGTAAGAGGAATTCCATTATTGATATTGTAAGCTGTTCTTCTGTACGACTGTATCACAGTGTATGTGCAGACGAATAAATGTCCTTTAACCTGCCGAAGGCTCTTCCCAAGTTATGACATATCCTTAAACCTACGAAGGCTCTTCCTATTCTCTGCAGCCCTTTCCCAGATGTATCATGTCACTTTATGTGTCTTAGCTGATGAATGTGTTGTTGCATAACGTCCTAGTTCCATTTTATCATCAACAGCTCCTCATACCAAGCTGCTGCCCTTGTTCTTGTTCATGAAACGCATCCCGTCAAGCGTCTTTTTTAGCGGCGACCAAAATCTGCAAGCTTAGGATCTTCTTCTCTGTAGCATTAGCCTTAGTAGTAAGCTGCTCAAACAGTAGAGAACTATACTGATGATAGCACCCTCTTGTATTTTTTCTCTTTTTCATGCTTACCTCTGTGCTTTCCGCTGACACGTGCATGTTTGACAATCCTAATCTCACTCTTCTTCGCGTCCGTGTACGTGTACGTACAATTCTTCATGCATCTGTGTGCGTGTGGCTTGCTCTCCACGCAACCACCATGCGGCCACTGCACGCACCACCTGCTGCTTGTGGCGCCCCCTGCAGTGCCTATTATGAATAACCAGCAGATGGCACTGACTGCCGCAGCCGGCGCTCTTGTCACTAATGCAACTAGCGTCTCGTACTTTGATGAACATAATCAGGTCAGCTCTCTATCTATCTATAGCAGGAGTTGAGGACAGGCTGCAATGGTACCTTCACAAAACTTTCGTCATTCTATATCATTCAGAGACGCCAAGCTTAGAAAAATGACATGTTCCCATTTGAACCCCAGGTAACATCTCAAAATCTTCCATTATGCGGATAAACAACCATCACTGTTAACGTCCGTAAAACTCTTTTTACCAGACCCGGTAAATGAGAAGAAATATGGAGAATACCTCTCTCTCCCTTAAGCTCGTCTGATAAGTATACTCTTATATTACCTTTACATCCTCCTGGACTCACCTTGTAAGGGCCTAGAAGCCTTTCTATGGAATTTTCATACTTATTAACAAAATATTGTAACTTTTTGCACATGTGACTTGTAATGGTCTTTTCTGGTTGGATTTAGGGAAGGTCTTGGGATGTCACCCATGGTCTTTTGAATCTCAAGAATATTTTGTTATTGAATAAAAAAATTTAAATTTTCTTTAACACAATGAAATTACAAGCAGCCTGTTTTCAACCCGAGCCTTCTTTCGTCTTCAGTCTTACTGTAGTTTCGTGGCGTTGTCCGTTTACTTTGTCCATGCCTTCGGACAACATTACCCTCCCTTGAGACAAAACCGCCATTACGAACAAAGTATAACAAAGTACACATTCGCTGGTATACTCTGAATACACTCAACACAAACAAGAGACAATATCTGTCAAATATATGCTGTTAAATATTACATTCGACATAGGCATGGTTTCATGTTGTTTGTGATTTTTCAATTATATATATAGGTATTTGTGAAGTCAGTAATTTTGGATAAACCATTTACGAATCGTTATATATATATTATATGTTCAATTACTCGAGCTAATACACTTTGTCAAATGGGAAATGTACTCTTTCTTTACAACATCTGTGTATCACAAAGATTAGTGTAGTTAGATCAGACATCATCGTCACACTACTACAATTTATTTGAGATATATTCGTACGATTAGCTAAGTTGTTCGAGATCCTCTCCGTTGCTTTCTTTATAATGTTCATGTTTGCTTATTTGCTCAGCTTACGTTCCTGCTTTGTATTTTTACATTTCCCTTATTCCCAACCTCCCTCATATACACATTTGTGTGTGTTCGTTGATTTCTATCCAGTCGGTGATATTTTATGTTCTTGTTCTCCCCAATTAGTATAAATTACTGATGTCAGAGTAGTATGAAATGTCCTTGATTATTTTCATGGAGGTTGAGCTTATGTTGATCAATCAGATTCTTGTTTCAGATTTTCTGATACTCGTTTGTGATTCTTGTTTGAGATTATGATTCTTGTTTACTGGTTTATATTTCAATCTTTCGTTAGAGTTTGAATGTTTGATTTCAGCATTTCCTCGGCTCGGGTCGGGCTATATCAAGATAATATATCAATACACAAGACAGTACAATTTGTATACAGATCATTTACCTTTAACTCATGTGTTTTTGGTAGAACTGTAGACATTATACTCCACAGATTGACTGCATTTCTAATACTGTATCATAATAACAAGAAGTGTAGTTGCAGTAAGGTTCTTTTTTTGTGTTTCGTCTTGTGGTGAATAAGTGAGAGCCTAAAATTTCATCATTGAGAATGCATGTTTGTGTCTTTTTGTAGTCAAAATATAAGTGTCATTTGATAAATTTGTTTGTCTACGGAAATAATTTTGTCAATTTGTTTGAAATACACATAAATACACATAAGTATATTTTGAATAACATAACGTCAAATGAGGGTGGATGTATGCTAATTTCACTCACCTGCTGCTCTTCCAGTTGCTGGACACCCTCCCGGTGTGCCGAGATTTTAAGTCAGGCCAGTGCAAGCGGCCTCAATGCAAGTACGTGCACCTTGTTGAAGGTAAGAAAACTCCTGAAATACAAGAATTTATAATATGTTTATGCATAGGTCAAAGTTTAATATTTTAACAATCAATATCAACCCAGAATCCATGTTTATACTGTAGTTTGTACAGCCACGTTAATATTATATTGAATTGGTACACCACATCACACCAAGTGAATTCTCAATAAATATCATTGGTAGGGTGAAGTAAAGTGAACACACAACGATTACAATAAAGTTGCATCCTAAGGCATTATATCGTACTTTATGAGAAATTATTTGTTAGATGTTGCAGAAAACTTTAACGTTTACTCATTAAAAGGAAAATACTGCTGAAGAGCTTTTAGGGACAATCCGGACCCTTTCCTTTTCCTTGTTAGATGTTCTACATTAAAATAGTAATGTGTTTTAACCAATGCATTTGTGGTTTCCTTTTCAGATTATGTAGAAGTTGTAGATGGGAAGGTTACGGTATGCCGAGATGCCGCAAAGGGGAAATGTAGCAGGCCGATGTGCAAATATTACCACATCCCTCCTTTGCCGCATCTGACAGTGTGATCACCCCCTCATCATGTGCCATACGAGCATGACCTTGATGAGAGGTCAAGGTCGCCACAGGCGAAAGGTCACGGCATGACACCATTGGCTTGACACCATTGGAATGACACCCGTGGCATGACACCCGTGGCAATGGAGCCATTGGGCGGCGACTGACACCCGCGACACTGCAGTGTGCCACATTGATATATATCCAGTGCATCGCCGAAAGGTGGCTCGCTATGAGGTGTTTCACTGTTACGTGTCTCACTGTAAGGTGTTTCACTGTGAGGTGTATGTCGCTGTTTTGGTGTTTCACTGCAGTGTCCTGTTATGTGGTCAATCAACGTACTTGTCAAAGACATTAGTTTATCAAAATATTACGTGGACTTTCATTATACACAACAAACCAGTGTGGTTTTTATTTACGTGATCGAACACTTTTAAGAGTGATCTTACTTTGCACCTTTGCGTTGCCTGTGGAGGATTATAAACTGCAGAGTGGCTGTGCAGAACTGTAGAACACGACAAGAAGCTGATGGAGAGTTCTGCCAACCAACTTATAAAGAACTTATAAAGAACTTATACACGAAGGACCTGTTGATTTCCATAAAAAGCTTACAAACGAAGAGACCAACGTCGATCGGAGTCTTAACAACGATGAAGATGACGTTATCTCTCCCGGAGATTCAGAAACCCACGGTGCTTATTAAACAGGGACTAGAGACTAACGTGAGCTTGTCCAGATCAGTCAGCCAAAGAAAGTTTCGCAAGAGTCTACATACGTACGAACAGCTGTGGGCTTCAACGATTGTTACAGACTTTTTGTTCCGAGTTTTTGTATTGTAAAGAAAAAAATCCCAATTTGATTACTTACCCGGTGAATTTGGTATGTATCACTAAATTGACGTTACACTATTTCAATGGTTGCATAATCCAAAGAGTTTGTTACTTGCATGTTGTAAATGAGGTAAACAGTGGTTCTAACTGGTGTTACAGGACAGTCCCAACGAGGGCCTGCCGGTATGTGTAGTGCATGTAATCATGTATTTTGAAGCATGAAGAATTGAAGATGATTGAAGCAGCTAGTCTGCTTGATAATTGACTAATGTTAAGGACTGGAGCAACATAAAAAGTTCAATTGTATATGCAAAATGTTTTCAAATGGGGTTACGGTCTGTATCAATGGTTGGTGTTCCTGTGAATAATGATAAATGTATGAGGGTACGATGGGCTTGCTGTTGCTGATATGGATGTCATGTCTTGCAATTTGTATATTTAGCATTTTGTTGATACCATTGAGGTATGATAGTGATGGTTTTTTGTAGAGGTTTACGACCAATGGTGTGCCATATTTTCATTGATTTGATGATTTGTATTTGTTTGTCACTTTATTCACTGTCAGAAACAGCCTTAAAAAGGTGCATTTCAGATTAGTTAGTATTTTAGTTTGTTAGTCCATTGTAAAGTTAAGGGTTTTATGTTCTTTTATGACTATGTGTTATGAGAGCCTTTTAGATATATATACTATATTATACACTTGTTTTATCATGTTTGGGTAATCGCAACTGACAGCCATGTTTTGTAAAATGGCTGGAGTTGTGGTTATTCATGTACCCTAGTAAACAGGGCTCCGTAAGGGGCTATTCAATGTAGGTCCTCACCTAACTATATTCATTGTAAGGTCTGGTCCATTGTGACGCAAATTAATACCAATTCTTATGCATGGTTTGGATATAAGAGAAGTATGATTAATGGTTAAGAGGAAGACATAGGCTATATGGAATCTACATGGTGTTTTTCTGAAATATGTTGTTTTTTCTCCCTTTGTGATAACTGAGTATACATATATATTATACATTATTATATATATATTTGACTCCTAAAATGTGAAGCCCGTTACTTCCGTTGTTGTTACGCTCCAAGAGCAAAAATATTAAAAAATCTTAAAAAAAAGGTAACGTTGCCTTCCATGACGTGCCAGGAGAATGTACTATCACCTCTCTGTGCGCGTTATGGAAGGTAAGCGGGCAAGCTAGACCTGAACAGACTGTGATCTTCTATTAAACAAAGTCCTTTTTGATAGCATTCATTACATGATATTGATTGGAATTATTTTAGTGTTATTGGGACAATTTTGAATTCTCTATATGTATGTGTGTTGTATTGTGACACTTTTCATATCTAAAGAATGGACCGAAATATGAATTATACACAGTAAGTAAGAGGAAAAGTTGAGGGTACGGTCAGAATGGCGGACTACTAAGCAGCTTCGTAGATCGCCACTTAATTCTGAAAAGGTCACTCATCGCTCGGCGCAGTTGCAGAACTTGCGGTCTCGTGATTGGTGGCCGATAAATCAGTGATTATAGTGGTTTTACTCTCCTGACAGATTAACAAGTCCTGTACAAGTCAGTGTTGTGTGGAATAATTCCCTCCTGGATGCATGCATAGGATAGAGCTTTAAGCCGAGCTGACCTAGTCCGCTAATCTGACCGGCGCCCACAACGACACAACTGTTTCTTTCGAGAAAAGGCAAAACTTGTGATCCGATGTGTAGACATATCAACAAAATAGAAATGTACAACTCCAGCCTAATACGTGATAATTATAACAATATATATGTCATACCTTTCAATAACCGTGCAAGTAACCAGAGTTATACTTCGTATATTAATACTCTTAGGGAGTCTTACAATGTTATAAATGTATTATTATACTACTACAATGTATGCTATGATTGTCAAATTCCCCCATAGTTCCAAGTACCCATCACAGTAAAACAGACTGTATAGTTAGTACAATTGTATGTAATAGGGATAACTTTTCAGATACCGATCTTTCCATAATCTTATGTATTTGTCATGTAACGGCCTCATATGCACTAGAAATTATATAGATGCCAAGTTTTAACAATTCTTCACATCTACCGTCAAAGGCACGTTTACATGCTAAACCGATTTTATTGCAAGATGTACTTTTTCATAAGAAATCTGGTTTTTTCAAATTCTGAAGATAGCATTATAAGATACTTTTATCATTGAATTGGATTTATGAATTAGTGAATGGACTTTAGGTATATATATTGTTACAGTAATGACCATTTAACCTTCTTAGGATAACAAGCAAAATCATTGTGAGTTACATTGACAATGTTTTGAGTATAAAATGTATCAATGACAATGATTTGTGATATTGCATTATGAATGTCTTGTCACTTACGATATATAGTTTTATTGTGTGTTGTATGTAGTGTAAGGGTAGATTTTTGAACTTGGGTTTGTCTGGTAAGGTGAGGTGGTGAGGTATATCGATTATAGATGGCAGCAGCCCTTGAAGGGAAAAGCGCCACCTGTAGACAATATGTGCTTAATTGTATTGTAGACTCGTTATTGACACTGATAAAATCAGACATAATGGAGTCAAGAATGTCATGTGCTTAAGCAGTTCCAGACAAGCCTTAACTTTTGTATATTTTTTTCCATTTTGTTATATATTTCTGTTGTTTAAACTTCTTGAAGGCGATGCCCAACTCATGTCTAACATGGCTGGACTATTCTTTGTTATATATGATTGTTATTGAAGAGTTTCCTTTTTATTTTAGAATGTATATTCAAGGACATCAAATGTTCTTCTTTCAAGATATTTTAAGAAAGGGAGCCTGGGAACCTTGGCCTCACCAGGGAGGGAGGGAGTTTGTGCAAGTGGCACCACTGTACGCAAAATTCAAGATGCCCTGTTCCATACGCTTTTCACCCCACAACCACCTTATCAATCTTCTGGAGAAATTTAGACAATAAAAACAACTGATGGATTCATTTGATGGCAAAATACTATATATATAGTATTCTGCCTGTTCAGTTTATCATCAGATGGTGTCCCAGTTTGGAATATGAAGATAAATGGAGTGGTACAGTAGATTGTTTGTCCCTTTCAGTGAGGAAGTCATAAAGCTGAATATTCAACAACAGTATATTGCTCCTACAAAAGTGCAGATATCAGCTAGGATCACTCTTTAAATTAGACTTCCATGCTTAATGATGAAAGTCGAGGATATAGAGACATTTTTACAAGCAAACTTAAAATATAGTATCTTTTGGAAAGCAGTCATCTCGCACAAGAAATCCGAAATTTTGGTATACCGAGTGATAACGAATTGGTTGTGGGATAAAAGTTATGGAAAAAGAGCAGCACTGCCGTTAAGTCGCATCGCTGTAGACAATAGACTGTGGACCAACTGCAGGTCCTACTTCTGAGCGGGACAGGGAGCGTACTTTGCAGGTTCTTGTGGTCGAGATTGTGTGATCTTTCTTGAGAGCAAGCAGACAAAAACTACACTGCAGATGATGATTGCGGACAGAGACATTTTGAAAGTTAAGAGATCGTTTAACAGTTGAAATTTGGCTTTGAGAACGAAGCTTCAGCGTACTTTGTGCTGGAGCTGACGAGTTTCTTTTTTCGGAAAATGTTTAGAGAATTGTAAGGAATATGATGGAATGTAAATGAATCCTAAGAGAATTCAGTTACATTAAAATTTAATCGAAATGATTGTGTGATTTTGAAAGTGAAAGGAAGATACAAAACGAACAATGCCATGAGCTCGCATAAAAGTATTTGTCTGACCGTTTGAGTATGATCCGTATACTATAGTTAAGATGTAAGTGCCACCTTGAGTTAAGAGTGAAAGATTGCACCGTCTCCCATTAATACGACCTGTATAAGATCTATATGTCTCCCTGTCCTGGCTCCCACTGCATGACTATGTTCTCAGCTTTGAATGTACGCCGTAAGCTGTGTGGGTCATGTCTCCACCTTGCTATGTGTGTAGCGCACGGCTGTAAGACAGTCGCCCGAAATAAAAAATATGTCGCCACCAGCTTCAACTATACACACCACATAAAATATGTGATTCAAACCAAAAGCAATAAAATATCTTGAAAGAAATGTCCCACACGAGACCGCATTTAATCTGATGTTAACCAACAACAACGCTTATGTCTTGCATGCTAAGAAAGCCTTTGATAAAGACTGACACACTGTCAGAAGCCATATGCAGATCATTACAATAAGGTTCACAGCCAAGGCTTAATAATAGAATTGTGCTTATTGCTTCGGCCATATTCAACTTGTATTGTCTCCTTTTTACTATTGCTTCTCTAAATGTCTGCTTTAGCCCTGTCATTATATATACATATATATTATATAAACATTATATTCCGAGTATGTAGCCCAATAAATGCCCACGTAGTCTTAACTACTATTCGTGTGTTGTCGTGCCTATTTGCATGCCATTGTTGGTGTACGTAAAGCTTTACACACAATAATTAGTTGATTGATTTATTTTCTGCAAGAATTTCGCTGCTGTACAATTCAAGTGCAACTGGCTACTTTTCTACAGCTGTATTTTGTTACTATGGCAGCTGCTTTGGGTGTGCTTCTTGCGGCAGCCGTTGGGTGGAGCCACTAACACTACAACAACCGCCACCAGGGGGAGCGAGCGGCTGTGGGGTTGCACTCCTTTTAAAATTCGCTTATTAAACCTAAAATTGATCTTGTCGCTTGTCTTAATGCTTCTCACGAATTAAAACACAACTTTTCGGACAGATGTTTTTTCTGGGGGCAAACGAAACATTTACACACGATTCTGCATTTATTTTCAGCTTGTTTTTGATTACTTTTGAGGTATAATTATTATGATCATCCAATGATTTTCTGCTGCTTTACATGTGAGAGTCTCTCCAAAATGCCACTAGGTAGAAGGGTGATGTTGTATGCTTGTCACTTGTCCTGCTGTTACTTTTGCTGTGCTAGCTGGTATAGGTGCACTGGTGACCCTTATTTGTCAAGGTGCCAATTACTAGTTACGCTGTGTCTCTCAGCAGTTGTAGTCAGCCATCCAACGCATTGCAGTCCGCGGAACGTGTTGCTATTAGGAAACACCGTGGTGATAACTTAGCTGTTGTGATTTGGGAAGGATTTCTTCACTTAGTAATAGTCAAGACCTTCTGTGTCAAAGTGCATATATCGATATTGTGATATACTTATAATATATTGATTATGAATAATGAATATTGTTGACTTTTTCGACTGTTGTAGAAACTTTTGAACGTGGTGTTTTCGAACAGCAACATGGTCTCGCGGATATACAAAGGCTTCCTCCTGGGACCCACGATTGATCCTTGTGACTTTAAATAAGCATTTGCTGGTGTATCGTTACAATAGTTAACCTGCACAATAGTTCGAAACCAACTTGGAAACAAGTATGGATACCATTAGGGAGTTACCATTTCCAGGGGCGAAGGCGGTCAGAGTGGCCTGTCCACGATAGTCGATAGCCATGACAATATCATCATAATCAATCATGATAATTGATAATTACACGGTGCTAATGTGGTTCATCATGATAACATGAATCATGTTGTTGCATCATGTGATACGAAACTCAACAACAACAGCAACTCAGACCCACAATCACTGAATCAGCCAGCTAGCTAGCTAGTTCACAACTCAGCCACACAGCACAGTCAATAGCAGCTGCTGCTATCCAACAGCCAACCAACAGCTACCCAACAGCCAGCAGCTAAGCTAATCAACAGCTAATCAACAGGTAGTAGGGCTGAACTCTCAGACCATAGACACCAACAACAACCAGTTTTCTAGCCATTAAAAGGCCGAAGGGGAGACCTGGCCCAGGGTCATAAAATACATGGGAGGCTTAGTTGAACGGTGCATCCCCTAGTGCCCAACCTTTCGCATCAATCACGTTATAAGACGGGCAACTACTGACCAGCTAGTCATTCTGAATCTATATAGAAGTCCCCGTCCTGACATGTCCTTACATTATTTCTCCACATAATATGATCAAGTTATTTGCATAATTGAGGAATTTATATATCGCATTTTAAATACAGCCTTCTAGCCGTCTATTGGCACTTTGATTCGAATAATTTCCGTTAAGCTACTGCAAAAACAGCAAAATCTACTGAGCTGCAATTCGTGCACTTTAAGAATACCCTTCCGATTTCAAAACCTCCCTCTCTCTTAAGTCCTCTTGAAGGCTTCTTGATTTAATTCGCCGCCCTAGGCTACTGCATTGTTGCCCGCTTGGCTTGAGGTCATGTGATATGCTTATTGGGTCCTGATTGGCTAGATGCTACCTGCCGCTCACTGTGTTTGATATGATGTCACAATTGTGTTCGACCGTCTCTGAGAGTCCAGCCCACCGTACTGGAGAGTCCCTTTTGACGTTGTCCTGGGCCGAGACAAGGGTGATGGGGCGATCCAATCGCCTCCAATCAAATGATCTCTTTATTTTTTATAGAGCTGAGGTTATTGTGAGTCTCATGAATGACTGGATGGAGTGAATTGACTACAACTGCAAAAGTGTCTTTTAGTATTATCCCTCCTATGAATGATGTCAGTTCTGCTGGAGCGTCTCTCCTCCGGTGATCTCACTTGCAGCACAATAAAGGACAAAATATGTGTCTGTAATAGGAATATTTACACACTGGAAACTTGAAATACTGTTAACCGATATAGTGTTTGTGTCGAGTGCTTGGGGATGAATGCTTTTGTGTAGCAGCTATCCAGGATATATAATTAGACGGTTCTACAACTCGCGGAATTGCAAAGCGAAAGCATCTTCGCAAATCGTAAAAATGTCATGCTCCACAATTTGCCAGCAGCGGCGATTATGCTTAAATTTCGTTCTACGCTAATTGTAAATTGCAACTGTAAATTGCAACTGTAAACAGTGCAGTTGTTAACAATGTAATTGTCAACGATGTAAATGGGAACAATATGATTTAATTGTAAAAAGTACAAAGATTTCCTTAATGGATTTCCCCCCTGCTAGTCACATTAAATGTGTGCATGGACACGTTCAGATAGGAGGAGGCTTCTTAGCCGCGTACCCTGTAAATTAGCAGCCTACGCCACAATGCCACTGTGGAAAACGGCTGATGTGGGGTTTAATGAGCGAGCAACCAATCCGGTGCTTCGTGCTCAGTCTCGGTTTCACATATCAAATCTATTGGTGTGCGTTGTAAAATATGGATGGGGTTTCAACGTAGCTTTCAAATCAGACTTGACTCGTTCTATCTGAATATGCATTTTAAGCAACATTTACAAATCTCACATTTCATTTATAGTTAGGTTTTGAACCTTTTTCTATCAATTAGATTGTTTTGGCTTTTGAATGAAGAATTTTAATGATCATGGTGCAGTGAACAGACATGAATACAATTGCAATGTTACGAGATGGAATCTTTAGATCAATAACATTAAAAGGTATTTGGTGTAAATGGTGTCGCGAAGTACATCGGAACATCATCAGAGTAATGATCAAATAGTCAAATTGCAAATGAGCCGTTTTCTGATTATTAGTCCATAAAAAATTTTAGTTTGTGAAATTGAGACGAACGAGTCTGATTCAAAAGCTACGTCGACCTTGTCCGTGGTTTACAAAGCGCCCTCTTACGCCAGGTTGTCCACTTGAGGTGGCGCCGCAGATGACCAAAGGGGGGCGCCAGCGAGCTGACATCATTGATAGGTGGCCTTTAGGAATTGTTACATTGTACAGGAGTGTTTGAGACTGTTCTTAACTAGGTCAAAGTGTGAACGCACGATCAAGTCTTCCTGATTATACAAAAAAAGATTATCCTATCTTAATCTGTTACTTGGTAGATATATTACTTAATGGTTATAGATTTTAGTTGCATTTTATTTCTACAGATTTTGTATACTTGTAGATAATTCTGAATATAGACTTTTCATATTGAGTAGTCTCTTTTTTAATCCATTCAAAACATTAAATGATATATATATATATATATACTATGTGATCGTCCATAAAACCTCTAGGTTTCCGTACTCCGTGAGCCTTGACCTTGGTATGCAAGCAACTCTGTCATTTTCTGTCAACTTAGCGAGTCCCATTTTGGAGTACACCAAAGTGTCATTAGAGTGTATGTGAGTCGTCTTGCTAAAACGGGGTTTCGGGAGCATTTTGCTAAATCTCGTGTCCATTTTATGTACCTTTTTACGTCCTTTTTATCGAGTTTTATGTCCCATTTATGTCCATTTATGTCCCGTTAATGTTTGTTATGTGTATCTGCATTTATGAAATCTTTTATGTACAGTATTTTACACGTTCAGTCGATGAAGTAAGTTTATATTGCTCCACAACACTTAAAAATTTTTGAGCTATTTTACCCCAATTTTACATCAAATTTATTGTACAGTATTACGCTGTAACAAAGAAAAGCTTGTAAAAGTCAAGACATGGCTTATTTTATCAAAAGTGACATATATGTCAACATTTCGGAAAATATTTAAATTTAGTTCTACGCAAATGACTATAGAAGTCACATTTTCCGGCTAATTTTTAAATTTTAGCTAAAATTGCATGCGTTCATTGTAGTTTTTACTTTATCGAAATCATGAACAAAAAAAATTGCATCCACCAAGCACCGGTCTGTCGTATATATTTTGCATAATTACAACGGATAGATATATATGCGCCCTTACGCCCCCTTTTAACAGAATGGCTCACATATTATGAACATAATGCCGTGTCTACTAGGGAGAGTGGCACTAGGCATTTTCGTTGTTGTTCATCTTAATAAATTGTGTAACATTTCCCTAATTGTGTTGTCTCTTTAAAACAAAACGGTACAAATGAGCGAGTCTAAAATGACCAAAAAATATATATGAGAATATATATATATATATGAGAAAAATGTGTGTAAAGCAGAAGTACAGCATACAATGGCATTTTGTACAAAAAGTGTTCACGATTGGCGAACCATGAACAATCATGGAGCCGTCGAACAAGAAAGGGTGTGATGATTAAAAAAAATATGGAAGAATTATACAGACTTTGTTTTTCAACTAAGATTTAGATTGATGGGAGTGTCGTAGGACCAGGAGGGGTGAAACGCACGACAAAGATCAATGTTAGGTACGTGTTAGGAACATGAAAACTGCTAGGAGTTGGTTCCTGCACAGGTAGGTCTGGATACTCGAAGGTTGCTGGTCTACTGCACAGGGTTCCCACACTTGTGGAAAGTCATGGAAAAAAGTGTGGTCATGGAAAGTCCAAAAAATTGTCAAAAGCCTGTCTGGATTCAGACCAGCATGCCTGATAGCGAGAAATTAGCAGCAGGGCTTCGCCTTTCGAAACCACGTGACTCAAAAGAGCGTCTGCTTAAAACTGGTCAACCGACAAATTGCCATAAAGATGGACATGCGTTAAATTTTTGAGGGAATGGTGCTTAAAACCCCACCATTCCCTCTAAAATTTAACTGTCCATCGTTATGTCAATTGGTCGGTTGACCAGATTGCTAAAAGGGAGATGTACAGGAGGTGGGTCATCTCACAAATTGTTGCGAGATGCATCTTTACTTCAATGAGAAAAGCATTAGTCTGGAATTTCAAGGAATTTAGTAGTAAAATCTGACAAATCTGGTGGGAACCCCGTCTCAGCACTTTTTTACAGGTGCTAAAAAGGGCCTAGATTTCAGATAGGGATGAAAGCATTACAAAGACAAGCTGCTTGTGCATTTTGGTTGATTGGAAAATATTTATTCCAAAACGTAACCAGTCGAAGGACAAGAACTGAGAAGCATGACTGGTGAATGACACGTACTGAATGTCATGATTGGCTTTCAATTTTTTAACCATCACAAAAGTATATATCTTCATGAAGACAATATATGAACTGTAGGAACAATAGGTATTTAGATGACAGCTATTCATCTGCCACACTTAAAATTTCAAAAGAATATGAGAGGTGTCTTAAATGAGGGCAGAAACAATTTAAAGAAGAGTAAAGAGCCCTATTTAACAGTGACCGAATCACCTTTTTCTAGTGAACCGAAATGTGTTTTCTGGTCTATTTTACTCCTCAGATGGGAAAATAATTCAAAATATACCAACAATGTGTGAAATTGGTTGTAAGTTAAGGTGGGATAAAACTTGGTCTGTATTTTTGGAATCAATTAAATCCTTTGAAACTGCTTTATAACTTCCTTTTTTGGACATCTCACATTTAGTTGAAGTTATAAAAGTGTGGGAGCTTCATGAAGAAGAGCTGTAGTGGCGAGAGATAAGCATGGAAAATATTGTAATATTTTCCACAATAAAAATAAATGATTCGAGGCATATTATATGAAGATTTGTCTCCTGGATTTTTCTCAATAGCATCGCTGATTGCACAGCACAAAAAAAGAAAAAGCACTGCCAACTTACTTTTAAATGCCACAGTAATAGATCCACAAGATCTGAACTGTAAGAGGAGCATCCCTAAAGAAAGCAACTGATGAAATGGAATATATGAATCGCACCAAGCCAGATTTAGGGAAAGAAGAAGCACACCATGCCAGATTTAGCAAAACAGACTTAGGGAAAGATGAAGCACGCCATTCCAGATTTAGGGAAAGATAAAGCATGCCTTGCAAGATTTAGGGAAAGAAGAAGCATGCCATCCCAGACTTAGGAAAAGATGAAGCAAGCCATTCCAGATTTAGGGAAAGATAAAGCATGCCTTGCCAGATTTAGCAAAAGAGAAGCACACCATGCCAGACGTAGGGAAAGATGAAGCAAGCCATTCCAGATTTAGGGAAAGATAAAGCACGCCTTGCCAGATTTAGCAAAAGAGAAGCACACCATGCCAGACTTAGGGAAAGATAAAGAATGCCTTGCCAGATTTAGAGAAGGATAAAGCACACCACGCCAGATTTAGAGACAGGAGAAGCACGCCATGTTAGATCTAGGGAAAGAAGAAGCACGCCATGCCAGATTAGGGAAAGAAGAAGCACACCATGCCAGATTTAGAGAAAATAAGAAGCACACCATGCACGATTTAGGGAAACAAGAAGCACACCATGCCAGATTTAGGGAAACAAGAAGCACACCAAACCAGATTTAGAGAAAGAAGAGGCACACCATGTCAGATTTAGATAAAGAAGAAGCACACCATGCCAGATTTAGGGAAAAAAAGAAGAACACCATGCCAGATTTAGAAAGATGAAGCACACTATCACTTAAGGGAAAGATGAAGCATACAATATGCCAGATTTAGACATGACTTGAGAATATCATAGGTTTTTTCCCTGGTTTCATTCAGAAATGAGAAATTTCAACAAGGTAGCAGTTTCATAAAGTAGATATTTCATCAAGTAGCAGTCTCATAAATAGTAAAATACAGCTACAGGTACTTCAAGAAGGCACTGAAAAATCTAATTGGTTAAAGAATTGGCAATAACAGCAACTAGGAAACCAATAAGAAGGCACATGACCATTGGATGTCATGTCACGCAGGGTTGGCAAAAAGGCAGCCGTAAACTGTTTTAGGCATGGCATCTGCCTTAAACTCCCGTAAACTGCCTTAAAGTGGTAAAAACCACCTTTTACTGTCTTAAATGCCTTTTACCCCAAATCGGCCTTAATTTAGTCAGCCCAGAAGGCCAAAAGTAAGATAATATGCCTTGCAATGATTGAAATGCAGATTATTTGTCAGTAGAAATATTATCAATCAATACTGCATGTAAATTTTCCAACAATTAAGAAATAGGAATATCTTCAATTTTTTGTTAAATTTACACAATATCAAACAAAAATTGGGATTTTGAGCTAAATTTTAGGTTTAAGGCAGTTTACGGCAGAAAAGTGCTAAAACTAGTTTTCGGCAAGGCGGTTTTTATCGGTAAAACCGCCCGTTAAAAACCACCTTTTCGTACACTTGCCAATCTTGCATGATGTTGGTAAAAAAATGCACTTATTAGAAAACTCAATTAATCTTCGAGGAAACAGTGAAGTTTAGGGTGTCACACAATTTTATGCAAAATACCGAAAATACCCTCAGAAACAGAGTGACAATTGCCCTTCAGAAGGAAGATGGAAGTAATTCACAAACAATTCATTTGCACTCAGTTATAGAGATGCACGGATGTCCGGCAAGATATCCGGTATCCGGCGGGATATTGGAATTTGCAGGATATCCGTTATCCGGCAGAATTTATAATAGGGTGTCAGAACTGGATATCTGGGATGCTAAAAAATAAGTGAAAAGCTAAAATAACTTTGATAACAAATAAAAGAAAGTTACAAGAACAGAGCCAAAAAACATGATCTAACCATCTTCAAAATTTAAATTAAGTTACAGAACATAACGAAAAACATTCCATCAGGGGAACAGTCCCTTGCCGGACATGATATATTCAGAAAAAATATTTATCAACCGAAAATGCTGAAAAAGTCACTTTTCGTATGGTTAATATCCGGTTCAAATTATCCGGTTCCTATCCGGTATCCGGCAGATGGTGTTGCCGGATTATCTGGTATCCCGCTATTTCCACTATCCACATCACTACTCAGTTATATAATGAAAAAATAAGTTTGGCAATGGCAAAAAATAATGTATACTATTATAACAAAATTAACCCTAATCATGCAGGCATGCGCAATCTCAGGGCTAGAAAAAATACAAATTTCCAGGCAATTTTGATTAAGTACGACAAAATTCCCAACGAGTGGCCGACTGGCCGTGTATCAATTAAGCGACTACTTTCAAGTCAGAAATTTCAATGGACCTTTCTTCAAAAATTTCCAGTGAGATTTAGAAATTTCCAGGTGATGACATGCCCGAATTCCCTACTTTTTCCAGCCATGAGCAAACTTCTGAGATGCTCAAAGTCAAAGAGTGAGATTTTTTTCACTCAAATACTACGGATGGATGATTCGGGCTTTACGTCCTGTATTTATGCTTTGCTAGGCTAATTAGGACAGGAGGAGGACACAGCAATGAGGCGAAGGATTTCACTCAAATACTAAAAGCAATAAAAAAAATTCATTATTTTTCATAAGCTATAGTGAAATCAAATTAAAATATGAAGAAAAATACGCCTACAAATTTACATGGGTATTAAGATTTAAGTTATGAACATTAATCGATCAGCAGTTTAGTATCATGTTATCATCATAGGAAGTGACATTCTCAGAAGTAATCTAATAAACGAAAATGCACTCACCATCTTGGAAGAAAGCATCGATGATCAACTCTACAATACCTTGGACAGAAGAATGTCCTAGCAGAATGCACCGAAGGAGACATCACCAAATGCTTGAGACCTTTTTTCCCCCTGTCGGAAGGTAGAAAAAAAATTAATTGTGGTATACTGTATTGTCCTTCAATAAAGAACTTTATCATTTATGATTTTTATCATCTGATAAAAACTTTATAAATCTTTAGGGGGGGGGATGGATTTTTGCGAAAAAAACTTTGTTTACCATTTGAAACTGAAAAAAAATTTTTTTTCAGTGCATGCATAGAAAAAGAAAAGTTCGTTCCCACCCACAGCGTTAGGGTATTATAGTATTAATTAAATTTGCAATAAAAAGGTTTGTCACTCATTCGCAGGCGAAAAATAGTTTGACGTCGCTTTGCTAGCAAAAAAAGTTTCTTCCTGGGAGTAAGATTCATAGATCACCACCCCAACCCTCAAACAACATCTGAGGTGGACTGAGTTCATTCAAATGAAAAATCTTGAGAATAAGCTTCACCAGAGAAATTCACGATGCACTGATCGGATGCTGAATGCGTAGCTGAAATAAAAATGATAAAGGGCTGCACAATTTTTCAACGCCCGGCTTCAGTGACCACAGGGAGTAAAATTTCCCACCAAAATATATTGTACTGTCTCGTGATCCGGAGACTGCGGAGTCCGGATAGTGCGCAGGCCGTTATCGACAACTTCACAAGACAAATTAAAACTTTTCGGAAACAAAACCAAAGTGGTCTGTTTTAAATGCAAGTTATTGGTATCTTTAGAAGTTTGTAAGTACCTGCAAGCCTGCAACACCTGAGCCTGGCTTTATCTGTTTTTTGATGGTCAGGAGTTGTTTCTGGATTTTAACTGTGAGTGGCAGCACACTCTGGTTGAAAAAAAAACCCACCCTGGTGTTTTATTGGGTAATGATTTTTTATGAGCATTTGTCATTGAATAAAAAATACTGTTCATTCCACAATGTCTTATAAATCAATTTCGCTATTCAATTTCGAATTAAAGTTCTTTGTCATGAAGAAACATTAATAATTCTGCTGGTCCAAAATTATTTTTCTCAGCATTTGTCCCGCCCGGCTTCTCTCATTATCGCTCATTTGATGAAAGAGTCCACATGGTGTTGACATCTTGCAGATCAATGAAATGGCTAACCAGGCTTTAAAATCCTACACCGACAGACTTGAGCGGGCTGTAAGTATAGATTCAAATCTCTGAATCATTTGCCTTCTGTTAAATTCATTGTTTCTCCAATAATTTCATTTTGATAGTCAATTTACTTTCTGAAACTGCCAGCAAAGTATATTGCCAATTTTGTGAGAAAATAGAATTAAATGAGAATCATAACAAATGCCTTATGCCATGGTCTTCAATCATGGTGTATTTTTTCAATTGTAACATTTGGCATAGGACAATGGTTTAAATGGGATTTAAGTAACAGCTGGGTATCACTGCTGGTGGCTTAAAAATCAGTAAATTGTTTGTCAGTTTATCAATACCTTTCACAGCTGGAACTTGTGTGTCAGTTGAATTGGTGTAACACATTTTTGAGGTACTACCATTTCCTTGGATTTAACTGTTTTCTTCTTCTTTTTTTAAGTTTAATTAAGTCTAAAGAAATCAAAATGATGTTTCAAACTAGTATGCTTTTATTTCTATTTTTATAGGAATATAGCTGTTTCAAATAGTTGTTGTTTGTAAAAGGTTGGGCATAATCACAAAATAAGCCCCGCATCTTCCACGGAATGAGCAGCTGCCTATGCCCTAACATAGGCCTGCTCATTGCGTTATTAGCGTCCGGGTGCTTATTTCGTGATTATGTTTGTGTATTGCTCCATACTGTTTCACCAGAGAGAAATATATGCCAGGGCCCATCTGCCAGTTGGTATGCCCATGATGCAATAGCAACACACGCTATGAAATCAACAATTATATCAGATGCCTTTGGCTATATAAAGATAGAGTCTGGCAATTTAAATTTAGTAATTTGTGAAAATAGCAATGTCACATTTTGACTCGGTATGTTTACTAAATTGGGATATTTCAGTACGTACATGACAAGGGTGGGAAGGATCGGTAACTCTTGCTCTTGCTTTCTGCACTTTAATGTGGTTTAATTTTCCCTTTTGCAGGAGGGTGAAATCCAAGCTCTCGAGCAGGAGATATCTAGCTTGAAGAACGGAACTTCAGAAGGAGGCGAAGGAGAGCCGGGCGGAGAACTTGACAAGTTAAGATCAGAAAACGCAAAGTTACGATACCAAATGGCGCATCTAAAGAAGGTGAATTATTGATTTGACATTACACTTATTTGCTCATCTATGTCTGACTTTTGACTTCATTCTTTGTAACTTGAAATATCTTCGTTTTAACAAACAGCATATTGTTCTGCTGATAATAGATAAGTTTAGCTTTCATAGATATTAATGATCATTTGATTTATTGAAATAAAAAGCTACTTTTCCCGGCATATTATAGAATTGTAGCCTTCTCAAACTGAATTCTTTTACCTTACAATTATTGCTGTTATTATTTTCTGGCTTGTCATGAAATTATGTGCTGTATATATGACATAAGTTTGAATGAACAATAAATTGGTTATAACCAAGTTAAGCCAGGTTCCATTTAAGCGTAGAAAATTAGGAATTTTATGAAATTTTTTGTAATTAATAAACTCCTTCTTGACTTTGTTTAACAAATGAATTGATATTCCTATCTATATATATCTTAATTGTTTGCATTTTGTCTCAGAGTCTAGAAGCAGAACAGGGTCCGAAGGGAGACTTCATGGAGAATATTATCGTGAGACTGGAAGCAGTTTTCCGAGTAGCCATCCAAGCTGCTTGTCCTACCCTTGAGAACCCCCCTGTTGCAGTGACGCCAAGCACTAAGGTTGCTTTTGGGGATTACCAGTGTAACAGTGCTATGAATCTCGCCCAGGTGAGTTGAGTGAGAGAGGAAAAGATGTTTATTTTTTGGGTCCTAACGATTAAAATTGATTATTTGCTGACAATTAGATATTACCTAAGAGTCTTTTCCAGTTTTCCAAATGTCATTCACAATACATGCATAAATATTTGCAAGGCAGTTTTGCAAGATCTTAAAATATTATGAACGATCATTACGAATTTGTTATTTTCAACAGGCCCTCAAAGCAGCTGGACAGAAAACGAATCCTCGAGAAATTGCTACAAACGTAGTGAACAACCTTCAGCCATCTGAGTTAATTGAAAAAGTAAGTAGAAATTATTTTTAGAATAGACGCTATGATTGATGCTCAGATAGATATATTTATATTAGATTACAGGCACTAAAACTGAGACACAATCGCACAGAGATAGATAAACTGATATATATGAATTTAATTTAATGTTCAGCTGTTAATTTGTGTCCTTTGTCAAAAGACCTATATTATCGCAACACTTGCGAAGTGTGGCCTAACTGGTAAGTGCGCTTGTCAACTGGCTTTGAGGGTGTGGGTTCAAATCTCACCCCGGGAACTCACTTTAGTCCGAGCCCATGGGACATTAAATGGAGACTGGTTGTATCCAGTGTTCTATGCTGGGGCAACTGAAAGACCCTGGGCATCCCTGAATTAATAGGGTATGTGCCAGACTCACAGTCTTCTCATCGCATCATCATACGGCGATCGCCTGCCTCAATATAGCCCACTAAGGTGCAGAGGCGTAAAACACAAACAAACAAACAAACAAACACTTGCGAAGTGATGTTAATTGTTAAAGACCTGTATCATATTGCATAGAGTTATTCAAAGCTATGTCTTGAATGATTAGATTATAAATGGTGAGCTGAACAGTTTACTGAAGAATAAATGAACTATTTAACGATTACCTAAATTGACTTTTTCGCTCTGCTTTTTTTCCTTGAAGAAGAAAAAAGCAGTTAGTATTTATATTTACAAGCAGACGGTTCGAATACAATTTAATCATTAATGTTTTAAATTTATTTCAGGTGGAGATAGCTGGACCTGGTTTCATTAACATCCACTTAAAGAAAGAGTTCATCTCGGCTCAAATCAACAACTTATTAGCCAAAGGAGTGCTCCCTCCCAACACTGGGCCGAAGAAGAAGATTATTGTGGACATGTCATCTCCAAATATCGCCAAAGAGATGCACGTTGGTCATTTGAGGTTAGTTTTGATATTGATTTTATTGGTCTGGTCTTGACTCTTGTGTTATTTATTGTGTGGCGCATGGCATAGACATTGATTGAAAGAAGTAATTAGTTTATAGTTCTGTGTGCTCATTAATTAATCATGTTTACAATCAAATGCGGATCCATGTTATTGAAAAAAAATTGCAAACCAAATTTTTAAAGTTCATGATTCTGTGAAATATCGTTTGAACAAATCGGGTGCATTAATGGACTAATTGGACTTCAATGTAACTCACATGCTTCTGGTAGCAGACAGTACATAACTTTTTATCACACTAGAGAAACTTTTTGCTGATTTTCATAATTCAGATCACGTCATTATTGTCAATCCTTTCTAAATTTTTTTTATATAATCAGTCTCACAGAATGAAATTACAGAATTTCACTTTATAACCACTACTGATTAGTTCACAGTTCGCATCGAGGATGTGTCGAACTGTAGTTTTGATTTCTATTATATAATTTGTTTTGCAAAATGCAAATCAACCTTTAATGTCTCCATTTTAGATCCACAGTTATCGGCGATAGTATTTCGAACCTGTGTGAATTCTTGGGCCACAACGTTCTAAAGCTGAATCATCTGGGAGATTGGGGAACTCAGTTTGGAATGTTGATTTCACATCTCAAGGACAAGTTTCCCAACTACAAGACTGTGTCGCCCCCTATCTCTGACTTGCAAGCTTTTTACAAGGTAACTATGACAGCGATTGGTATAGGTGTTTCTCTGGATTTTGTTTTATATACATATATAGTTTGAAAGACGGTAGTTCATAGAGATTATTAAAATGATAAACACATACAACAATATATATTTTCTTCATCTTTGTAATTATTTGAGGACTTTTAAATCGTTCTTAATATTTAATGATTTCAAAACTTCTGAAAACATGAAATAGACAAGATGTGTCTGTGATCTTATGCCATGGGAGCTCAAGTCACTTGCTTCTTTATCCAAGACCAGTGGCGACACCTTTAGAGTTTAGATTTAACTTCGGAGCGAAATTTTCAATTTTAAGCCGCCATAAAAATCCTTCGCTACTTATTTGTGTAAAAAACTGAGTTTGTTGCTTTTCTTTTTGCAGGAATCTAAGAAAAGATTTGATGACGATGAAGAATTCAAGAAGAGAGCGTATGCCTCAGTTGTTCAACTGCAGAGTTATGACCCTGACCACATCATGGCCTGGAATCTGATCTGTGATGTGTCCAGGAGAGGTGTGAAATGATTTTGACATTTGTTATTGTCAATTAATGTTATAATTCTTTGCACTATGCATTATTACACTAGCCTTTGTTTGTCCTTTGATAAATAGTCGATGCAAATTTTCAAAAAGCTTGGATATCCAGCCCTTTTTCACATCTGCCATGTTTCTTTTTAGTCACAGGATTTTTTTACAAATAATTGAAAATCCATTTATCAGTTAGTTGTTTCTTCTCAAAACTTTTCAAATTGTTTTATAGCCTTCAGAAGTTTGAGGTAGTGCTAGAATAATTTGTTAGTTGACTGCAAGACCTTTGTAACCTGCATACCCGGTAATATATGTGATTTTGAGTTGTCTGTGTGTATAACATGTTTTACTGGGTCCCAAGTAGTCAAGTTATATGAGAAATTTTGGTAAAGACTGTTTTTTTCGTACGACTCTCGGCATTATTGCAGGTGCTAGTATTAAAGTCAAGTCTTTTTTTTGTGGCAGTAAGTTTTTGGCTGATAATTAAAAACATACCTTACTCTTGACAAAAATACTTGTCTCCTCCTGTTCCTGACACCTTGACCAAGCAGTTTCATAAATATTCGGAAGTATTGGCATGTTGTAGCCCTTGTTTTGAGGTTGTCCCATTAGAATAACATTGCTGTCAACAAAGCTCAAGAAGCCATTTTCTTCTGCTGCTTCTATTGCTGCTGTTGTGACGTCACCATTGTTTCAGTGATGTCATAGGGCCAACAATGCTGATGATGTCACAACAGAAGGCTAAAAGTAGCCCTAAATTTGCTGATAAGCAGCAGCAATTTAGCATTGTCAGTGCCTGTATGATAAGGCTGGGGGATTAGAGGACATGTATTTAATCCAAATCATGCTTGGTCATTGTGTACTCGCCCTAATAAACCAAAAATTAAACCTCCGACTCAATCATTGATTGTTTTATTGGATAAAAACTTACTGCCAAAATAAAATGTCCTGACTATAGTATATCCTGTTTATGGTAATCATTACACCTTTTTGGCATTATCTTTTCAGAGTTCATGAAAATCTACGAGCGATTGGACGTGCAGAATCTTGTAGACAGAGGAGAGTCTTTCTACCAGCCTTTGATGAACGAAATTGTCGCAGATTTAGAAAAACAGGGTATGGTCATAGAAGAGGATGGCCGAAGATTAGTTTGGGCTCCCGACAGCACGATTCCTTTGACGCTCGTAAAATCTGATGGAGGTTACACGTATGACACATCGGACATGGCCGCTATTCATCATCGACTGACCGTGGAAAAGGCTGACTGGATTTTATACGTTGTCGATCTTGGACAGGTACAAATTAGATTATTTTTAATGACAGAATTTTGAACTTGGCTTAATGTAAAATTTTAATGATAAACAATCCCTTTTGAAAATTAATTAGTTAAAAAATGGGGTTAATTTAAGTTTGTGATCAAGTTTGAATACTGTGCTTTTACTCAAAAGAGTTTCGTCTTAAAATATAATCACTCAGTAAAGTAAAAGTTGTAGACTATTTGCGGTTTAGTCCAAGTTCCGTGCTGTTTATTTAATTGAAAAATATCATCTTATGTTTTCGAGTGAAAATTGATTTTAACCATTGATGTTTTTACTTCGAAGCCATTTCATTTGAATTTCCTAAAAATGTGGTTTCAAAAATCTGACGTGATACTTTCTTGTTTCACCAGGGTGTTCACTTCAACACGATCTACAGTGCGGCCAGAAAAGCGGGATATTACGACCCTGCCAAGAACCGAGTGGAACATGTGGGATTTGGCGTCGTACTCGGAGAGGACAAGTGAGTATGATGATTTTAATTAAGCGTTTGACTGCTATGTCTTCATCTTTAGTCCAGTTCGTTGTTGATTGTTGTGTGGGGAGGGGGTAGTTAGCTGGGTCATCTTTCTAATCCTGGATGTGGCAATATCACCAGGACTGTTGTTGAACAGCAGTTTCAGTCATCCTATGCCTCATTGCTGTGTTCTTCTCTAGTCGTTGGGACTGTCCTAATTAGCCTAGGCCTATCGCAGTGCATAAGTAAAATCTGCTCAGAACATAAAACGTCCTGTACTAATGCACTGATTGCACTCTGCTAGGCCTAAAAGACAAGTTAAGACAGGAGGCAGATACATATAACAGTGAGGCATAGGATGACTGAAACTGCTGTGCATAAGTACAGGATGTAAAGCTCCAATCATCCGTCTTACAAATGTTGTTTTTATCTACAGGAAGAAGTTCAAGACAAGATCAGGAGACACCGTGCGATTAGTTGACTTGTTGGACGAGGGCCTTTCCAGATCATTGACAAAGTTGAAGGAGAAAGAGAGGGACAAGGTATGGACGAATAAATGAATGAAAGAATATAAATTATTTATTTTTAGGGGAAGCTGATGCGTTCCTGCTACTCTTTAAGGGAAGGAGGTAAACTCAGTTGGTTGCCAATCGCTGGGTCAACTCCAGCTCTGGCCGTGTTACCTGTTGGGTAGCAGCTTCAACCATATCAAATTGCTGTCTCCTCCTCCTTTCCCAATATAACAATAACGGGACTTGTGAGGACAATGTGGGATTTTGACAGCCCGGAGTAGGGCCATTTCAGCCCGAAAGTTCATTGAGGGCTGAATTGGCCCTGCAGGAGGGCCAACAATAATCATATCAGCCCTGTCCGAGGGCCGATATTGGAGATATTTCATTGTCGGCCCTGATGGAGGGCTGTTATTCATTATTGGCCCTGCAAGAGGGCCGACAATGATTTTAATGGCCCTGGTGGGGGGCCGTTATGGGAGATTGTCACATGGCAAAATAGTAAAAATGTCTTACTTGTCAGCCCTGGTATGTGGCAATAATTAGCATATTAACTTAATAATACAGGATCTCCGAAAGGGATAATTTCAAAATTTTGTCCGAATAATTATTAAGTATAAGCCATGCTGATTATTCTGAATTTTCTATTCTGCAGGCCTTGACACCAGAGGAGCTGACAGCGGCACAAGAAGCAGTGGCCTATGGGTGCATCAAGTATGCCGATCTCTCTCACAACCGAAATCTGGATTACATATTCTCATTTGACAAGGTTTGTGTTAAATTGAACTTACAACTTTTAACAATTTGAAAATTTTTATGTAATCTGTTGTTTCTGAATTGATCATGTGACATATTGACATCTTAACATGATGCAGTTATCACATATATATCATAGGGGCTTCTAAGGCATGGTCAATAAACATATAAGTATATATAACTTATATATTATATGTGTTATATAAGTATCTATAAGCTTAGAGATCCCTATGATATATATCACCTCTGTCCCTACTTTTGATTTATAAATCATAATAGGTTTGTGAAATGGCCAGTTGAACCATAGAAATACATAGAATGGACATGAGGCTCTGGCAGATGAAGCAACCAAATCCACCATCTTGGAACTGCCCTGTATCCTGGCACAATGTAACCGTGACGTCATCAATAACAGTGATGTCACTTATAACAATGGCATGATGTCACATCACAATTAGTCTATTGTGACATCATGTCTCAGGGCAGTTCCAATATGGCAGATTTGGTGACCTCATCTTGAGGTGGCATCATACAGCTTCATGTCCGTTCTATGTATTTCTATGAGTTGAACTATTTTTGGAACTTCTGAAAAGTTAAAAACAGCATAATTAAAAATATTATTTGGGAAAAGATGATGAAAAATGTTTTGTTTTTTTAGATGCTTGACGATAAGGGCAACACAGCAGCTTACTTGCTTTATGCTTACACAAGAATTAGGTAAGTAAATATGTCACTGGACTTGAATAACCTGAAATATGATTACAAAGTTTCTGCCTGAAAAAATTTGTAATTTGAAATTGGGTTTCCTGCACCACTATAAATTAACCATGCTTCACTTGAATTCTTGATCTATGGCCATGCTCCTCCTATTTTGGCTTTCTGGTTCCGAAATCTGTGATATAAAGCCAATTACAGTCTGTCTCATTTCTAGAACGCACGTTCATCGTCAAAAATCTGACAAAAAAAGCTCCAAAACATCACAATTTTTAAACGTGATAAATAAATTACAAATTTGCTCTTCTGTCCGTGAGTTGGCCTATGCATATTTCTACTGTGTGACTTGTAGATGCTGAGCAATCAGGCCAAACACCAGTTTGCATGTTGTGAGACAAACTGTAGGCTCCTACCTGTTTACCCTTCATCCATTAGAATCAATCTGTTTTAAGTTTATTTATTTATTACTTTGTTTTTCCTTCCAGATCTATCTCTCGAACCGCTCAAGTCACTTCAGAACAGTTGGCCGAAGCCAAGAAGTGTCCTAACATTGAACTGGACCATGCCAAGGAGTGGAAGTTGTCTAAATTAATTCTGCGATTCCCGGAGGTCATCCTCAAAGCATTGGATGACATGGTGCTACATCCCATTTGCGACTTCTTGTACGAGCTGGCTACGACATTTACGGAGTTCTACGATGCATGTTACGTGTGCGAAAAGGATAGACAGACAGGTGGGTGGAATATGCAACTTTAAAATTGAAGTCAAATTTTTGTGTTTAGCAAGGCCAAATTTCAGTTGGATTATTTACAGATTTTCTTCAAATGTTGTAAGAATAAATTATTTCGCAAGCTTGTGTATTGTCAGAGAGACACAATTGAAATGAATTTCTTGTTTAAAATAGGACATCCGCGGAGGATTCCGCGCTAGAGAAATTCTATGTATGCACAGTGTACACTTCCTTGGTGTCATAGTTTCTAGCGGGTTAAAAATCATTTTATTGTGCTGCTAAAATTTTGAACTTAATCCTTTTTGCCGAATATGATCAAATGATATATGTATTGAATTTTAAATAATCTTTGTCCTTTTTTTTAGGAGAGGTCATAAAAGTGAATATGAGTCGACTGCTTCTGTGCGACGCAACGGCTCAAGTGATGGCTACAGGCTTCAAGATTCTCGGCATTAGAACTGTCCAAAGGATGTAATTTATATAATGATACTATTAGGAATTTTATGTCAATTCATTTTGCGTTTTTCAAATCATTTAAGTTTTAAACCTTTGAAAGAATAATTTAAACGTGCAAAACCAAGTTCTGCTACAGACTTGTGATGTAACTTCTGACATTTAATTTTAGTCACTTGAATGACAAAATCAAGATCTCTAATACTTGGCACACAGTTTAAGTCATCATTCGCATCCAAAGTGGCCAAAATTAAGTGATTGAACTACTTTTAATATTTAACATCTTGTTATAATAGTCTTTATTAAAAATTGGAGTAGGAAAAAGTCGTACTGCGAGCACTTTTGTAAGTGTCCAATCTTTGGGTCTGTATTTAAAAGTGTTTAATTTCAGTTTTAACGTGCATGCTCTTGGGTATTTGATACTGTAAATTTGGTTGAGGATAGATAAGAGGTGCTGACAGTGATTGATCCTGGTGGAGTGTTAGAATTGAGTCGGAAACTGAAGGTTTTAGGGACTGCCATTATGTTAAAAAGTCCCCTCATTATTTATTGTTTTATTTTATGCAATTCTTAATAAACAGAATTGACTGCAGAAATTACATTTGTGACTTTGTTGTTCATTTGTAAGCTAGTGTACCGTATACAAATTTGCAGAAGAATGTATCAATTATTATTTTGGTTTATAAATGCAGCCCTTGTAGGGCTATCAATTTGAGCGACAGTATTTGGGTACTGAGATACATGTTATGCCACAATCTGAAAGTGTATTTCGAAAACATCTTAGCTGAAGAAGAAGCCATGTGGTTAAGGCACTATTTATCGTTTTGAGTGGAGAGCAACACGATACTTAGGCATATTTATCATTCTCACAACGTCCGAGTGCTTCCTGGCACTGGGAGGCTGCTGTGCAGCTCGCAGTGATAGACTGACTTCTGAAAATGGCCATTTGTAAGCAGCTTGGAGACATTGTTAGCCTTTTCAGCATTATTAGAGTTTCCTACCATCATGGTGTGAAGAAGTGAGGAGAGCCCGTCAGATGTTATTCTGTGGAGGTCTCGGGACACAGGCTACAGTCAATCTGGGCTCCACTGCATTTTATGACCTTAGGTAGCTAGTACTGACTTCTGCAATCTGATTGGTCGAGACAACAATGCAATCAACATTCGCTCATTCACAATTGCTTTTTGACGTCACGTACTACCTGCTAGTCCACTGATATGTGGATAGAAACGAGTCTGGCTACAGTAGCCTGCTATAATTGCAAGCATGAGAGAGCAGGCTGCAACATTTCACTGGAGGTACTGCCTATCAGGCCCTTGCTCACATGCATTTTGCAGCAGGCCAGGACAGTTCTGCTGAGTTCTGCGCGCGACAGCAGCGCGGACCTCAGGGGCTTAAATTCCAATTCGATATCCATTTCGACTTGAATTTCATCAGTCTGCAGCCTCGCTCGTTCACCTGCTTTACAGCAGACTGGCTTATCAGTCGGCTCGAGACATGCGTCACCCTCAAGGCCAACCTCTTCCTCAAGGCCAGGTTTTGATGGCCCAGGTCTCTGATGTCCCGGCCTTGACTACAACACGGAATAGTATGCAATTTACACACCGAAGTAAGGAATAAAATTTCAATTTTTTATTTCCATAAACAATTACAAGATCATAATCTTGATATGACATTTAAAAAACCCATCAAATTTCTCATGCAGGTAAAGATCTAGTGAAAGTCTATACAAAACATAACATTTAAGCATCAACAATTTCAGGCATTACAAGCCAAAAATTCAGGGGCATGACTTGTTCAACTAAGTAAGCCCGGCATACTTAAAAAACCTGGCCTACTGGTCTTCGTGATACAAAATTTCAAGACAATTTTAAAAGTGGATTTCAACTTCCTGAAGTTAAGTTTCAATTGCAGCATAAACAAATTTCCCTGAGACTATACTGAATTTTAAAAATGTAAACTTGAAAAGAAATAATTTCTGTCAAACCTAAGGTCAAGGAGCACCAATTTAAAATACAAAATATATCCTGGCAAAATGCTTTAATTCAACTAGTTGAGTTTTACCGTTTTAAGTCGAATTCATTATTCTCAATGAAATTTAAAGAAAAATGATATCAGGAAGTAATTGAAAGAGCTGTGCGTTTAAAAATACCGATTCATCTAGACTAGATTCACTTTGAAGTTTGCAATAGTTTCAGTAACAACATATACATGCCATATTCATACTGCATGTAACTATTTTACTCAATACCTTAAACTGTCTTTTTTTTAATAATTTAAATTAACTTCAGCAAAGCTATTCAAGCACAAAGACATTATTTTCTCAACCAAAAATATTCAACCGTTCTACCTTTCTGCTCGCAGTACCTAAAATCCCGCATCTGACGATGAGTCGATGACCAAATAAAGGTCGATATATTGAACAAACATTATGTCTTTGTTCGAAATAACTTTCCTGTTGCACTTCATAAAATTAATCAGTGGGACTTATGGATTATCTAAATCACCTCTTCTCACGGATATCTGCACGTCCTTTAGATTCATATCGAACTTATGACATGGAATCGTCAATTTATCAAAATTAATAAATGAACAGCTGCACCTTAAATAGTAATTTACGTATAAGTGTCGAACAGGACTCGAGACACATTCTTCATTTTGACACCTTGCTACCAAGAGTGCTGTGAATAACTCGCCATTTTATTGCATTTTTGCAAATATTTTGCAAACAATTAGCCTAAGACATTAAAATATAGTTAAATGGACATGTGAGGTCTAAGGTAGTAAACAGCATATTAAACACCTTCTGTTAACTTTTAACATAATTTTTACCAGTCACAATCTTCATTGTTGGATCAAACTACCAACAAATGCAACTTGTACAGGGTTTAGAGCCTTTCGTAAATGCAGATGACAAAATTAATCATGGAATGAAATTAATTGCAAAACATTGACATGTTAAAAGTAAACAATTTCAATCTTACGGAATTTCAGAAACTAACGTGACAACAATACCCAGTTTCAACCAATATAAAAATGTACTAGGCCTAATCCTGATTGGCGTATATTACATACAATATTTTTCAAGCATGAAGCTTTATCTATGATTGCCTTAAATGAAACTTAACAAAATGAAAATCACCTCAAATCTTTAGATACATAGTATTCTCCGACAGTAAACATTACAATGTCAAATGGAATGTATTTATAACTTCTGCGGAACCCATAAATATACACCAGGGTATTATAACTAGCTGTAGACCTTTATACGTTGTACATAAAGCATTAAAAGAATATTTACAAGTTTGTATTACAAATACACACTTTTATTTACAACATCACAGACGTTTCACATTTTACACTTTATGTAAAAGCTTGGACTTCAGTAACATGAGTGTATTATGGTACATAAGTTATAATCCTGTGTAGGATATTATGAGCTGGGACAAACATAACAGAAAAGACATGTATTCCCGATCTGCAGATATTTATAGAAATACCAAATTTTAGTAAGTTTAGAATATAAGGAGGATTGGTAGAATTAAATGGCACTAGTCCCTCAATGAGACACTACAATATTATGATTGAGTGTTGACCCCTATCCAAATGTAGCCCATCCATGTTATTCATAATGTTGACGAAAGGAACACATGTGTTCTATTGACTTGATGCTAGCGCCATCTCATGAGAACTCAGAGAACTACAGGCGATTAATTCAAAATACTATAGGCGGTAAATGACAATTATTAGATGCAGGATTGTCCAAACTAATACATAACAATCACTCACAATTGTAAGGCATAAACATCTATAAACATCTTTATCACAATTAAGCGTACAGTGTATACAGTAACAAAATTGAACCTTTGGCACCAGTAACTGTCCAGTATAATGATAAAACAAGATTGTGCATAAATTTGCATAAATTGCACACAAATTTGCATAATTAGAGCCACACATGGAGCACTCCTGTCTGGAAGAGTAACAGCATAGAGATTCCAAAAATGAGTAGTAAGGCACACACGTAAGAGCTTCGTACCGGAATAAGGAATATTTTCGCCTGAAAAAAAAAAGATGGACAGTTATAATTGGACTCAGTTACACTCCAGGAGGATGTAAAATCCCCAACGCTGTAAACTACTTTTTTCAACACAACATGGTTCACATATCATGGTATCATGGTATAGCTATTACGCCATAATACAGCATCAATATACATAATTACGCGAAAAACAGGCATTTAAAAATTTTCATCAAACGATCTCGATCTCAATTACTTTGGCAATTCAGTAATCAGTTTACTGAATTAATATTCCACTGATTGCTAGTTTAATTGCATTTCAGTTGCAGCTCAGCGGGCAGTATTTCTCTCCACTTCAAATGTTTAAAGGCGAGTTGCATAAAAAGTATTACTCAGAGATGTAACACCTATCATTTTGAAGCTCTTTAAGATATCTGTCTAACAATGTAAGAATCTTGTGTCTATGATTTACGGAAGTGTGAGAACCAGTAAAAAAGACCTCATTTGCATAATATGCGTGAAAGGCTGTTCATTGGCCATCTTCAGGGGTGTGACCAATTTATTCACTGAAGGCTTTGCTGAAGTGGTTAAAATTTGCCTTGCATTTCTATTTATAATCACATATTTCTGAAAGATTTTTCAAATTGCAATTAACTCACCTTGAGTCTGAGGGAGGACATAAAAAGCAAGAAACCGTTGAGTTCTTCATCGTTGATGTTGTCACACTCGTAACCAAACGGCCTCACCCTGATCTCATGACCCATTTTGCGTAAGGAGTTGCAGGCTGCTGTCAACATGGATCCCTGCAAACAAAATGACATGTTTGCTTTAATTTTAATTAACGCCAGTAAATCCACCGATCATGTAAAATTCAACTAGTATAGATCATAAACTGATAGATTTTAAGTATAGTATACACTTCCAATCAAAAGAATCATATGTTTTCCATAATTAAGTGAGTTTCATTTATTGTAAAGCTTTAAGGAGAGGCATGCATTGCTTTTTTTGTACAGGAACAGGTTTTTCACGGCATTAAAAACCATTTGTTTACATTTTTAAGGGAATCTAACTTCATGTATCACCTAACGCAAGGCAATTCAAGTAACGTTTCACTTTAAGGTGGCTCGCTACTCATGTAAAATGGTAGTTAGCGCACATTCACGCGCAGCCAGGCAGGCCCTATCTCTCGTGACGTCATCACAGCAGCTCAGCTCTGCTGAGACATTTTCAGCATCTTTCTTAATTCTGAGAATTTCGAGGTTCGGCCGCTTCCTTTGGCATTTATTGTCACTTATCTTTGGGCTAGAGACTTCTGGTTTGAAGCATTAGATGCGCTATGAAAAGGACTACAATCTAACAAGGTTTCAGCTTTATAGTCCAAATAGAAGATTTTTACCAGCGATTTTCGGCAAGCAGGTCTACTTTCTCAAGAATGACTTTGAGATATAAATAAATTTGTATATCAAAATCCATCATGGTTGGAAACCTTCTCTTACGCATTTTATTGTTCCTCACAATATTTGGAAATAAATGACAAAGAAATGAGAAATCCTATCTAGCCAATTTTTTTTAATACCATGGTTTATGAAAAAAGTTAAAATTGTCAAAATCAATATTTTTATTCCGAACCCCTTGGAAAGCCCTTTAAACTAAATATATCTCTTTGAAATTATAATCAGCTTTTCCGTTAAAGTGTCTTCTTTAATTTCTTGCTTCATTGCATAATATTGGATGGATGAACACTGAATGGCAGGGCAAACTTCACAGCAAAATTATTAAGAAAAAAATTGAGTTTTTCAGGTTTACGTGGACTGACTTTCTTGTAAGTAACCTCAAATATTTTGAAAAAAAGGCTGGTTGCGACCACTTTTTTTTACATATCCTTGCTATAAACTATATTTTGGATCTTTCTAAACTGCTTTTAAGAAATCCTATCTTGGAAAGTTCACGAGTATCGAGCCACCTTAAATGTGTTTGATATGGATGAAATCTGCCTGTAGAGCTTCTTGATGACATAATAGCTTTAAAGTGGGCACAAATGTGACTTTCTAAGAACTTCGCTGATTGGTAGAATTCAAAGGTGGTCTTTTTTCTGCCCAGATGAAGTTAGTAGGCTCAGTTAGAGCACGGCACCTTTGGATACACGAGAGACAAGTAAACATCAGACTCTATAAGGTATGGGCCTGTGATGAGAACTCATAAATTTTTCCTCACCACAATAACGGGCAGAGCCATGACGGCCAACCAGAGCAAGAAAGCGAAGAAGGTGGCCACGTACATCAGGACATTCTCTTCTCCTTTCTGTTGAACTATGGCGATAAAACCTGCAAATGAAATTAGACAAACATTTACACGTCATATCATACCTTTGTCATTAATTATATTTATACAGGCTTTTAAAGAATAAGACATGATAATTCAGGAAAACAACTTTCAGATCTAATGTAAGATACAGCGAAGCTGTGAGCCTAAAGTAAAATACTGTGTCACATTCTACATTCTAAGAAACAGCAGCAGATTCAGAGGGGGGTGGGGTTCACGGACCTGTAGATTTTATTTTAACAGCAGTTTAACTCTGATAGTTTTATTACTTTTTTTTGTAAACCCCCCCTCCTCCCGTTTGGCATTTTCTGGATCCGCCCCTGAGAAATAACGGCAACTTAGTGGGCTATACAGACGCGTTTAAAAATGAGAAAATAGAAAGTAAACTTTCAAAATTTAGTGCATAAGTAGTACTAGTAATACTCACCCAGAGCACCCATAGTTCCAAAGTTGATCATCACAATGGATAAGGCAATTCCAGGGTTCTGGTTCAGGACCCGAATATGACATTGCATCTCGCTGATTTCCTGAAAGACACAAAATACACATAATTTAGGGCAAGGTTGTTTCGCTGAAAGTCCGCAGAATTGAGTACAATATTCCCGAAAAATCTTAAGACCAAAATTCCATGACTTTCCATGAGACCATGACCACATTTTGGAATTTCCTGAGGCCTTTATTCAACGAGGTTAGCATCACAAATTCAGAGTGAATTGCGGTAAATATTTTACTTTTCCGTGACTTTTGACAATGTTATGCGAGTTATGCCATTAAATGACCTTTCATGACTTTGGGAACCCTCAAGCCCGATTTTCACCAGCAGATTTCGCTTACAAGGCAGTGCTGCCATTTTATCACTTACATTATTCTGGTGTTAATTTTGGAACTACTTAGTCCGGGTGACAGGTCTGAGGCAAAGACATTGCTTTACTCTGTTGGTGAAAATCGGGCCCAAGCTGGTCACTCATGGAACTGACTTTATTAATTTTAAGATACATTTTTTTACTTCATAGTAATATCCATACCTTCATCACAGTCATTAGCTTAAGGCGACTCTCTCTAATCTTCTCCATGATTCCTTCGATGTAGAAAATGAGGAGATAGCACTGGACGCAATAATTCAGGACGACAACAATGTAGACGACATCCAGAGCGACAAAGCTGACACACATCAAGATTAGGAGCATCACACGCCCTGCTTCTGACCTGAAAACAGATTGAAAGAATTAGAAGAGCACACTTTGAGGATAATTTAGGGTTACTCCCCTTACGGCAACAAAATATGACTTATTAAATGTCATGAATCCTGATACGTTATTTAAAACCTTCTAAGAACACATTATAAGTAATTTTCATTAAGATCCACACATGGTATCATTAAACACAACTTAAGATCACATTTCCAAACATTCTGCTTGCAGAGCTCTCACTCCCCCTTCCCAGTATGCAACCCATCTTGCACCCCCCCCCCCTCGTGAGCAAGTTGATTTCCAAATTGTACCAATTAATATCTTCAATTCATGGTTCATGATAAGCCACCAAAGCACATTAAGTATTTGGAGACATAATTATATATAAATTTTACATTTTACGTAGGAATATGAAATTGAAATTTTGCTTGATATGGACCACTGCCATGAAAAAAAGTTAAGGAATGAACACAGGATTTCAATTGAGGGATTAAAGATAGATAACAGGAGGTTGTGTGGGTGTGTATTTGGGTTTAACGTCTCTGCAACAGAGAACAGGAGGGTGCACATGGTTTTACAAACATATCTGACATGAACAAGAAACATGGGTATAACATTAGAAACAAAGGAATAGAAATCAACTTCAGACAGTCAGGATTTTGGACATACAATCTTCACAACAATCGGGGAAAAAGCTGATTTGAAACACTGAGATGATATAATATACAGTTATATAAAAGTTGTATAGTACAATAAAATATAAAATGTATGTACATAGTGCAAAATTATTTGACATACAACATATATAATAAAGCCATGAACATGCAAAAAATGAGACATGTAAGGACAAGACAAGTCAGTATTTTGAGACATGTCGTCACAATTCTGGCTGCGAACACAAGAAAATGACATCACACAAGGAGTCTCGTTTATCGGCCTATACAGTCCAACGTGCATTAACATTTAATGACATTCAAATAGCCAAGCAATAGACATGCGCATTGCACCATCATTAATCAGTTAATGTTAAGAGTAACCATACCTCCTACAACAGACACATGAAAGGAAAACAAATAAGTGAAGTTAGTCAAAAGTTACAGAGCAAAAACTTAGATCTAAACATCAAAAGAACATGCTACAATAGTTAAATATATCCAATTTAGTGTTACACATAGACTTTGATAAAACTAGAAGGCTGTTAATTCACTAGGAGTTAATTGTTAACCACTCAAACAGAAGTTATGAGAAACAAGCCAACTACATAAACTTCATAAAAATCTGTCTGCCAAGTCATATCAGGTTAACCTTCTAGTATTACCAAACTTCGTTGTATTTGATAGTAAACTGTTGTTTATCCCCTCAAAGACTTCAAATAAACCAGATGAACTGCAATACAGCGGACCGGAATTTATTGACCATATTGGATTTTGGAACACTGCGGTCATGTGACTCCACTTCAGCAGAGCCTTCAGTGAATAGATCAGACACACCCACAAAGATGGCCAATGAACAGGCCTTCACACAGGTTATGCAAATGAGGTCGATTTCGCTGATTCGCACACTTCCGTAAGGGTTACACGTGAGTTTCTTATATGAATACATAGATCTCTCTGAGACCTTTCAAATGATAGGTCGTACGTCTCTGTGGTGTTAATATTGGCTTCGCAAATTGCCGTTAAATTTTCAAAGTGAAGAGAAATCCTAGGCGCTGATTGGCTGTGACGCTCTGACGCATAATCTTATGATCATATGCGGCGGTTGCATGATTCGTCTAGGGTAGATTCTCTGGGTGTGTGACTCAGATTGTTATTTCCAAATTTCTAAATAAAGTCTGACATAAATTTAAGTCTGCTATAATACATTCTGAACTAAACATTAAATACAAATATTTGATATCTAAATCTAAATTCTTACCCTGGATCCAGCCAGTAGAAGTTGATTTCAAAATATTGAGCTCCTATGTGCATCCCTTGCGCCACCTGGGAGAGGATCACCCAACTCACAGATCCGTACAGCAGCATTCTACATTGGGAATAGAAACATGTTACTTATAAATTTATGATAGATCTATATATACTCGCAGATAGATATACACAGACAGATATAGGTTGCATTTTTTTATGCATGTAGAAATATTATAAAACGGAGAGTTTCTGCATAACTCTACAATTGACAGAAGTACTCTGTAGCTACTGCCACAAGAACTAAGATGTTCAAGAAATTATGACTGTTAAAACATAATATCTTTACACTAAAAGACAAATTCAAACCATTATATACTGCGATTTGTAGAGAGAAAAATTCCAAATAATTTATTAAAGGTTAAGATATTTTAAAATTATGGTTACAAAAGGCACTTCAGTCAGTCATAGTTTTCGCATTATTGAGTTATCACAATTTTAAAACTTTTGATAAAAATAGTGAAAAGATAATAACCTCAATTTTCTGATGAGATTTCCCTGTGACCGGAATCCTGTTTCTGTTGGAGAGGTTTGAAGAAAAACCTGGAAAATTAAAAGCCAATTATTATTTCCAAACATCAAATTGATTCATACTCTGTATGACAAACATTTTTTATCACACAAACTTGTAATGATTTGTTTTTGAGATCATTGGCTGCACTTTCGAGATGACTCGACATATATAAAACAATGGATTTCCAATGACTTTTTTCTGCAGATAATGGGGATTCCAGGACTACCTGATTTTTGCAAGCTTTTAAAGGATTTTTCCACAACTTTATTTTTTAAGGACTTTTTCAAAGGATTTTGAGGACCGTGGGAACCCTGGAAAGTGCAACTACTTACTGTATTACAAATGTAGATTGTAATTCCTAGAAAATTTGTTAAAGTTAGTTTTGGATTGTTTGACGTCTTCTAAGCTCATATAGCCTCAGGGGGGAATCCAAAAAATTCTTTTGGGGGGTCTCTCAGGTTGTCGATACATCCCCCCCCCCCCCTGCGTCCGTCCCTGTATATTAATAGGGAGGGTGTATTTCACACAGAACAATATAAGTTGTTGTATGTACATTGAAGCTTGGGTAAAAATAAATATCTATCTATCTATAAAGAATTTGTCTGTCTGTCTAGCTGTCTGTATACTCACCCTAACAATAAGAGTAGGCAATTGTTCGCTCTGCTTTATCCGCACGGTGTAGAAGGAGAAGATGTACGCTATGGAATGGAGAACATCGGGAATCATGTACTGACTGACGATGTAACGCTGGCACGGGGGCCACCAGTTATCACTGTGGTTGCCGCTGTAGTTTACAGGTGAGATCGTGACTATTTCTACGTCCTGGAAGAAAGGATAGAGGGTGTAGAAATGTGCATTTAAATTTACAAATAGATTAGGAGTGACTCAGAGTGAGTGCGTGTTTTGCACCCCATCAGCGCCGGTGTTGACTATTTAGAGGTACCCCAATAGATTATGAGACAATCATTTGACCAGGGCAAGAAAAATTTGAATTTCCAAATTTTACATGCAATTTAATTAAGTATGGCAAAATTTGCCACAAATGGTTGCGAATCATGCGACGTATTCCAAGTCAGAAATTTGGAGCTTTCTTAAACAATTTATGGTGAGATTAAGAGATTTCAAGGAAATTAAAATTGATTAAAAAAACATCAAACAATGCAAAAATACAAGAAATCCTACTTACGGCAAAATAAGCTTTGTCCCTTCTAAAACATGACGCATATTGTATAATGTATCCCATCAAAATAAGACCCATCACAAATATCGGATGGAAGACGTTCAAGAATTTCTTCCATGATTTGTCTGCGTCTTCAAATATAGGCTGCCAGCCGACCTGAAAAAAGGAACATAAATATTTTATTTTATTGATAGATGGATGATTGGGGCTTTACCTCCTGCATGTGTACAATTGGGAGAATAATTAGGACAGGAGAAAGACACAGCAATGAGGCGAAGGATGATTGAAATTGCTGTCCAACATGGACCCAGGTTACTTGGCAAGAGTTGGATTCAAACTCTGGACTCAGCAATTGGCAGCCCAGCACGCCACCACTGAGTTAACCCTCCCCAACTTTTTATTGAAACATCTTCTTAAAAAGAAATCCTATTTTACCTTGAGGGCTTTACATGAGATGTTCCAAAGTTCGAGACCAGCGAAACGTAATTCTTAGATCTTTGTGTATGGAATAACTTATACTTATAACAATACAAAGCTGGAATATTAAGTTAAACTGAATGCTTACAAATTTGAGAAGGCGTTGAAATGGTATTAGTACTCTATTCTGGCAAATATTAAGAGCTATCGTGGTCGGATTGTCCATGGGAGGTATTTCCGTCTCATCCGGAATCTGAAATAAAATAAATCAATTAAGATTTTAAGTCTTATTGGGTAAAAACAGGTACAAAATTTAAAATAGTTATAGGATTTGAATTTTGAAGATTTATTTTATATTTTTTAAATCTATCATTTTTCTTGCTTATCTTCATCTCTGTCTATCTTTAACAGTCATAGGTTGTCTACCAAAATTAATCTTTCACAAACGTAATTGTCAATAAACATGATAAAGCTGAACTCGGAAACTGAAGGTTATTGATAATTTAATAAGGATATAGAGATAGTTTTCTGTGCAGTGTAAAAATATACATATACCCCTGTCTTGGTACATAAATCATAAATTTTAAAATTCACAAACAAGGAAAAAGTCTTTACTCGTACATTAGCAAAGGTTCCGTAATCGAAACCATTCTTCTCAGAAGAAGAACTTCCAGTGCCCATTGTAAATTTGCGATTTTCAATCCAAGAAATGTCAAAATAGCTTCGAAAATGTAAATTGATCAAGCTAGGTGGAAAAGTTGAGCATTTTCTTGGTGCAAGTAGCTTGTAACATGTACAGATGATGAAAATATTGCCCAGAATTAATTGAAGGTTTAAGAAAGGCTTCTCAGTTATAAAATATATCCAGATATTGAATATAAAAGAGAATAACCATTAAATAACTTATTGTAGAGTAATAACACTAAATAGTAAATCGAAAATCAGTGAGACACATCCATAAGCGAAGAGAGTCAGACGATAAATGATCTCTCTAGAATGATATTAAGAGTAAGAGTGTCCCTTAAATGAACTACAATGCACAAACAACTTTAAATTTACATATTTGTAGTGCAAATATGTTTTTAAGGAATTAGCAGGTATTTACAGCAGTTACTTAATAGCTAGTTTAGAGTGTTTAGGTCAACAAGCATAATATATGCAGAAATGTATTGTCATTGTAAGCTTATTATGCATTCAAGAGTTCTGTTTCAGTGACGCAACTCAAGCAAGTCTTGAATATCATTGGATCAGTGAGATAGTATTAAGATGCAGTTAATGCTACAGTTTTTAACATGCTAAAAGAAAGGTTTGCAGAGAAAAAGTTGTCAACAGAGACACTCCGACAGAGTCAGTTTACACTAATTTCTGAGAATCATTAAGAAAACATATCCTAGATTAAGGTTTTTTCAGAGATCCCAAAAATCTGAAGTACAAGTAAATTCCATAACTTTGAGACGACATTTTGCATTTCATGATCAAATTTTTGTCTCATGAATGATTGTTTAAGTGTTATTTTGATGCAGTTTAAGTAGAAGGTATCTAATAAGGCATAAACGGTAATTAATTCAGAGACATAGGATATATTATCATATTTTTCAAATGCAAAACAAATATATATAAAATGAAAATCACGTCTAAAACTCAAGAAAACTCACAAATTCATTCAATAATTTTTTTATGGCCAAAAGTCACACAAGAAATTAAACAGGTTTAACGAAGTCCTAATGGTCTTGAAGTTGTATTAAAAATATAGATTAACTCTAGCTGTGACTCTGCTCCATTAAGAAAACTGCAATATTTGAGAGACCTTTCCCCAACTATAAGCATTAGTGCGTGCAAAAGAATGCATGCATTAACTAAGATTAATCTACTATCAAGCACATAGTCTGTGTGCAAAAGACGCAAAGCAAATATAAAATCTTGAGCGTTTGCTATACATGTGACTTCGTTAATTTTACCTCCAAAATAGAATTGATCTGTGAACAAATGAGACAAAAACAAAAATGTTTGAACAAAATAATTTGCGAAATAATACAACCATTACTATCATAATATCATGCATTACAAATATTACAAAAATTTGATGTGATTTTGTATTATTCTTTTTTTTCTAATCTAGTTTTTTGGCAAGGCCAGTGGTTTCCCTATGGGGGGGGACACGGGGGCACGTGCTCCCCATATTGGACCTGTGCCCCCCCCCCCGGTGCCCCCAATATCAACTTTCCAACTCTGGCTAAAATATACAATTAGTATAGTGGGTGCCCTCCCGAGAACCACGTGCCCCCCCCCCCCCACTGCCCCAAGGTGCCCCCCCCCCTGCTCGAGACACCCCAGTTATGCCACTGGGCAAGGCAAACAAAAACAGGCCTAACTCGGAACTACACAACTATTTTAAACATGATTATGATTCATACCGTGCTGACACAAAACACACAGTAATTAAAACTCCTATAAACTAATACTATGTGCAAATAGTAACACTGCCATCAACAATTTTAAATACCTAAAATGCAAAACATGCATCGAAAATGAATTTTTCGGAGCCCCCATACACCAACTTTAATTTTTTTAGAGACTCTACATGAATAGATTCACACATTGTTTACCCACCACACATGCATCAAATAAAAATTTTATTATTACAATGCGTAAGCCTTCATGGAGTGATAGGGTCCCCTACATTCATCTAAAGCGAATTTGCCTGTACCCCTATCCATTTAAAACAATTTATTTACCACCCCCTCCCACACCTGAAACAAACTTTGTCCCCCCCCTTATATTACATGCATCTTACGACAAAAAGAAATCAACAAGACCATCCCCCCATAGTTTTAAAAGGTGATTGGAATGCGCAGCACTTTACCACTGAGCTAACCACCTACTTGACAACAATGGACCCCATGAACATCAGATCTGCGACATGTATCATTCTGCGAAAGTTTATCATTAGCCAAAAATGAATTTTATAGGACATATTACTATTTCTATACAAATTATGATCAATGTGTTTGTATGCTCTATCAAATCTACTACACGTAGGTTTACAAAACTTCAAAGTCCATTCTACGTTGTCTACATTTTGACCACATCCTGTTTTTTCAGGTTTTAATCAAATGCAAGTTATTTTTAAGCTCACCATAATCACATTATCAATAGGATAATGACACACGTATATGAAAATAAGTTAAAGAATCCAAGGATTCAAACACTGGGTTTAATAATCTTTGCATGATTATTTTTATTAGTAAGATTTTTAAAAGTGGGATATGTTTATTTCTCAATGACCTGCTTATATAAAACTCATTATACACGAACCTTTTTTTTAAATTAAATTTTGTACAGACAAATCATAAGCAAATATTTGCAAAGTACTCAATGAACTTCCCATTTTGCTTTTATTGTAGGTACTGATAGAAATAGGAATGCTTTGTCAGGTTTGCAGATATTCCACTAAATTTTGTGAACAGATATACTACTTACATTCAGTGGCGTCACTAGAGGGGCTGAGTCCCACAAAATGGAGCATTCAGCCCACCCAAAAAAATTGTTGGGGAAGATACGTGCTTCGAACCTTCGAACCTTCGAACCTCTGACAACGCTTCTAAACTTTGGTGCTACAGCCCTCCCAAACTTGCATTTCTAGAGATGCCACTGCCTTACATTATTTGTGCTATATTGCAAGCCAGAATTTGAATGATTTCAGCTAATATTTAGTTATGCTGATATAGATGTTCTCACTTTTATTAAAACATTAAGGTCGCAATGGACAATTTTTGACGGCCATTTTGGACACTCTCTTGGATTTCTCCAAATTTTCTTGATTCTAACTCTGAAACAAACGTCAACACACAGCCCATCACTGAATACCAAGCTCACAGTAGACAAATCACGAAATGCAGCCATTTTGTAGAAGCCATCTTGGATTCCTCAGGGGTCATTGATCCATACCCTCAAACAAATGTCTACACATGTACCGAATTTCAAACCTCTAGTTGATATACCAAGCCCACAGTGGGCAACTCAAGAATGATGGCCATTTTGTGGCAGCCATCTTGCTAGCCATCTTGAATTTCTCCAAATATTGATTTACACCATCAAACAAATTTCTACACCAAATTTCAATCCTCTTAAGCACGTTAAGTGAAAAATTTAACTCACCGTTGGCAAAGCAAGAATAGCAGCCATTTAGTGGCGGCCATTTTGGCAGCCATCTTGAATTTCTCAAAATTCTTCCGATTCAAACCCTCAAAAGAATCCCTATACTAAATTTCATAACTCTAAGTGAAATACTAAGCTCACAATAGACACTTTAACAAGTGGCAATTTGCTGCCAAAAGAGTCTGAAAGAGGAAAAAGACTTTTTTTGGAATTTTGCTAAATTCTGAATAACCCCAGCACATACAGCACCAAATTACAAAATGCATTTCAGAAACCAAGTATGCAAAGGTCCCCAGTTGGTTATTAAGCTACTAAAACCTCCCAATTAACCTCCACAAAACTTCTCAGAAAAGCACTTTGACCCATTCTCTCTCTATTACACTGGGGGAACCCAGTGTAAAAACGTAACCTGTCGTTATTGATAACATAGCTAAATATATTAGACTAATCTTAATGCAACAAATAATTTATTTATTGAATTTTAAAATGTTTTATTTAACATAAGTTGTAAATGAAAAGACAACTTCTAAACTGTCCTAGCAATTAAATTGGGCAAAATAGCAAGTTAAAATTTGAATATTATACAGAAGCACAGAGACTAGGATTCCCTTCAAAACTTCTTTCGCATTCAAACATTATTGAGACTTGAGAGTCCACTGTGCCTAAGTCATGACCTTTTGATAATTATCAAGAAAAACAATTTTTCTTTTCACAATTTCTTCAGTTTATATTTACCCTCATTCCAAGAAACGTTCCGTGGTCAGGGGTGACGAAAGTTCCAGCTTCCGCGACTCTCTTACGTTGTTCGTAACCAAGACGACTATTGCGGCTCTCTTGACGCTCCAGACCTGCACCTCCGAGAAGCTGAAACATATCACAAAATATATTACTAGAAAATTCATTTGACGAAAATGATTATTATTGCAAATAAACCAGTCTACTTATGATATTTCTACAGGTCTCCAAAATTTTTTTAATATTTAAAAATACATTGTCTATGAACACATTCAATTTCAAAATCCCAAGTGGTCAACAAACAAATTCCGTAAAACAGGGTGAAGTTGGCAATCCGGGGTAAAGTTGGCAAGCTATTTTGACCCACTTATTAATGGCAGAAATGCCAACTTTTCCTCATTTTGTATTTTTTTTGTATTTGTACATATATTATTGGCAACTTTACTAAAGATACGTACGTCAGTGGTGGGTCAAAATAGCTTGCCGACTTTGCCCCGGATTGCTAACTTTACCCCGTTTTACGGTTTCTGGTCATGTTTGATATTGATTGAAACCGGGATATTTCAGATACTCAGACATGTGAACGAAGAATGGATGAACAATGGGCTTTAAATACCTCCTATATTTATCTACTATGGAGGGATAATTGAGTAATATTTAGTAAATCTCTACTTTCCTGCATACATATGACTCCGAAAAATGTGAATACTTACTGGCTCATATTCACTGTCGGTATCTGACAGCAGCACCTCCTTGGCAGTCGCCATTGTAGCTGTTAATTGGCTTCAAACCTAAAAGAGATAAAATTGCGATAATTAACACAATTACAATCCCCAATGGCTATAAATATTATCTGCTAATCTGGGCAGTATGAAAAACTAGTTGTAAAGATGCGTCACCATGTCTAAATAAATATATTCATAAATAAATAAATCTATCAAAATAGTAAAACTACATAGCATTCCAAAAAAAAACATAAATTTATGACACAAATGATAACAAAAGTCATAAAACAGAAACCAAACACTTGTGAACACAAACCGTGCCCAACTTGGGTAGCATAGTTGTAAACAAAAAGTGACATAACTCTTAGAAAATGTGTCAACTGTCAAATTAAAATAGTACTTAAAATTGTTTGGGTGCGGCAGGATGATTGCCTCCAGAGTTCAAAGTCCTCATACAGTAAATAATGCCGAGATGGATACCCATACAATTAAGATAATATTAAATGAAGCTAAAATATTACTTCCCATGCTCTAATAGTGTCATCAACTTGTTACCATATTTTGCCTCTAAGTGTCTACAGCTGTACAGTTGAAGTCCCAATTATTCAGGCCCTCAGCATAAATACAGGGCCGGCCCAAGTAGCTATTGCTACTCCTACCACTGTATAAACTGCAATAACAAAGGGCAAAAGTAGCAATAGCTACTTGAGCCGAATCAGTTTCATTTTGAGTAGGTAGGGCAAATCCGGCTGAAGCCTACACGGAACTGGTTCCTATATCCCACGAGGTTACAATGTACATGAGTAGCCTCCACCAATTATAGCAGCCTATTTTCCACAGCCCAAGTCAACGGAGGGACATGCCAGTCAAAAACTCAGCAGAGCTCCCCGGGGCGGCAGACCTGACAAGTATTTAATTGCGACTTGCTGGATATTTCAATAAATTTTCAATTTTTGCTGGAGGATCCAGTCTCAATGCTGGAGACTTGATATTTAAGAGACTGAGCGTATTTGTATTGAAATATCGTGCTTTCCACACTTTTAAAACAAATAAAGTGGCAGTTCAGCCCAGCATCATCCAATTTTTGTCATTTTAACACCATTGGCATCGTCTCTTCAAGACGAATCCAACGATACATAGTACGAAATTGGCGGCAGCTGACGCTGACGACATGGATTGTCAACGACATGGATGATGCTGGGCGGTCCTGAACTGCAGACTGCCTATAATATCTCATATCTGTGTTTGTGTAATCATTGTAGGTATGTGACAATAACGTCGTCTGGCAGTCAAAAGTGTGTCCTGGTGACGTCGTGACTCACTTTGGTGTTGCGTGCATAATACTGCTGTTTGATTCTCTTGAAAATGGTTTCTGCTTCTTTAAATACCAGATATGAATATACTGACCATGTAGTACACAATTTTTTCTTCATCTGGGTATTATTTTTTTTCGCGTGAGATTTGTCTAAGGGCCTGAAAAAGCCGCGTCAAAACGCATGTCAAAGTAATTAAGCTGAACAAGAACCCAGGGGTTCAAAATGGAGATGTTGTAGTGTCTTACTTCATATCCCCTGAAAAAGACTTTCCCTGAGTGGCCAGAGCCAGGTGCTGTTTATATTATGTGCTAAATTTCAGTATTTTAAAAATAATCCATTTCAAGCCGCAAAATGTGGCATAGGTGATATGGAAAAAAGAATACATTTTCATTAATGAACTTTGAAAGAGCTTTAAAATTATGCATGGAAATGGGTGTGATCTGCCTGGTAGTTCAACATCCTTTTAGTGGAAGTAGCTGCACATTCATTTTGGTGATTATCATACGAAAATTAATTGAGAAGACTGGGAATCTTAGGCATAGTCTAATCCACTAATAGAATTAGTTGTCTCAGTATTAGCCAGAACTGACTGCTTTGGCCCAGGAGGCCTACCCAAGGCAGGCCAGTTTCTTGGAGTTATCTCAATATGAAACACTGGATACAACAGTCCAACCATCAAAATCCAATGGACTCTGACGAAACGGGAGTTCCAACACAAAATTTTACACTAAACTGTATAGATATACGGCGACAAAAAAACTTCCTAATATGAGTGAGTAAATATTTGTTGAAGTTTACCAATTTATTGTTTACCATTAATTTTTGAGAAACCAAAATTTGAGAAAAATATCAGAAATCCTAATTTTTTCCCAGTTTTTTCGTTTTTATCAGTGTTCCAGCTAGGATTTTATTTGGGCATGAAATTTTCTAGAAATGAGGGCACTTTTCTAGAAATGAGGGCACTTTTTAAAAAAAAAAATTTTTTTTTTTCAATTTTTTTTTTTTTTTTTTTTTTGGGCATGGCGCACGAGGGTCGGGCATGGCGCGGCGCCATGCTCAAATGGCCTAGCTGGAACACTGTTTATGAAAATTTCACAAGATTGGCCCTCCAAATGAGTTAAGTAATTTAAAGAGGTATAATTTAGACATCTAAATGCATAATTTCCGCTGTGCAACTCCAAAATTCACGGAATGATGGAGCATAGAAAAAATAACATTTTTTCACATTTTCCCTGAATTAACTGTTATTAATTTTTGTAAGAGCATAAATTTAGACCCCCAAAAGGAACATTAAGGGTATTTAATGCATATATGGTAGAATTTCATGCCCATAGGTAACACTGTTTCAGAGTTTTGCTTTGGAAACGAAAATTTGTATTTTTTTTAAATTTTCAATATTTTATAAAAACTCTACCAATTGCTTAAATATGAACAACAAAATGCACATATATGCTGTAAGACCCATTCATGTGCCAAATATCATATATACAAGTGCAATGGTTTAGGCACAGTGGCCAAAACACAATGTGTGCAGCCGCCCCCAGTGGATCCAAGCAAGATATAAAAGGAAAACACGTCTTAATTACAACATGCCTGGTATTCATTCTTATGCCAGATGCATGCTCTATAATCAAGTTATACATATCTCTTGGCCCAAACAACTCCAAACAGAATAGCCAAGACAGGGCCCATGAGACATTCTGAAAATGCCCAAATTTCAAATTTCCCGCCAAAATAGTCCATTTATCACTGTCACTGCATAAATGGAGATGTGTACACATCTCCATTAAGGTGGCTCGATACTCATGAACTTTCTAAGATAGGATTTTTTAAAAATAGTGTAGAATGGTCCAAAATGTAGTTTATAGCAAGGATAAGTAAAAAAAAAGGGGTCGCAACCAGCCTTTTTTTCAAAATATTTGAGGTTATGTACAAGGAAGTCATTTCAGGCAAACCTGAAAAACTCAATTTTTTTCTTAACTTTTTTACTGTAAACTTTACCCTGTCATTCAGTGGTCATGCGTCCCATATTATTCAATGAAGCATGAAATTAAAGAAGACACTTCAATGGAAAAGCTGATTACAATTTCAACAAAATATATTTAGTTTAAAGGGCTTTCCAAGGGGCTAGGAATCAAAATACTGATTTTGACAATTTTAACTTTTTTTATAAACCATGGCGCTAAAAAAAATTGGCGAGATAGGATTTCTCATTTCTTTGTCATTTATTTCCAAATATTGTGAGGAACAATAAAATGCATAAGAGAAGGTTTCCTACCGCGATGGATTTTGATATAAAAATTTATTTATATCTTAAAGTCATTTTTCAGAAATTTGACCTACTTGACGAAAATCGCCTGTAAAAATTTTCTATTCTGAGTATCAAGCTGAAATTCCGGCTGTATGTAGTCCTCTTCATAGCGCATCTAATACTGTAAACGAGAAGTGTCTAACCCAAATAGAAGTGGCGCAAATTGCAAACGAAGCGGCCGCCGCATGAAATTATCAGAATTTTTAAAAAAGCTGAAACATTGTCAGCAGAGCTCTGCTGCTGTGGTGACGTTACGACAGATAGGGCCTGCCTGGCTGCGCGTGAATGTGCGTTAACAACCATTTCACATGAGTAGCGAGCCACCTTAAAAAGGGTGAAGATGAGTTTTTATAGCTATGGGGATAGTTTTTTTAGTTTTGCCAGGGTCTTCTCTATATTCCCTGTTAATTTCATGCAGATCTGAGGATGATCACATGGTTATCTTGATTGATACAATTTGTATTTTGACAAAATTATTGCAAAAAATCCACCATGGCTGGCCTGGTATCTTCCAATCTACAGGCTCATTATGTGATAAACAAATATTTTAAACACACCTTTAGTACACTAAAAGATTCCTACATATGTCCACTATTAATTGGTTTGCATAATGTGACAGATTTGTCACAATTGTATCCTTTATTAGTACATTATTTGCAATTACCTTGCACGTTTGCGACCAAAACTTCGACACTTCATGTTCTCTTGATTACTTATTTATAATTAATTAATATATTCAACAGCTTATGGCTAATTAGTTACCTTCTTTAATTCAAAATATGATAGGTGCTCTTTCATTTGCTTTTTGTTCCATGATAATTCATATAGAAACAAATAAGTTACAAGTCATAATAAATCCAAAAATTGGAAAATTTTGCCTTCACTTCATGCGTGAAACAATCAATAATTTATTGCGATATTGATTGTTAATTAATTAATTTACCAGCTAAGTATACTAAAATATTTGACTAATTAAAGCCAAATATATGTACTTTCATAAGCTTTTTATTCCATGAGAATGCATTAAGAATCCAAAAAGTTACATCACTTTGAAATGTAACTTCTGTGAAAATGGTCACACCTTTTTAGGAGCTTCAATGGCTAATCAATGCTTAACGATGGGACAAATTTTGCTAATTTTCGCCACATAAAATCTGGTATAACTTCCTTAATATTTGGTGTAGAACCAAAATTAAAACACCATTGTAAAGTTAATTTCAAGGACCTCCTTTATGCATCATTGATAATGCAACAAAAAAAATATTTCAAATTTTTGTCACATACCTACATTACTGTAATGTGTATTACCATAAATTTATTGTGTAGTATTTGGAAAAATTGGAGTCTCCAAAGCATGCAAAGGCAAAGCTGGTTAATACCAAAGACACTCAAAATTTAACACATGAAATCAACTGTATTTGGGGTTTGGTGACTTCTAACACTTAAAATATAAAAGTTGCACTACAGTAAGTTTAGTTACACATGAACATGCTGACATTAGCCCCTCCCACCTCAAGTTGCTCAACCATGACCCATGTCAACAGACTTTTAGTGCCTTCCAAACCATGTAAACTGTTTTCAGTAAATCGGATCAGCTGCCAATATTCACAGAAAATCTTTACCATAACATGACAAACATCTACACAAGTCAACAATGCATCAAATAAGCTAGATTTACCATTTTTTGCAAATTTACATCGCAGTTCTGTGTGATCAAAACATCAGACTGGTCCAATGATCAAAATCAGGCAAAAGAGAAGAAAATAACATCAACATGCCAGTTTGCACAAAATAATCACAAAGGAGTGGGTGTGTCAACACAGAGCTGCAAATACACAAGAGGGCAGCACTAGTATTGTGAAATTCGACAGAGTTTTTGAGAAGTCCACATAAAAATTGAAAAGCAAAGCCAATACTTGTACATATTGAATACCAAAAAAAAAAAAAAAGACTCAACACCCAAAATCCGCGAAATACCCAATTCTGAAAGCTACAGAGTTCAGACAAAAATATTTCAATTCAATTAAACAAATTTTCCTAGAGCTTGAAGAGCTGCAAAAATTCAGGACTTAGGAATTTTGGATATTCAACACCCAAAATACACTTTACCTGTTCAAGAATTTACAGCCACTACAATCTGAAGAATTCACTGTGAACCAAATGCTAATTTTTGATGATTTTATTGTTTCTTTCAAAAATAAAAATGTACAACATTTTCTATCTTGAGGTTAGGGAGATATTTACAAACGGAAAAGGGATTTAGACATTTAAAGACCAATATGGCATCAAACCTAAATATTTTTAACAAAAAACGCTGGAGATATAACAAGCACCAAACTGATGCATATGCAACGGATAATTTTGAAAAAACGCCAAACTATTGTATAACGATTCACAGGAGATAAACTTACGCGAAAAATAGTTATCAGCTGTCTACATGACAGTTCAATAAATATCTAATACAAAAAATTCACTACATAAATGTATATCAAACTACAAATAGTATATAAGCATACATCCACAACTATTAAAAAAAGTCCTATGTATATCACATACCAACTTATAAAATTCCTATCAAAATTCTGTATTTACAGACAAAAAATTTCCCTTGAAAAATGTCCTCTAAAAATACAATTGTCAAAATTCTTGTAACTTCATACAACTTCGAAGTTAATATATTGATCATAAAGTTGACATGTTGTCCATGCTCGATCGGCTAATCTCAAACATTTTCTCATTTTTTAAAGCACTGAACGCATTCCTAATCATGCTAAAATTGAGGAATATTCATCGATTGCATGATTACACATACATTGAATAGTATAATTGATATGCAAGCAAGAGAGTTCTACCCAAATTAAATTGAATACACACGCTAAAATCATAATTCAATCGAAAAATTGCACATTACGCTACAACACATGACTCGACCATAACTGGGACACATTTTTCACAATTATGCAAATTTATGCAACTTCAATCTTACGACACTAGTAAGAGTTAGTAGCAGATACTAAAGGTAGTCAACAATAATAAATGCAACACCTTTCTTACACCCAGGAAGGTGCAATTCTATGAGTTTTTTCAACTACGCATCAATTTTAAGGTTTTTTTCATGCTTTTTTGTAAAACAGAAAACCACCAAAAAACAGATGCACAGCCGAAAAAACTAGACGCATAGCATAGCACCTTTAATTGACATTTTCTTGATCTTCTCATTCACTCTCCACTCATTTTCACATTCAGTGTCATTCACACAAATTTGTTTGGATAACAGTTCCTAATTACCTGGATAGCAACAATTAAAATCTGCATTTTCAAAGGTCCTTTTGACCATACAATTGCAAATATAGCATCATTAGACAACCAAATTATGCCTTTTATGAATATTAAACAAATTCCTGAGGCCTAAAATACTTAGATCTTTAGTTTATCTTACACAAAAACAATGATCGTTGAAGCAAGTCACGAAACTGCTGGCTTAAATATAATGCGAATCATTAGAGTTTAGATATTTCAGGTCACCTCAAAATATCTTTAGTATTAATATTGTACGAAGTATGAAAATGTATCAAACGGTATCAAACAGTAAAAATCCATTGGGTTAAATAAAACATGATCTAAAACAGTAATTCTGAACAAATCATTCGGAAGACTTTGATTTTCAGACAAATTCAGAAATGATTTTTCAAATAAAATAAACAATAACTTAAAGACTAAAACAGTTTTTTCGTGAACGGCATGCATAGATTGCACTTCCATGTGGAATTAATCACTCATAACGATGCAACGATCATATCGTTTCTTTCAAATTCTTCGAAATTACTGTCACACATTTCCACACGCCTTTTGGCAACAGTTCTCATGACGCATTGACACTCTTTCATGACTCTTCTGTGTTGATGGTAGAGGATTTTTCTGAGCTTGACTCCGTGAGGTCGGGGCAACCCAATTCTTTCAACTGTGACGGCGTCAAGTGAGCGATCAGTGCCACCTTGTGGAAGACGCTGAAATTAAAACGTTAAAATGTTACAATTGTTTGACTCCCCAAATGTTTCACATATGCAGACCTATATTTCCATGGATAGTTGCACTTACGAAATTATTATTCTAATGCACAAGTGAATTGCGCAATCTTCCAACAGTCCACAACTGTGTTGCGACTACAGACATACTAGATAGATGGACAATTGGCACTTTACATCTTATATCTATGCAATTTGGGAGGCTAGTTAGGACAGGAGTACACAGTAATGAGGCAAAGGATGACTGTAACCGCAGTCCAAAGGCAGTGCTATCAACTGAGCTGGTGCATCTTCCGATAGCCACTACAGGGAGCACACAACATTACTTTTGACAAATTTAAAGCAGTTCTGATGAGACCACAGCTTATTAGCTGAATCTATCATTTTACTATAGTCTATCTCTCAACAAATCGAGGCCTATAATAAAAACATTTAAAAAATACTTACGTATGAGAGTATTTGGATCGGATGGTCATCAAGTGTTTGCTGGGGGCGGCTGCAATCATTTTGTTCAGTTCTGCGACCGTCTCTACGATCTCGGATTTCTCATAGCCAGCATAGTGACGCATTGTGCCATCCTGCAAAAATAAAGAGTTAGGTTAGTGTCAGATTGTCTAATGGATACTTCAATTCTACAGAACGCAGACAGAATATTTTCAAGATGGATGGATGATTTGGGCTTTAGGCCCTGTATTCATGCACTAGAGTACACTCTAGGCAATAAGTTTGGAAATAGCGCGTTGCTCAAGCCTTGTGAAATAACATTTCAGTTCTCAATTTTTCATTGACAAGTCCGTTTTTTTATTTGAAATATCAAATCAGGCAGACCGTCTATCTTACTCTGTATTATTCTAACTCGTACTTCATAGAGTTAGCAAAACTAGCCCAACCTAATTAATATGCACATGTAGCGTTCATAAGAAAGTTAGAAGTCCACATACCCAAATTCCAGTGTCCTTCATCGTCATAGCCAGCAACAAAGAGGCGGCGGCCATGTGGGAGTCTCGTCTCTGGGCAAACTTGTAGTGCATCAAGGAAGATTCCAAGATAAACCGGGCTAACGTCAGGGTGTCCATTGCAACTCGGGCGCACTGTAAACAAAGAGAAGTCTTTGTAGCTGGTGGCACATCATACTATATAACAATCATGATGCATATTTCTTCAGTTAGGCTATGATCAAACGTCCATGTAAGCCTAAGAGGACGACAACATTACAAAAGCTTTTTTTTTTTCAAATTATGTAGGTAGGTCCTATCTTGTGTGTACTTGTAACCCATTCAATATATATTTTCTATAGGCCTAAAAAGTTAAACTTTTATAAGTTTTATTGAATCTCATTTTGTATTATTTTTCTAAACAAACACTAGAATATGAGCTGGGTTGTGACACAGATTAATCATAAAACTAAAGCTGGTTTCTTAAATCTTAACAAATTACACAAATGACCCTATATTTCTCAAGTTGAGTTGCAACTTCTATTGAATTTTATTACCTTAGCATATCTCCTGAGGAAGCGGTAAGAAAGCGGAATTCCGAGATCGAAGTCAATGGTCTTGAGGACCTTCATTTCCATTCCGATCAACTCCTCCCTCTTGTAGGCATCGTCACAAATGTAGAGGAAGTCGTCCAGCACGGGAGGACATCTCTCCTAAAACACAAAAGCAATTCATGAAGTCCAGAATGAAGTTTGGCTCCCAAAAATACTAAAATAGCATGCAATTCATATTCTACCTATGACCAAAATAGAATTATGTTATAAGGTAGCGTGAAGGCAAAAAGGTTTTACAAGGATTTCATAAAATATAGCTGAAAGTTAATGAACAATACTATGAAATACAAGACTTTACAAAAATAGGCTGGGCCTCACATACACAATTTTTATAAATCAACAATGAAATATTTGATATAGGAGTTCTCCCTAAAAGGCATTCGAAATTCTTATAAAATAACAGTTTTATCAATACATAAAGATTCGAACATGACCAAGTCATTTTGTCAAAATTTCTTCCGGACTATCATATCTTCTCTATGTACGGTTTTAGAATCATCAAATAAAGCTACTTTTTGTTAAAATTTTGTTCATAAAAAGCACTCAAAATTCAGCTCTAAACACCAGAGACAATAATAAATCCAGCGAACATTGAAATCACTACTAACATCGAACTTGCAGGCGATAAAGAGACAAGTGGCGCCCAACAACTGCAAGCGATCTCTGGGGAGCGTAGCGAGACACAAATATCTGTCGACAAGTTTCACAGCCAAGTACAAAGTCTCGTGGTTGAGTTCAAAGTTTTCCTGGACTTCCACTAACCAGTCGACGAGGATGGCTCTCATATTTGGGGTGAGGTCTTTCTGTTTTGTGCTCAAGTAGTCGTTGATGACAAAGTCAGCCTGCAAAAATTATCAAATTTCAATAAATTATTGAAGAATTTAAGCTGGTGATGGCGAAATAGCTTCAAATAGGTCTTATACACATAAATTGCAACAGTCCATACTAGTAACACATATTCCCTGACTAGGCTTTAGCTAGGTGTCAGATGGAGTTGTTTAGCCAGATTCATTGTACTGCTCCAAAGTTGTTTAGCCTAATGATAGCAATGAATAGTGTCTTTTGCTAATTTCTTTAGCCATATCAGAATTGTGTTAGCATTTTGCTAATTGGCTAATGGCCAGCTAATACCTAGCCTGAGAACTTGCTCATATTTTCCCCCTCAAGATTTCCAAAATTACCACACAAAAGGGCAATCAGTTTAATTTTGGTAATCAATCATCAGTCTGTGCAACCCATTGATTACTGTTTTTAATCAGGAGGAGGCACACGTTCCTCTACGAAGACAATATTTTGTGAAAAGTAGAAACATTCCCACCCCCCAAAAAAAAACAAAGAGAAAAAATACCATTTTCAACGGACAACACCCAACAGAGATCAGATTTTTTTACTAAAATCAATCATCTACCCATCACTACCCAAAACAGTTGTTAATTTTTTCATAGCAACTTGTGCAGAACTTCGCGACAAAAAGACAAACTTCTCTGGCATTTACCTCTCTGTCCTTGTAGTACTGGAAGATGTGAGCAGAATAGAGTCCGCACTGGAAGGGGTCCTTCATGTGCTCCGCGTCAATGTCCACCCAATCCGGTTCTATCACCTTCTCTTCCATCTTACTATCTTGAGATAACAGATTGTTCTTCTCGTTCATTTCCGCAATGAAGCTGTAAAGAGATTTACTAATTTTAAGAAATCTTCTAGTTGTGCATCGCATTTCGTTGAGTTTGGTAATGCATCATAAATATTCAGGCTTGAAAATTGAAATCCAGAAATTTTTTCTAGACGAATAGTCAAATAGTGACAGTTTTCAGATATTGATTAGATTCAATTCACTTAAAGGCCTTAGACAGTATTTTTCCAAAATTATAGCTATGGAGTACTAAAACTACATAATTATACGCTTATACCAGTTTTCACTTTGCCACAAGCAGTTTATCTATCCATTATTCGGGAATAACTCTTGGATAATTTGTAAGAGATATGTAAATCAATCAAATAATCTCTTTGCCACAACATTACTCTGGGAGGATGGGACATCAATTTTAACTTTTACTTCGGAAAACCAATTGTACTTCGGAAAACCAATTGAATCCTAGGTAAGAGCTGGAAAATGAGCCGAAAATGTTTGGAACCAAACAATAGCGGGAGAATTTTTGAACTCTAATCATTCACTTACTCATCTTCGCAGAGGGAGCTCTGAGACGAAGAAGAAGAAGACTGTGATCCTTGAGACAACTCCACGTAATCGAAGGACGTCTCTTTCTCCGGCTGACTGTTAGGCATCGGCATTTCCGTCTTCTCCACATTGCTAGGGGCAGGCTGGCTCTGGCTTATCTGTTTTTCAGCCGAGATTTTTGGAACAGCGACCGTGACGACTGTCTTCTTTTTGCCTCCCTCCTTCTTGACGACTTTCTTTGTGATCTTAGCCATGTTGCCATTGTTCTTCAGAGCGTTGGCCTAATTCACAGGAAAAAACATTTCAGTCATTGAATTAATCTTCGATAATTTTTAAACCTAACCTACTAATTTTGAATCTTGAAACGTATCAATAAACAATGTAAAAGTGAATGGAGATACACAAGTTGTATACTCAAATTTATTAATTTTTCAAAAATATTAATTCTTTGAGTGAAATAAAAAATTGTCTTACTTTCATTTTGACAATCACATTACATTTCAGATAAACTGGTATATATTTTTATTTCGCAGAAAATTAAGGAAAATGCTTTAATAAAACTTTATCTCAACTTACTTGTTCTTAAGAAAGATAAAATTCAACTATTTCAAGTAGGAGAAGTAAAAGACAATTTGATAAAAGTTGTAAAGGTAAAGACTTTTGACAATATTATGAATAATGGTGGATCATAAGATGAGATCTTGAAGAGTAAACTTCTTTCTTTAATATTAGATGAAATAAACTTGTTTGAACACTACAAGTCTTCAAAACCACTTACATTAGTAAGATCTCCGAACGCAGCCCTCCTTCTCTTCGTCTCAGGGCCGTTCTCTTCCAGGGCTCTCTTTGTGCCTCCAACATTCTTGTTGTTGTTGACAGGCTGAAAAAAAGGAAATTTAAGAAATTAATAAAATGTCTAAGTCCAATATCATATGTTTATGATCATGAGATCTATAATATTTGCAACAAAGTTCAAAATCCAAGACTGTAGAAGTTGAAGAGCTTTATAATGTCCAAGCCAGAGATGAAACAAATTATCTAATAATTCAGCTGCTAATCACAATGTTTACAAACATATGCAAGTTAATGCAACAGCACACTACTACTTAAATCTGACAGAAAAAACATCATCAAATCAAGTTATGAAGACATCTTCAAATCAAGTTATGAAAACATCATCAAATCAAGTTATGAAGACATAATCAAATCAAGTTATGAAGACATCATCAAATCCAAGTTATTAAAGTACCTAATCGAAACCCAAATTAGTTTACAAATTATGAAATGAGGAAATGGAAATTAATGTGATAATTTATCGAACTAATGTCTCAATCATGCAGTCATGTTAAAGTTGAACTCAATCTGACCACAAGCTTGTGTATATTCTCGAACATACTTTCTTAATAAGTTTTGAAAGCAATAAATATTTACTAGATTCAAATTCTCCGCAAGAATCCGCATAGCACTCCTGGTCAACATGATAGCTGGTAGCTTCCAGATGAATTAAAGATTTAAAACTTCCAACGCAAGCAACAGCAGCACTGACAGCAGGATATATATCAAATACTAGAACAGGTGAAATAGTCAAAAGCAGCCTAGAACTTGGTGGTCCACAATATCAAACACTTGTCAAGAGTCCACAGTTAGAGGTACAATGTGTATTCAATGTATTTTGCTGCTATTGTCTACTTAAGCAGCTGTGACTTGGAAGCTGTGATAACTAATGATGCATCCACAAGTTATGGCTTACAATTTATTGGACAATGGCCATGGTTGGGTGCACAAGTAAATTATGACACTGTAACTCAAGTGTTATTGATATTTTAGATAAAGGGTGGTGTGTGTATTGTGAAGAGGAAGTATGAGATTTATGACATTTCAAAACTCAAGGTACCTGTATACAATTAATAATTCAATACTATACATCAGTGGTAGAAATTTCCCGGCGCTCCGGCGCTTTTGAGCCTGAGAAATTGTGAATGGCTCCAGAGCCTAGACCTCTCTGGAGCCACCCATGGCTCCAGAAGCTCTGACAGCTATCAGGTGTTTGAACAGTAGTCAAATCCAATTGAAGCCAAGAGGGTGGGACCTTGATTACAAGGAGTGTACAAGGGTCATGCTAATTGCAATTTAACTTCACACATCTTTGCAAGCAAATTATCAGTTATCCAGGGTGTAATCATAAATGTCAGTTTGCAGTTGTGTAATTTACTTTGAAGATACCATGGTAATTTGTGAAACTTTCCTATTTGACACATTTTCAAAAAAATGATGGCTCCAGGATGACGATAAACAATAAATGGCTCCTGAGTCTTCTCAGCCCGGAGCCACATGTGGCTCCAGAGCCATTCAAGTAGATTTCTACCACTGCTATACATGTAATTAATTTTTGAGAGAAGGTGGCAGAACATTGCTGAGGGCTCAACTGGTTTCAGGACTAATGAGAGGGGGGGAAGCTCTATGTGAGAATTGCAATCAATGACTTCAGAAATCTTGGATGATTTAATTGTGATCTCAATCATCTAAATTGAAATGTGTATTGTTCACAAGTTGAGCGGATCACTTAGAGATTGGCAATTAATTAATTGTACATTATATTTTCACTTGTGACTTGTCTTACACAATTTTTTTCTAACTCTTTTTTTTTTCTCGTATGATAAATTTTCACTAGTGTAAAAAATGTTTACTCGGATAATAAATTTTTACTTCTTTAATATATTTGTCATTTTAAACATCATTTAAAAATATATAATTAAGTTTTAGCGGCCGAAAATAAATTTATATATCAAGCAGGTTTACCAAAGTGAAAGTTATTTTGCAACCAAATAAACCATTAAGCAGGAATTGTACAATGAAAAGTGAAGTTCAAATCCTGACCAGAACAATTTCAAAATATTTAGCCCTGCAATGACAGTAACCTTTTTGGTGATTTTGAACAATTTTGCCAAGCTCAAAGTAAAGACTGTCAACAGCCAAAAGCCTCAACTAATTGCGGCAAATCATGACATCTGACAAAACTTGAGAAAGCGAATTCAAAAATTGAATTCACTGAGGTGTGACTGTAACTGTCTCACTCACAGGGGGGGGGGGGGGGGGGTCAAAATCTACAATCTCAGAACTGATACATCATGTGTGAAGCCTTCAGAACACCATTCAAAATTAAATGTCCAATGAACTCTGTTAATGAACATTTCAATTAAAAAGAAGATTTAAATTATCAACTAATTGCAATCAGAGACCCATGCAGGCTTTAATAATTAATCTTGAAATATCAATTCATCTCTAACCACAATATATAAACTTCTCATTTTAAGAATTAGTGAAACTGGTATCAAGGGCCTAATTATCTTTTACTGAAGGCCTACCCTTATAATTGGCCTGATATGTACTAGCACTATGCCAGACACAAAATTTCACAATAGGCCTACATTACTTGCAAGGTGAGGGTCTTAGTAACCCCTTATTAAGTTGTTAATACCAATTAGCTGAATAGATATTATGTAACAACAAGGGTAACCATGCTAATTACTCTCACTTGCACCTATTAACCCCAGAAGCAACTGGAAACTTGTCATAACTTAGTAAGTCCATCTTAGATAGCATCTTGATACAGTTGAATAGGCCTACCTGACTAATCATATCAGACACACCAGTAATCAGCAGGTAGTACATTGTGTCATTTCAAGTAATCTGATACTGATTACCCTGAGCACATGTCGGTTGCGAATTAAATTCTGACACTAATTCTTTGATAGCAGCTAACTGACAATGTGTCTGCTTGCCAGGATTATATTTATTAGCAGAACTGATTTGAAAGGTAAAGGTCCACCACTAATATTTGTAAAAGTTGCAAAATTTTCGATTTTTCATTAAAATTCATATAAATAACATTACATAACTTTCAAAATGTCTATGACCAGATCTCATAACACAGGTAAGCAGGTACATCTTTCCAGATTATTTGAAATTTTGAATAGCTCAAAAACAATGGTGATTTACAAATTGGTAATACAGCCTGTCTTAAAATAACAAAAGTAAAAATTAAACACCATTTCAGATTGCTGCTTCTTAGGTTAATTCAAATAAAAAGCAAATTTCCAGTCAAGGGATACCATATTCCATTCACAAACAAAATCTGCTTCTAACTGTTTACTGCGACAGAACTACATTTAATCACTAATATGCTAACAATGGTTTCTTTCCTGGATTCAAAGAAATAACATTAATTTTTTGGCTCACTTCGTAAGTCTTTACAAGAAAAAGATATCAGAAAGCCTTGTCAAGTTTCAATACACTGTGTCATCTAACTTGATCTCACAAATGCTTATAAGCCTTCTATACCTGCAAACAAACCACGATAGGTCCCTAAGCCTGCCATAATGAATATCGGGAAAAATATGAGCTTAATGTTAAAAAAAATAATAACTTTATAATTTTTTAATTTATGAAAATAACCTACACACCTTGAAGAAACTGAAAGCATCTTTTTGTGAAATTAATTGGACAAATATGATATGCCGTATTATATACCTCAAGGCCATATTGACAGGTACAAGCCCTGGGCATTTTACAATCAATAAATAAACAATTTTATTACATGACCACTATGCTAGAGCGATGCTGATTGGCCTAAATCAGTCACATGACGACATCATAAAAACTCATATTGCATGGTTCGGGTGCAATATGAGATTTTTCCAAAAAAAATTTTTTTTACAATTTTTTTTTTTTCAGATTTTTTCATATTGCATGGTTAGAGTGCAATATGAGTTTTTATATAAAAAAAAAAAATTTCAAAAAATTTTTTTTTTCATTTTTGTTTTTTGACTGAAAAAAAAAAAAATTTCCGAATTTTTTTTTTTTTTTTCGTAATGGAACATTATATTGGAAGCATAGTGGTCATGTAATAAAACAAATACGGCACTTATTATCGTGCAATATGAAAATTTATTTGCACTCGTAAATTCATATTGAACTCGGGCTGCGCCCTCGTTCAATATGAATTTCCTCGTGCAAATAAATTTTCATATTGCACTCATATCATGCCGTATTTGTATAGTATTGAAACTAAAACTTCTAAACTTAGTTAGGGTACAGTCCTGACTGACCCTCATTTTATAATAGACTTTATAGTTTGTATTATCAAACAACAGGATATTATTATATAGGATAATTGGCATTGTAATATCCTGACTCCATGGGGCTGCTAGGCAATTTAATCTTACACTAATCTGAATTTCAAATACTGAGTGATCACAAATGTACTTGAAATAAAATTCCAAACAATAAACAGTCAACAAATGTTATGAAAAAATAATTTAAGACAAATTTGTCCAAATCTTTAACATTTTAAAATCAGAATACTATCATTATACTCCACCCAGACAGTTTTCTATTGTCTTTTGCCATGGTATAACCAACAGATTTGTTAGTAATACCACTGTTTGGGATTAAGTTAGCTTGTTGTACTACTTTATCTGCAAACAATGCACCTAAAAATGACAACAAAGTCACAAAATTCAGTTAAAAATCTTTCAGGAGTCATATATGGAGTATAAGTCGCTTATACAACAAATTTGAGGTGTATAACTAACATTTCAGGGGTTATTTACCTCGGGCTAAAGCCCTCGGTAAATAACCACCTGAAATGTTAGTTATACACCTCAAATTCGTTGTATAACCTATACTTACCTAATGACCTTTAATACAGTTATACACAACTTTTATTTCTTCTTCAAAATGTGTAGTAATACTATTTTTAATTTCTAGACAAATGAAACTAAATATTTATCTAGCCAAGGCTTTTTAAGATTGTAATGAACTTTACTTCATTACAGGTTGATTAAACAAGCCTCCTAGCAGCCAAGACAGAAACTAACAGAATTTTATAGTCCTGAAGTTTTCACTTAATTATGGAGTGTAATACATTCAGAAATACATTGTACAAGAATTTGTAGGAAATATTACATGCAGAAATACGAGAATTTGTAGGAAATAAAGGGGCACTGAAATTTATATGACATTTGTGTATTGGCCCTAATAATTATGTGGATTTAGCTGGGACTTGAATACACAAAATTCTAAAGATGATGCAATCATTTAAAGAGGGAGTGTGAGAAGTTGACACGACCAGATTGGAGACTAAATTTATGTAGCGATCGTCATAAACAAATTATAACATTTTTATGACATCTGGAATTTTTAAATTAATATCATCACATTCATGATATATATTATGAAGAGTAGGCCTACAAAGTTTATTACGGGTTATGCCAATTAATTTAAAAATACTACTTTTACTATTAGCGATAGACTGATAGTAAATTAATATAGGTTCTAAACATTTTCAGATGGACTTGTTATTTCTTGGGAAGCTGGGACTTTGTCAAGCTTGATTGACCTCAAAAATTCTTGGCATCAATTTCAAACTTGAGAAAATGCAATGGAAAAGAATTCAAATAAGCAACATAACAGAAAGAACACAACACCACAATAGAGATAAAGTCAACCCAAAAGAAAATACAATTTCAAAGTTAAAAGCACACCTTCAATGGATTAAGTGATGTTGTAGTCCTCTGTGCATTTCTCCTTGTTGTGGCCATTTTAAATTTCCTTGAACAAAAGTTTCACCAAAACTCTGCAAAAAAGGATAAAATATCACTCAAACAGGGTCAAGATAATGTAAAACGAATCTTCACTAGAGAGTATACATACTGACACGAGGATTATGCCCTAAATATTCCCCAATTTTAACAAAAACGTAATGATTTTTAAATTTTTTGCTTGGACCTAACTTTACAATGACTGGTGACCTCATTTTCAGAGGTAAACATGTGGGTTGTGCCGGTTCAAAAATCTACCAGGAATCATGCCAAAATCTGACTATTTCACACAAAAAACAAAGTGCAGAAACTTTAAACACACTCTGACAAACAGCGATGTCAACTTTAAATGATTTAAATTGGAGTAAAATACACAAAATTAGACGAATAACTTACTGCCTCACAACGACGCTTTAGCTGTTTTTAAATTTCCGACCTCTCTTCCTCGTGGCGCAAAACAAGTGCTCTGATTGGTCCATTCATTTTTGAGACAGCCAATCAGAGCGAAGCAAGCGCGTGCCCCAATTTTTTTGCGTCACCGCTTGGAGTCGCTGCAATCGTTTCCTGCCAAAAAGTTTGACATTTTGTGTGGAGGGAAAACTTTTGTTTGTTTGTGAACAGAGTTCTCATCATAAAATCGATGGACAGAAGTTAGCAGAAGTTGCAAGAAGTAAGCAGGACAAACGTGGACCTTTTTTTGATACTTTGAAATGTTCCCCTGGCCATGCCATGGACCTGCAAGTGTAAAACTTTGATATTTCCATGTGGTGACATTCTTTAAATGTGACATGTGTGAGATGATTTTGTGACAGGTAAAATTTTACTAATTTAGCTGCAAGGTTGCCAAGGAGTGACAGAAAATTCTCTTTCCTCGCTGACTTCAGTTTAAACTTTTGCAACACTGCACTATCATGGATTCCGAGAGAAAACCATTGGCTTCTGCCGCCTCCTCCCTCAACAAAAAAAGAGACGGCTACCTTGAATGGCCGGAGTACTTCATGGCTATTGCATTTTTGTCCGCGCAGCGAAGTAAGGACCCTTCGTCTCAAGTCGGTTGCTGCATTGTCAGCGAAGAGAATAAGATTGTGGGTATAGGGTACAACGGCATGCCGAATAGATGCAGTGATGACGATCTACCCTGGCAGAGGTCTGCAGATAACTGGCTGGACACCAAGTACCCTTACGTATGCCACGCTGAACTGAACGCCATTTTGAACAAAAACTCCTCTGACGTGAAAAACTGCACCATGTACGTCGGTTTGTTTCCCTGCAACGAGTGTGCGAAACTCGTTATCCAATCCGGTATCAAAGATATTATCTACATGTCCGATAAATATCATCACACCAAAGAAATGACTGCATCTCGAAGACTACTCGATATGGCTGGAGTTAAATACAGACAACTGCAAACATCGAAGAATAAGATTTTGCTAGACTTCACAGCGATTGACAAAGTGCCACTGCCATAAATGTAATATTGCGACATAGCACTTCGCTTTTGGCCTACTGTGTTAAAAAACTGACTGCTCTTGAAGTTAACGTTGTAATTATCCATTTTAAAAATGTTGTTCTTGAGTTTTGCTTTTTTCACTGATATTTTATGTTCTGTACATAAATCGCTTACATTCCTATTAAAGAAAAATATTGATAAATATATAATATATAATTTATGATCTATATTTTATGAAATATATCATGGCTCAATTTAATTTCTATAGTGGTTTTGATTTGTTATGAGCAACTTCAGTTAAATCAAATGTCTTAAAGATGGCTCTATTTTGATATTCCCAGGTCTTTTTGTATTCCTCCCTTTGTAAAATGCTTTGCCGAGTAGATCGAATGACTATCATCAAAATTCGAGAACTATTAATTGCCACTATGTACCTTAGCAGTCTGGGATATGACCATCGCATGAGGACTGGCAATTCCCGCTGAAGTCCTGGCCCTGACAGGATGAATGACTTGAGTTTGTGGGGTTGATCAGCTAGTGTAAAAAAAAAGCCTGACATCTCTGCAGCCATCTTTACCCCAAACCAGCATGTCAGTAGCTGATTATAGCTACTCACATTTCGAGTCATCAGCACCTCTGACGTTTCAGTAGCCTTGTTTTCTAATTTAATCTTGACTCTTTTGTGCACTTTGGAGAGTGCACATGTATTTTAAAATGGTTAAAAGACTGGTAGATTGTGAATTTCATCAAGAAATTTTTCTGAATTTGTTGTGAATTATTTGGTTTTTGATTTGACCCTGAAATCCAATCTTAGAATTGGTTGTGCACTTTGGACAACGCACATATTAAAATGCTTTGGACATGACTAAGCATATAACTTTCATCAAAAACATTTTCTGAATTTGTTGGGTATTGTTTGGATAATATTGTTTTGGATATTGACATGAATCTACAATCCAATCTTGACTCGTTTGTGCTCTTTGGACTGTGCATATTAAAATGCTTTAGACATAATTAAGCTTGTGAATTTCATCAAAAACATTTTCTGAATTTGTTGGATATTGTTTTGGGTAATAGTGTTTTGGATATTAATTTGACCTGAAATCTAATCTTCACTAGTTTGTGCTCTTAGGACAGTGGGCATATTAAAATGCTGTAGACATAATTAAGCATATGAATTTCATCAAAAACATTTTCTGAATTTGTTGGATATTGTTTTGGGTAATAGTGTTTTGGATATTAATTTGACCTGAAATCTAATCTTGACTAGTTTGTGCTCTTTGGACAGTGTGCATATTAAAATCCTTTAGACACAATTAAGCATGTGAATTTCATCAAAAACGTATATAGGGGTAACTGTGGGACGGTGGGGTTTTCTTGGATCCTTAACCTGGCAAAGTATATGATATGGTAGTGCCACCATATCTTGTAATTTCACATCCTGATGTTTCCATGGTTTTATTGACAAGGTGAGCAAAAGTTTGTTTTCCTACTACTGAAGTAAATATGGACACGTTCAATTCGAATCATTCTGTGGACAAACCATGAACAATGAGGCTTTCTCAGTGCTTGTATGAATTTTATATATCGTAACGAACAGTTATGAATTGCTATCGTGATAAACACACTCACAGGTGTCCGAGAAATTGGCATTTTGGTGTAAAAGTCATATCGGGGCTCATTGGGACATTGAATTCGGGGCACATTGGGACACACTTAATATGGCAGAATTTAAGTGTCCAAGGCAAGTAAATGACCTGGGACAGTACACAACAGGTGTTCAGGCCACAGTGAATAGAGGTATAGTGGATTACCATGCTCTGTGAACAAATATGTCGCAAAGCACCGTGTGTTACTTACATAGATGTCCGCACCCTGGACAGTTTATGTTAAACGTTTAAAACTTTTAAAAGTTATGAACTACTGTCACTATAAAGTGTTAATGCGCTGTATATGGTCTTATGCACTACTTATATGTGATATCCATTGTACATGGAGTGTTAAAATTATTTTTTAATTGATGTCCCAATGTGCCCCGGCTGTGCCGCACCAGGGCACATTGGGACAGTAATTTTTACGACTCTCTGGCTGGAAAATGGTAGGTGCCGTCTAGTTTATTATGCCTTGCGTTTAAGCTCAATAGTATTGGTGATATTCATGCCCTGAAATCCAATCTTGAATTGTTTGGACAGTGTGCATATTAAAATGCTTTGGACATAATTAAGCATGTGAATTTCATCAAAAAACATTTTCTGAATTGGTTGGATAGCGTTTTGGATATTGATTTGTATCTGCAATCCAACCTTCACTTGTTTGTGCTCTTTGGACTGTGCATATTAAAATGCTTTGGACATAATTAAGCCTGTGAATTTCATCAAAAAACATTTTCTGAATTGGTTGGGTAGTGTTTTGGATATTGATTTGAATCTGCAATCCAATCTTCACTTGTTTGTGCTCTTTGGACCGTGCATATTAAAATGCTTTGGACATAATTAAGCATGTGAATTTCATCAAAAAACATTTTCTGAATTGGTTGGATAGTGTTTTGGATATTGATTTGAATCTGGAATCCAATCTTCACTTGTTTGTGCTCTTTGGACTGCATATTAAAATGCTTTGGACATAATTAAGCGGCTAACTGTACTTTGCAGAACGCAACGGAACGCAACGCAACGAAAAGGGGGGTCACTCCAGAAAATGTTTTTAAAAAAAATCTAACCACATGAAAGCTGCCCCCTTGACCTATGAAAGCTCTCTTTTGTTATAATTAATACCATGACCCTGGAATACAATCAATGTACATCAATATTTTGATGTGACTACCTCATAAAATGCAGAAATGGCTATATAAGCCTACATGGCTATAGGCCTACTTGTTTAAAGGTTTCTCTTCTTTTTTTTTTAAGTGTGTCCTAGGCCTAACCCAGCTTGGCCAGACTAAATCACCCTACTCCACCCAGTGTCCCTGTTGCGTTCTGCAAAATACAGTTACCATTATAGATAACTGTATTTTGCGCAACGCAACAACTTTTTTTTTTAATTAGTCTAAATCATCAAACAGGTAAGCTATTTGATGGTGTGCTATAGATTATTAGATTTCGGCTAGTTAAACGGCTAATTGAATTAGTCACATAATTAACTAACTGGGCTATTAGCTAATTAGGGAATTTGATTACCTTAAATAGTCAAACAAATATTTTGCCAGTTAAACTTGTCTCAGATGATACTGTAGCTGTTTCACTTTCAACCAAACTGTGAATTGCCCAACTCCACCCAGTGTCACTGTTGTGTTCTGCAAAATACAGTTACCATTATAGATAACTGTATTTTGCGCAACGCAACACACTTGACTTTTCTTTTTTTAGTAAATTAGTCCATATGATTGAATATGTAAGCTATTTGATTGTGTGTCAAATTATTAGATTTAGGTTAGTAAAAGGGCTATTTGAATTATTCACATAATTAACTAAAAAGGTCATTTTGTTAATTAGGGAATTTAATTAACTTAAATAGTCAAACAAATATTTTGTCAGTTTCACTTGTCTGAGATGATACTGCAGCTGTTTCACTTTCAACCAAACTGTGAATTGCCCAACTCCACCATTGTCACTGTTGCGTTCTGCAAAATACAGTTTCCATTATAGATAACTGTATTTTGCGCAACGCAACACACTTGACTTTTCTTTTTTTAGTAAATTAGTCCATATGATTGAATATGTAAGCTATTTGATTGTGTGTCAAATTATTAGATTTCGGCTAGTTAAACGGCTAATTGAATTAGTCACATAATTAACTAAATGAGCTATTAGCTAATTAGGGAATTTAATTAACTTAAATAGCCAAACAAATATTTTGTCAGTTTCACTTGTCTCAGATGATACTGTAGCTGTTTCACTTTCAACCAAACTGTGAATTGCCCTACTCCACCCAGTGTCACTGTTGCATTCTGAAAAATACAGTTACCATTATAGATAACTGTATTTTGTGCAACGCAAAACACTTGACTTTTCTTTTTTTATTTAATTAGTCCATATGATTGAATATGTAAGCTATTTGATTGTGTGTCAAATTATTAGATTTAGGTTAGTAAAAGGGCTATTTGAATTATTCACATAATTAACTAAAAAGGGTCATTTTGTTAATAAGGGAATTTAATTAACTTAAATAGTCAATCAAATATTTGTCAGTTTCACTTGTCTGAGATGATACTGCAGCTGTTTCACTTTCAACCAAACTGTGAATTGCCCAACTCCACCATTGTCACTGTTGCGTTCTGCAAAATACAGTTACCATTATAGATAACTGTATTTTGCGCAACGCAACACATTGACTTTTCTTTTTTTAGTAAGTTAGTCCATATGATTGAATATGTAAGCTATTTGATTGTGTGTCAAATTATTAGATTTAGGTTAGTAAAAGGGCTATTTGAATTATTCACATAATTAACTAAAAAGGGTCATTTTGTTAATAAGGGAATTTAATTAACTTAAATAGTCAATCAAATATTTGTCAGTTTCACTTGTCTGAGATGATACTGCAGCTGTTTCACTTTCAACCAAACTGTGAATTGCCCAACTCCACCATTGTCACTGTTGCGTTCTGCAAAATACAGTTACCATTATAGATAACTGTATTTTGCGCAACGCAACACATTGACTTTTCTTTTTTTAGTAAGTTAGTCCATATGATTGAATATGTAAGCTATTTGATTGTGTGTCAAATTATTAGATTTAGGTTAGTAAAAGGGCTATTTGAATTATTCACATAATTAACTAAAAAGGGTCATTTTGTTAATAAGGGAATTTAATTAACTTAAATAGTCAATCAAATATTTGTCAGTTTCACTTGTCTGAGATGATACTGCAGCTGTTTCACTTTCAACCAAACTGTGAATTGCCCAACTCCACCATTGTCACTGTTGCGTTCTGCAAAATACAGTTACCATTATAGATAACTGTATTTTGCGCAACGCAACACATTGACTTTTCTTTTTTTAGTAAGTTAGTCCATATGATTGAATATGTAAGCTATTTGATTGTGTGTCAAATTATTAGATTTAGGTTAGTAAAAGGGCTATTTGAATTATTCACATAATTAACTAAAAAGGGTCATTTTGTTAATAAGGGAATTTAATTAACTTAAATAGTCAATCAAATATTTGTCAGTTTCACTTGTCTGAGATGATACTGCAGCTGTTTCACTTTCAACCAAACTGTGAATTGCCCAACTCCACCATTGTCACTGTTGCGTTCTGCAAAATACAGTTACCATTATAGATAACTGTATTTTGCGCAACGCAACACACTTGACTTTCTTTTTTTAGTAAATTAGTCCATATGATTGAATATGTAAGCTATTTGATTGTGTGTCAAATTATTAGATTTAGGTTAGGCCACACTTAATTGATCTTTAGCTTCTCGGATTCTCTCAAGGCACTTTTTCTAGGGTCGGTCGGTAGGACAAAAAAAAAGGTAAAAAAAAAAATTTTTATAATGTTAACTTCATACATTGCCATTAGAATAGCAGTTAGGATAATTTTTCTACTGGAGTGTGTTAAATATGACTGAAATCAATCCATAGCCAGTCTATTAAATATGCGGACTTACAAACTTTAACGCTCCAAGTAGGTCTGACGATAAGCAGCACATGTCATCAATGATAAATAATTGTATTTTTCACTTCTGAAAATGATAGACATTGTGTAGCACAATTAGTCAAGTGTCTGGGATGTTCTGTTATAGCATTTTCTACCCCATTGATACTTCCACAACATGAAAATTCAAAACGAATTTTAATTTTTTCTCATGAGAGCTGTGTTCAGTATCGATTTTGGTATCGAAACCGGACCGGTACTGTTTTCAAAAGCATCGATATTGGACCGGACCAAATTTTCAAAGGTAGCCATCCCTACTGTGCTGGGTAGGTAAAATTGTAAAAGGTCCTTCTTATGGGGTATATACATGTGTAGGGGACACCGGGGCAAGTTGATCCCCGGGGTTAGTAGATCCTTTGCGAAATTGAAGGTATGCATTTTTTTAGCATGCCGACTATCCCAGGTGAATAGGCCTGCAAAATCCATATAAGGGTTACCCTGTCAATTCTATATTTTTGATGTCTTTAGAAGTAAAGTTGTGAGACAAAAAATCATTTCACCATAAAAAGTTCTATTGTATTGAGCGACTGCATGGGTTTCCTGAGAGCATGATATGGAATCAGTGATTACTTTCAAAGTCAAGGCCTGCTAGGATTCTATTCAGTAAATACATCTAAATAATGTGATTGCTGCAATTTTTTCAGAATAGTGGTTGTTTTGACATAAAAAGCCAAAAACTAATTTTTGTCAAGCCAAAAACTAATTTTTGTCAAGACGCGACAAGTTGATCGTAAAACCATGAGGCAAGTTGAACACCATGAAGAAGATTTGACTCAATTTCAACTTAAGCCATAGGCCTAAACCCGATATTTGGGGATGATTAAGTAATGAACATCCGAACACATTGAACATCAACCCTTACCCCATTCAATTAGTCGTTTCAACTTAATCTAATACTTGAACATATCATCAAATAGCTTTCTTACCTATTTAATCATTTGGACTTATTTACTGAGAAAAAAAAGTCAAAGTGTGTTGCGTTGCGCAAAATACAGTTATCTATAATGGTAACTGTATTTTGCAGAACGCATCAGTGACACTGGGTGGAGTTGGGCAATTCACAGTTTGGTTGAAAGTGAAACAGCTGCAGTATCATCTCAGACACGTGAAACTGACAAAATGTTTGTTTGACTATTTAAGTTAATTAAATTCCCTAATTAACAAAATGACCTTTTTAGTTAATTATGTGAATAATTCAATTAGCCCTTTTACTAACCTAAATCTAATAATTTGACACACAATCAAATAGCTTACATATTCAATCATATGGACTAATTTACTAAAAAAAGAAAGTCAAGTGTGTTGCGTTGCACAAAATACAGTTATCTATAATGGTAACTGTATTTTGCAGAACGCAACAGTGACACTGGGTGGAGTTGGGCAATTCACAGTTTGGTTGAAAGTGAAACAGCTGCAGTATCATCTCAGACAAGTTTAACTGGCAAAATATTTGTTTGACTATTAAAGTTAATCAAATTCCCTAATTAGCTAATAGCCCATTTAGTTAATTATGTGACTAATTCAATTAGCCGTTTAACTAGCCGAAATCTAATAATTTGACACACAATCAAATAGCTTACATATTCAATCATATGGACTAATTTACTAAAAAATGAAAGTCAAGTGTGTTGCGTTGCGCAAAATACAGTTATCTATAATGGAAACTGTATTTTGCAGAACGCAACAGTGACACTGGGTGGAGTTGGGCAATTCACAGTTTGGTTGAAAGTGAAACAGCTGCAGTATCATCTCAGACAAGTGAAACTGACAAAATGTTTGTTTGACTATTTAAGTTAATTAAATTCCCTAATTAACAAAATGACCTTTTTAGTTAATTATGTGAATAATTCAATTAGCCCTTTTACTAACCTAAATCTAATAATTTGACACACAATCAAATAGCTTACATATTCAATCATATGGACTAATTTATTAAAAAAAGAAAAATCAAGTGTGTTGCGTTACGCAAAATACAGTTACCTATAATGGTAACTGTATTTTGCAGAACGCAACAGTGACAATGGTGGAGTTGGGCAATTCACAGTTTGGTTGAAAGTGAAACAGCTACAGTATCATCTGAGACAAGTTTAACTGGCAAAATATTTGTTTGACTATTAAAGTTAATCAAATTCCCTAATTAGCTTATAGCCCATTTAGTTAATTATGTGACTAATTCAATTAGCCGTTTAACTAGCCGAAATCTAATAATTTGACGCACAATCAAATAGCTTACATATTCAATCATATGGACTAATTTACTAAAAAAAGAAAGTCAAGTGTGTTGCGTTGCGCAAAATACAGTTATCTATAATGGTAACTGTATTTTGCAGAACGCAACAGTGACACTGGGTGGAGTTGGGCAATTCACAGTTTGGTTGAAAGTGAAACAGCTGCAGTATCATCTCAGACAAGTTTAACTGGCAAAATATTTGTTTGACTATTAAAGTTAATCAAATTCCCTAATTAGCTAATAGCCCATTTAGTTAATTATGTGACTAATTCAATTAGCCGTTTAACTAGCCGAAATCTAATAATTTGACACACAATCAAATAGCTTACATATTCAATCATATGGACTAATTTACTCAAAAAAGAAAGTCAAGTGTGTTGCGTTGCGCAAAATACAGTTATCTATAATGGTAACTGTATTTTGCAGAACGCAACAGTGACACTGGGTGGAGTTGGGCAATTCACAGTTTGGTTGAAAGTGAAACAGCTGCAGTATCATCTCAGACAAGTGAAACTGACAAAATGTTTGTTTGACTATTTAAGTTAATTAAATTCCCTAATTAACAAAATGACCTTTTTAGTTAATTATGTGAATAATTCAATTAGCCCTTTTACTAACCTAAATCTAATAATTTGACACACAATCAAATAGCTTACATATTCAATCATATGGACTAATTTACTAAAAAAAGAAAAATCAAGTGTGTTGCGTTGCGCAAAATACAGTTATCTATAATGGTAACTGTATTTTGCAGAACGCAACAGTGACACTGGGTGGAGTTGGGCAATTCACAGTTTGGTTGAAAGTGAAACAGCTACAGTATCATCTGAGACAAGTTTAACTGGCAAAATATTTGTTTGACTATTTAAGTTAATTAAATTCCCTAATTAGCTAATAGCCCATTTAGTTAATTATGTGACTAATTCAATTAGCCGTTTAACTAGCCGAAATCTAATAATTTGACACACAATCAAATAGCTTACATATTCAATCATATGGACTAATTTACTAAAAAAAGAAAGTCAAGTGTGTTGCGTTGCGCAAAATACAGTTATCTATAATGGTAACTGTATTTTGCAGAACGCAACAGTGACACTAGGTGGAGTTGGGCAATTCACAGTTTGGTTGAAATTGAAACAGCTGCAGTATCATCTCAGACAAGTTTAACTGGCAAAATATTTGTTTGACTATTAAAGTTAATCAAATTCCCTAATTAGCTAATAGCCCATTTAGTTAATTATGTGACTAATTCAATTAGCCGTTTAACTAGCCGAAATCTAATAATTTGACACACAATCAAATAGCTTACATATTCAATCATATGGACTAATTTACTAAAAAAAGAAAGTCAAGTGTGTTGCGTTGCGCAAAATACAGTTATCTATAATGGTAACTGTATTTTGCAGAACGCAACAGTGACACTGGGTGGAGTTGGGCAATTCACAGTTTGGTTGAAAGTGAAACAGCTGCAGTATCATCTCAGACAAGTGAAACTGACAAAATGTTTGTTTGACTATTTAAGTTAATTAAATTCCCTAATTAACAAAATGACCTTTTTAGTTAATTATGTGAATAATTCAATTAGCCCTTTTACTAACCTAAATCTAATAATTTGACACACAATCAAATAGCTTACATATTCAATCATATGGACTAATTTACTAAAAAAAGAAAAATCAAGTGTGTTGCGTTGCGCAAAATACAGTTACCTATAATGGTAACTGTATTTTGCAGAACGCAACAGTGACACTGGGTGGAGTTGGGCAATTCACAGTTTGGTTGAAAGTGAAACAGCTACAGTATCATCTGAGACAAGTTTAACTGGCAAAATATTTGTTTGACTATTAAAGTTAATCAAATTCCCTAATTAGCTAATAGCCCATTTAGTTAATTATGTGACTAATTCAATTAGCCGTTTAACTAGCCGAAATCTAATAATTTGACACACAATCAAATAGCTTACATATTCAATCATATGGACTAATTTACTAAAAAAAGAAAGTCAAAAGTGTTGCGTTGCGCAAAATACAGTTATCTATAATGGTAACTGTATTTTGCAGAACGCAACAGTGACACTAGGTGGAGTTGGGCAATTCACAGTTTGGTTGAAAGTGAAACAGCTGCAGTATCATCTCAGACAAGTTTAACTGGCAAAATATTTGTTTGACTATTAAAGTTAATCAAATTCCCTAATTAGCTAATTGCCCATTTAGTTAATTATGTGACTAATTCAATTAGCCGTTTAACTAGCCGAAATCTAATAATTTGACACACAATCAAATAGCTTACATATTCAATCATATGGACTAATTTACTAAAAAAAGAAAGTCAAGTGTTTTGCGTTGCGCAAAATACAGTTATCTATAATGGTAACTGTATTTTGCAGAACGCAACAGTGACACTGGGTGGAGTTGGGCAATTCACAGTTTGGTTGAAAGTGAAACAGCTGCAGTATCATCTCAGACAAGTGAAACTGACAAAATGTTTGTTTGACTATTAAAGTTAATTAAATTCCCTAATTAACAAAATGACCTTTTTAGTTAATTATGTGAATAATTCAATTAGCCCTTTTACTAACCTAAATCTAATAATTTGACACACAATCAAATAGCTTACATATTCAATCATATGGACTAATTTACTAAAAAAAGAAAAATCAAGTGTGTTGCGTTGCGCAAAATACAGTTACCTATAATGGTAACTGTATTTTGCAGAACGCAACAGTGACACTGGGTGGAGTTGGGCAATTCACAGTATGGTTGAAAGTGAAACAGCTACAGTATCATCTGAGACAAGTTTAACTGGCAAAATATTTGTTTGACTATTAAAGTTAATCAAATTCCCTAATTAGCTAATAGCCCATTTAGTTAATTATGTGACTAATTCAATTAGCCGTTTAACTAGCCGAAATCTAATAATCTAGCACGCCATCAAATAGCTTACCTGTTTGATGATTTAGACTAATTTAAAAAAAAAGTTGTTGCGTTGCGCAAAATACAGTTATCTATAATGGTAACTGTATTTTGCAGAACGCAACAGGGACACTGGGTGGAGTAGGGTGATTTAGTCTGGCCAAGCTGGGTTAGGCCTAAGACACACTTTAAAAAAAAAAGAAAGAAAAACCTTTAAACAATTAGGCCTATAGCCATGCAGGCTTATATAGCCATTTCTGCATTTTATGAGGTAGTCACATCAAAATATTGATGTACATTGATTGTATTCCAGGGTCATGGTATTAATTATAACAAAAGAGAGCTTTCATAGGTCAAGGGGGCAGCTTTCATGTGGTTAGATTTTTTTTTTAAACTTTTTCTGGAGTGACCCCCCTTTTCGTTGCGTTGCGTTCCGTTGCGTTCTGCAAAGTACAGTTAGCCAATTAAGCATGTGAATTTCATCAAAAAACGTTTTCTGAATTGGTTGGATAGCGTTTTGGATATTGATTTGTATCTGCAATCCAATCTTCACTTGTTTGTGCTCTTTGGACAGTGTGCATATAAAAATGCTTTGGACATAATTAAGCATGTGAATTTCATCAAAAAACGTTTTCTGAGTTTGTTGGATAGTGTTTTGGATAATATTGTTTTGGATATTGATTTGAATCTGCAATCCAATCTTTACTTGTTTGTGCTCTTTGGACAGTGTGCATATAAAAATGCTTTGGACATAATTAAGCATGTGAATTTCATCAAAAAAACGTTTTCTGAGTTTGTTGGATAGTGTTTTGGATAATATTGTTTTGGATATTGATTTGAATATGCAATCCAATCTTTACTTGTTTGTGCTCTTTGGACAGTGTGCATATAAAAATGCTTTGGACATAATTAAGCATGTGAATTTCATCAAAAAACGTTTTCTGAGTTTGTTGGATAGTGTTTTGGATAATATTGTTTTGGATATTGATTTGAATCTGCAATCCAATCTTTACTTGTTTGTGCTCTTTGGACAGTGTGCATATAAAAATGCTTTGGACATAATTAAGCATGTGAATTTCATCAAAAAACGTTTTCTGAGTTTGTTGGATAGTGTTTTGGATAATATTGTTTTGGATATTGATTTGAATCTGCAATCCAATCTTTACTTGTTTGTGCTCTTTGGACAGTGTGCATATAAAAATGCTTTGGACATAATTAAGCATGTGAATTTCATCAAAAAAACGTTTTCTGAGTTTGTTGGATAGTGTTTTGGATAATATTGTTTTGGATATTGATTTGAATATGCAATCCAATCTTTACTTGTTCGTGCTCTTTGGACAGTGTGCATATAAAAATGCTTTGGACATAATTAAGCATGTGAATTTCATCAAAAAACGTTTTCTGAGTTTGTTGGATAGTGTTTTGGATAATATTGTTTTGGATATTGATTTGAATCTGCAATCCAATCTTTACTTGTTTGTGCTCTTTGGACAGTGTGCATATAAAAATGCTTTGGACATAATTAAGCATGTGAATTTCATCAAAAAACGTTTTCTGAGTTTGTTGGATAGTGTTTTGGATAATATTTTTTTGGATATTGATTTGAATCTGCAATCCAATCTTTACTTGTTTGTGCTCTTTGGACAGTGTGCATATAAAAATGCTTTGGACATAATTAAGCATGTGAATTTCATCAAAAAACGTTTTCTGAGTTTGTTGGATAGTGTTTTGGATAATATTGTTTTGGATATTGATTTGAATCTGCAATCCAATCTTTACTTGTTTGTGCTCTTTGGACAGTGTGCATATAAAAATGCTTTGGACATAATTAAGCATGTGAATTTCATCAAAAAACGTTTTCTGAGTTTGTTGGATAGTGTTTTGGATAATATTGTTTTGGATATTGATTTGAATCTGCAATCCAATCTTTACTTGTTTGTGCTCTTTGGACAGTGTGCATATAAAAATGCTTTGGACATAATTAAGCATGTGAATTTCATCAAAAAAAGTTTTCTGAGTTTGTTGGATAGTGTTTTGGATAATATTGTTTTGGATATTGATTTGAATCTGCAATCCAATCTTCACTTGTTTGTGCACTTTGGACAGTGTGCATATGGGTCAAAATTTGGTAAAGCTGAAATTCTTGTCTCCAGTGTCTTAGAGCAATTCACACGGACATGAATGTACGTACAAGGTTCATGGAGATCATTTGTTTTAGAGCAATATATCAGCAAAAAATTTGGCCCAGGAAATGTGTGGCAGACGACTTTTATCCTTTCCAAAAATTAAATGAAAGTGCCCTACCCGCCTGAAAATGGCCTGTCTCCACTAGAATTTTCCTTTACAAATCAGCTCAAATAATTTTCCTTACTACCTTAGTCCTCCTCATTTGTACCTCAAATTGGACCTTGTCCAACACCCTTTCAAATTCCAAAACCAATGACTTGCCTAATATTGTTACCCAACCACAGGGGGCTCTTGTGTCTTTGTCTCCAATTTCATGTCATTAACGTCACACCCAGTGATTTTTCTCATAAAAAATCAACCGACAAACATTTTTTTATACAACTTTAATTTTCATGTCCTTTGGGAACCCTACAAGGTGACTGAATCATCTGCAAGTCCATAAACTGCACAGAATATAGATAATTACACTATTTATAGCCACATGTCAGTTGTCCTACCCAGATTTGTCATCAACAAACGCCCTCCTTGTTAATTTCGGTGATGTATATCAGGACAAAAATCACTACGGAACTTTGCTTTGGTGTACACAAGTCTTAATGTGAGCCACAATTGACATCATATAATGAATTCACTGGTTCAAGGATATGTTTGTCTAAAATTGTCATTAACGTCACATGTCATTAACGAACACGGTTTTAGTAAAATATGTGTCGTACTAATGGCAGTTTTGGTGTTATCATTCTAAAATCCCCATGGAATTGACTCTAGTCATTGGCGAATAAGATGTCACAAAGATTTTGAAAGTCCTGATTTATTTCCACTGTTGCAGCAGTGTACCACTTCAGGTAGTTATCTGGGTGCAGCATATTTTTGGAAACAATAAAATTTCTTACATTTTCCAATAATTTTTGCACTTATGATATTTTACTAACTTATATGCAACTGCATGCACTAGTAAGAGGCTCAGGAGCAATTTAAACGGCCATTAGTGTCATGAGCATCATATTTTGTCATTAACGTCACAGATTCACTGATCTAGATAGCCAATTTTGGGGTGTTTATTAGGGTGTGGCTGGTGCCCTCTCAAAATTAAGTTTTCTTTCCAGTCAGACTACCTTTTGCTCAGTCCTGTGCCATGACATGAAAAGTTAAACTGTGAAGTTTCAAAGTTCTGTGACAATATTTACCTGTCCCCAGTTGAGATTTTCCGACGGAAGGTCAAAATAACTGAAAAATTCATCAAAAATGTTGTAACTCTGGAACCGTTGGTCCTAGAGACATGCAAATTGGCTCAAAATGACGGGAAACCCCATATTTATATTCATCTTACATTGACATAGTAGGTCTAAATCCAATATTTGTGGAGATATTCACGAAAAACTAATTTTCGTATTGAATTTCACTATCGAGCTCATCTAAATTGCCAGATTACATCTTGAAACAGATTTTTAAATTCCTCTGGCATATCAACGTATTCAAAAAGTTATCTGAAAGCCCGTTAAGACATGTCATAGTTACTTACTACATGAAGCTAACAGTATATGGCCTAACATTGAAATTATGTATATAAAACCTTTTTTTTTGGTAATATTTGCAAGAAATGGCTTTTAAATACAAAAAATAGCATTTTTATCAACATAAAAGTGCTTGTAAATTACATTTTGTGGATTATAAGACAACCATGCAAGGCATATGTAAACAGAAAATTGATTTTGACTTACATGCTACAGACATATAGTGCTCAGGTCTTTTGTTGAGACAAAATAAATGATATACATGTATATAATATATGCCTTTCCTCATCCGGAAGTGGAAGTCTCACCCTGACTTTATAACAACCTGGAGCAAATTCTATTACTTTTTGTCACTATGATTAAATCTATAGAGTCCTGCATTTTTGCCAATTTTAATGAATCTCACTTGTTAAAATGCACCAGTATGATTGGCATAGTAGCTTTTTCATTGCATGGGATTCATCATTATTAATTTGGCTCAAAACAAGCTAATTTGCTAATACCAAATGTATAATAGTGACTGATAGTTTTCATGGCCAAGTACATGTACAAACAAAATCATACTATTCGCCTCTGACCGGATTGAGATGATTCACAGTAGCTACATATTGGAATTGCAGAAATCAACTATGCAGCATACATTTGGAATTATTTTTAAGTCTGTAAGAACACCACAATAATTGGTGTAAATATTCAATTTAGCCAAAACAGCCGTACAGGCCACAGACAAAGTCCTCTTTTATTCTGGTTTGGATAGAATTCATGCATACCCAATTGCCCATTGCCCAATTCTGCAAGACTTTGTTCATGCTGCTGTAATAAGTTTTCATACACAGCTGTGTTTGGTTATGCTGAGAAACCTAATAACTCATACAGGTGACCAGTATTGCATGCAGTATATAGCTCCATAATCCATATCACTGATTATGGCCATTGCAGGGGTCACCTTGTTCCTTCTCTACTTTTCCTCTTTTTGCCTCTTTCTTTCTCCATCATGATCTGCTAACTTTTTTGTCTTGAATATTGTAAGTCGCCACTACTACTGACATATAATTTTCAAGAACATTACATCCTCATTGAATTGTCTTCCAGGATTGATTTTTCCAACTTTCAGCAAAGGCCTGGAGACTAGCTCAATAGTAACCTACTGGGCTGCCAACCTCTGTGACCTAGGTTTGATTCCTGATCATGCTAGGTGGATGTTTTATTCTGTGCTGAGAGTACACATTTTCCTGGTCCTTGTCGGTTCTGTTGAGCCAGGTCAGGGTTTACATATCGTAAAGCCCTTGGCCCTATCACAGTCTCCACCAAAATATATTGTAGCTTCATTTAATAAACCATTTTATACAGCTGTATAAGTCTTTAGACCTTTGTATGCTTAGGCACATTCCAATTCTAGTCATTTACCAATTGGTAATAGAGGAGATCTGAACTTGCGCCAGATTGGAAGTCGAAATCCATACTAGTAGTTTTAAAATGTCACAAGTAAAGGAAGGAAAAATGTCTGAGGCTTTGAAGATTTTGTTGTCATTGTCAACGGAAAGTATCTATGAATAGACATTGATTGGTGATACTCTATGGTTTATACTAGATGAACCATGACAGCATTAAATTTGATCAATGATGCTGCAACTGATATGATGAATTAGGTCTAAGGTCAATGGACAGTCGGACAGCAATTGGCACCCAACTTCAAGTGTGGGGATCTGAAGATGATATCCAAGATGATCAAATGTCTAAATCTAAAATAGAAATAGTCAAAGTGGGCTTTAAGAGTTTTTCATTATGTAGATCAATCCTGAAAAAAATAACACTTCCTCAACAATTCATTGCCTTGATGCTGTCGTAAATGATTATTGTTCTATTAAGCTTTCCCCCTGCTATCAGAGATTTGGGTGAAAAACAATTCTACCGGCTTCTTGAGAGGCCGGTGGGTATGACAAGTCATAACTAGAGGCAGATATCAACTATTTAAAGGCATAAACAACCCAGAAATATATCATAATCGGTTTCAAGGCAAAATCTGGCAATGCAGTTGAGCTCGATAGCAAAATTCAATGCGAAAAACAGTTTTTTGCAAATATCTCCACAAATATTGATTTTTGACCCATTATGTCAATGTAAGATGAATAAAAATATGGGGTCTCCCGTCATTTTGAGCCAATTTGCATGTCTCTAGTGCTGACGGTTCCAGAGTTATGACATATTTTACAAATTTTTTGGTTATTTTGACCTTCCGTTGGAAGTAAAAACTTAAATCGTATCTGGGGACAGGTAAATATTAATATTTTACGCTGAAACTTTCAAGATAGCCTATTGAGGTCATTTCGCAGGACTGAAAAAAAGGTAGGCTTGATCAGATGAAGTAAGGGCACCAGCCACACCCTAGTGTTTATTGCTTGATTTTAGGTTTTAAAAGTGTTGCATAGGATCTTTTTTCGCAGGAAACATTTGGCACATGTACAATTAGGTTACTAAACAGAGTTTGGTGTACTGAAATCAAGCAGTGTGAACGAAAAACTTAATGGAAGGGTAGAAAAAATGAAAAATGTAATAATTTTCCATTTATTTTCATTGTGGTTGCCATCAGGCAGATAGCAGTACTCTTTTTTTTTATATGATTGTTCTGTCTGTACGTCATGCTCCCTCTGCATTAGTATAGGTGATACGAATGTGTGAATTCTCAGAAATATTGGGGGTTTTTACAGCGTGATGTTAATGACGCCTGAAAGCATTACCCCGGTATTTACCTCCACTGCACATAAAAACTGTGTTTCGTGACCCTTGGACATCAAAGTACAATTAAAGGTGATTGTTTTACCTACTAAAATAAATCAAAAGAAGCTCCTTTAAACCAGATTTCAAATCAACTTTTTTCCTGAGTGAAATTTCACCGTTTTCAAATTTTGACCCATATAAAAATGCTTTGGACCTAATTAAGCATGCAAATTTCATCAAAAAACATTTTCTGAATTGGTTGGATAGCGTTTTGGATATTGATTTGAATCTGCAATCCAATCTTCACTTGTTTGTGCTCTTTGGACATAATTTTAAGAAAAAAGCATGTGGATTTCATCAAAAAACATTTTCTTAATTTGTTGGATATGTTTTGGATTTTAGTTTGACCCTGAAATCCAATCTTGACTCGTTTGTACTCTTTGGACAGTGTGCATATAAAAATGCTTTGGACCTAAGTAAGCATGCGAATTTCATCAAAAAAACATTTTCTGAATTTGTTGGGTGTTGTTTTGGATATTGATTTGAATCTGCAATCCAATCTTCACTTGTTTGTGCTGTTTGGACTGTGCATATTAAAATGCTTTGGACATCATTAAGCATGTGAATTTCATCAAACATTTTCTGAATTTGTTGGGAATTGTTCGGTTATTAATTTGACCCTGAAATCCAATCTTGACTAGTTTGTGCTCTTTGGACAGTGCACATACTAAAATGCTTCAGACATAACGAAGCATGTGAATTTCATCAAAAACATATATATCTGAATTTGCTGGAAATTGATTGGTTGAATTCATTTGACTCTGAAATTTAATTTTGACTGATTTTTACTCTTTGGACAAGGTACATTAAAACGCTTTGGACATAATTAAGCATGTGGATTTCATCAAAAACATTCTCTGAATTTGATGGATATTGGGTTGGTTATTCATTTGACTCTGAAATTCAATCTTAGAACCGTTTGTTATCCGATGCCTAGGCACATTTTCTCCCCGATACTGTGTTTTTCCCTGGGCAATACAGCAGGGAAAAAGTCAGTATAGGGGAGAAAATGCAGTATATGGTCACCTGACCTGTATACGACTTTTTTCCCCTGTAATTACAGGGAATATACTGAAACCAACCAATCAGAGAGCAGCATTCAGACACACCCCCACAAATCTGGTATAGCGTCACAATCTCTGCTGCTGCTCAACATCTTTTCTTGCAAATGATCAGTCTTTTTCAATTTTAGAAGGATCTATTGGGACTACAGACAAATGGATTAAAGCATTAGAAGCGCAGAAAAAAGGTGGTGTGGGCTGTAATAGTTTTGACTTTCCGTCTGTTACAGATAATTTTCCAATGTGATTTTCGGTAAATTAGTTTACTTTTTTCAAAGTGACTTAGTTTTACAAATAGTGATTTATATGAATTTCCATCGGGATGAGGACCCCTTTTTATTTTGTTTTATTGTTTTAGACAATATTTCACAACATATGACAAAGTAATAATGTTAAATTCTGTTGACTAGTATTGTTTCAGCCCTATGGATCTTTTATTTCAGAAAAGTTTTTCTGCCTTGCACTGCTGTTTTATTTTATTTTTCTGGATCTAATCAATTTAGATACATCAGATTCACACAGTAGGTCGTACATATAGTATAGATTACAAATCCAAATTTTCAAGATGATATCTCAAAAACTCTTGCCACAAAAAAATCATAACTGAAACAAGAATTTTCACTTCTAACGTAAAATCATAGATTTGAGTCAAGGTTTTTTTACTTCCATGGCCGTTTTATTTTATATCTCAGGACCTGAAAGCACCAGACCTATTAAATTCTCCAGTACTGTTGTACATATTGTATAAATTACAAATCCAAAATTTCAAGGCGATATCTCAAAAACTCTTGCCACCAAAAAATCGTAACTGAAACAAGAAGTTTCACTTCAAGCGTAAAATCATAGATTTGAGTCAAGGTTTTTTTTTAGTTGCATGGCCGTTTTATTTTGTATCTCAGGACCTGAAAGCACCAGACCTATTAAATTCTCCAGTACTGTCATACATATGGTATAGATTGCAAATACAAAATTTCAAGGCAATATCTCAAAAACTTATGCCAGAAAAAAATCATAACTTAAACAATAATTTTCAGTTTTTCGTAAAATCATAGATTTGAATCAACGTTTTTTTATTTAGTTCCATGGCAGTTTTACTTTATAATTATCTCAAAAATGTGCCTAGACATGGGATAAAAAGGTTATACCATGGGTAGGTGCAGTACATCCCTGGTATACTCCCCTCGAATAATATATATAGCAGATAAATCAGGTTCATCAGGTACCTATCTTCAATGATTTGTGCTATTAAATATATTTTCACTGACGATTCCTAGCCCTGGACCCCTGGGGACAGGGGTCATGGATCCTCCCATTGGGAAATCGTGAGATTTGAAAGACAGGGTTTCGGAGAATAAAAATATCTAAAAATATATGTAAAGCATGTTCATTTCAATTATACCACCTAAAAGTATATAAAATATCCTACTGATGGCACCTATTTCTACATCTCTACATGTAAAAATAACTGAACACTCACCCTGTGAAGTTCAAGAAATGATTTTTTTCTTTATACATTGAACAAAATGGCGTCTTCCCATTGGGTGAGAGAGAGTGATGTCATAACAAACATTTATGATGTCATAGGTTATTTTAGTGACATCACAATGGTGACATCATGCTCCAGAGTGAGGCTGATGGCTGTCTCTCAATTATTTTTGACATTTCTTTAATTTAAAAGTAATTTTTACTATGCCAATCTTTGCGAAAATGCCACCAAAACTAGTGCCGTCAGTAGTAACATATGTGGGCTGCTCAAATCCAAAATTTCATAAAATTCTGATAAGAATTGTTTAATCTAAGCCACTTCTCCCGATACCATGTCAAAATCTCAAGATTTTGAATGGGACGACCCATGACCCATGCTACGCATGGGTCCCAGGGCTAGACGATTCCCATGAAAATAAACTCAATTAATTGGTTTTTTGCTAATAACTCAAAAAGTATTGGGTAAAGGGCCCTAAAATGTATTGAAGATGAATATAAATGTTGGTATTCCGGAGATTTTGGTGTCAATATCATGTCTCTATCTGCTTTAGTTCTCAAGATACAGCACTTCATTGGTTAAAAAGAGCATTTTTACGCTATTTCTGACCAAAGGTGGGTTATTTTGAGGGTTAGAAATGATAAAACTGACCCAACATAAATGTCATCCAAGTCATGACTTAGAAAGGAGTAATTAGACACACTTTTAGGCATAAGTCATAGTTGTAGGTGGCATATTAGGCACAAAACTAGGCGGAAATGGCGATTTTTTGCTCTTTTTTGACATGTAAATTTCAAGAGGCTTGGACCGGCGTAAGGACTTCTCCGATTTTCAAAAAAAAATTTCATAGTGATCTACTAACCAAACCTCATGTTTTGACCGATAGGTGTTAAGATCATAGAACTTTTTCAATTTTTGGTACACCCTACAACACACCTGCTGGGTCATTCTCCCAAAAACGTATACAGTAGCGTCCACATAAATTGACAGCTTAGTGCGACTCGTGTATGCATTTTAGAGGAATGCAACCACCAGGAGAAGGTTTCGTTTGGACTGCTTTATTGATTTGTTGTATAATTTTTTTTTCTAGTGACCTAAATTTTCTGCAATAGGTATGACATGCAAGCGATGCTGCATTTTTTTGCGTGTCCGGAGTCACCTTCATCATAGTTTCTGCCAGTTTTTCTATTCTTCAAACTATTAATGTCTGTACTTTTCATACATTTTTTAGCTTGCTTATAACTAATGATACTTTTTTTTCCCAATTTTAACATGAACGATATATTTTGTGGTCATACAATGGCTATTTTAAGTCATGTCCTTAAAAGAAACTCAACCCTGTTACGTTTACGATTTTGCCAGCGTACACCTTTGAATTGTATGAATAATCAAAAATATGTCTGCCAGAAGGAGCACACAGGTCTGTTGGGCAGAATTCATGTCAAACTAAGTTGATAAAACATCCAATAACCATTGTACAATCAATTATGACATTGATATTCCATCAGTACCTTTTTGGGACATCAACTCTGTTACGCTATTATTGAAGTGAAGGAAAGTTCAAGGAGTTTCAAAATTTCATTAATGACTGTATATCTATGTTCTCAGCCAGTTAACCTCGGGTGAGTGATATACGGTGCAATTACCTAACATCACGCATGGTTTTACTGCATTAAACTCAACCCTGTTATACTCAACCCTGTTACAGCGAGCACATCTGGTAACAGGGTTGATGGTTTGTAACAGGGTTGAAAATTATCAATAATATTTATTTATCAAAAATGTTGACATTCAAGTCCTGAAGGAAAACTTGTCATAAAGGAGGATGACGTTTTTACTAATTTGGACAGGAATTTTTTCAGCCTTTTGATGATGCATTGTATACGTTTTTGGGAGAATGACCCTGCTACACCATTGGTTGGGCCTTAGACATCGTGTAGGAAACCCTTGGTTCGGAAGTTTGTCTACGAGGGGTGTTCAGAAAGTTCTGACCAATTTTTTGGCTGACCTTTCTCTTTGAAGCAGCTGAATGAAAATTTTTACAGAACAATGTTCGGGCGGATTTCGGCATCTTTGTCGACAAAATGAGACTTCGAGCTCATGCTCCAACAGTTCTTGTTCTGGGAGAAAAACTGTACCCAGAAGTTTCCCTGTTCATCCTTGTCAGTCTGAAATGGTTAAGCATGATGGTAAGACAAATAATATGTGGACCAACAACAACTAGCTGTATGTCGCAAAACTTGTTGAAAAAAAGAAAAGATTGTGAAACTGAAAACACAGCAGTTAAACACGTATGAATTTTGAACAAAAGAGCAATGAAAAGCAAACGTTCACACAACATAATATAAAAGATAAATGCTGAAATAAACCATTAATTTTCCGTCAAAGTTGTCATTTATACATACAGCCATGGCCATTTGTTGTCACTCAGCTGCTATGCTTCACCATGTCGCTATCATTGTGTCCAGTCATAACAAAGCAAATACTTGCTCAATCTTAACCAAATTTTTCGGGCATTATAGTATGCACACAGTAGCAGATCTTCTGATAAAAATTGTTGAATGAAAGAATTTTGGATAATAACTGTAAAGCAAAATACTAAATTAGTTGAAATTTGAGCATATGATCAGTTCTGATGCTAAATATAATTTGCGTGATAGTAATAGTCACCTAAGTGTCTGGATGTGTTTGGCACACATCAAATTAAGCATTCGTGACAAAATTGCAATTAAATATGCAGCTTTAACATTGGTTCATTGGGTTTGCTTGAAGTGTTTATAATTAGAAAAATTGTTGATTTCTCGAATAAGAATAAAATGGTAAAAAATTTGTCTTCTTAAAAAATTTCATTTGTTTTTATTAAATTTTAAATCTATGGAAAGCATTTAACACAACTTTTTATTCAGATAAGGTAGCGTTCTATCTCCCTCCGCCTACTTAAAATTTGGCCATATTTAAAGCCAAAATGGTTTAAATAAGACCCGATGAACCAAGAGTTAAACCATGTGTTTATTTGTAATTTTGTCATGAATGCTTAAATTGATGCGTACTTAACAAATTCAGACTCTTTGGTGACTATTACTATCATGCAAATGACATATAGCATCAGAACTGATTATATGCTTAAATTTCGAATAATTTAGTATTTTGCCATACAGTTATCATGTAACATTTCATTCAACAATTGTTTTTAGAGCACCTGCTACTATAATTCCTGAATTTGTTGAAGACTGAGTGAGTATTTGCTTTGTTTTGACTGGTCACAATGATAGCGCCATGGTGAAGCATAGCGGCTGAGTGAAAACTAACGGCCATGGCTGTACAACTTGGGCTGGTACAAAGCACTTCCCAATTTGGACTTCTACATAGACGCCGATGTTGTAATTCCTGAGGCTGTTACATAATATTGACAATTTATGTATTCGCGATAAATCATCTGTGTAATCTTCCCAGAGTTCTGCTAATATTTAATGTATAAAGAATTTTGAACACACTATATATAGGGTAATGTTCTTTGAGTCGGACACTTTAGAAGTGTCTCCTTGAGTCGGACACTTTTTGTTGAGCTGTATTGGCTAATTGAGAGCTGATATACCTATATATTTCGTACCAATCTTTAGCTTAAGACCTCCTTTATCTGTACCCAAAATATCAGCATGATACAAACAAGTGTAGTGGGTTTTTTATGGCCCTACAGATGGGGTAAAAAACCCGTGCTTCTCTCAATTTTGTGTCAGAAATTTGTGAATTTTATAAGAATATTGTCCTGTTTCTATCATCTGTTGCTGGCCTATGGCATTGATCTGACTTCTGTTTCTTTGTCATTTAGTTATGAGTAAGATCAACCTATCGTGCTATGGGTTTTTTAAATTGAAAGGAAGACACTAAAGTACCTGTATCTTTGATGTCATGTTTTTAGAACACAGCTGTCCGACTCAAAGATACCCTATGTCATTTTTTATTTCAGAAATTTAGCCACTATTTAGTTCTTGTGCTGTGCCAATTGTCAATTTTCTGTTAGATTCAGCAAAAACGTTTAATTTGAAGCCCTGGTTGACAATCAATAACCCACATACCAAGCAAGAAATCCCTCCTTTAAAATGCACAGAATATAAGTGTCTGACTCAAAGAACCTGACCCTATATTATAATCATTGTGAGCATAAGCCTACCTTCTATATGGTGAAACAACATCAGCTGGCACATTGTTCTGGACGTCGGCTGGCACATCGTTCTGGACGTAGGCTGGTACATCATTCTTGAGATTTATTTTCTCAAGGTCAATAATTGCTTCATAGCCAAAGAAAGTACCACAAACTCTGAAGTGAGGATGCTGATGGTAGATTGTTATGATATAGCTCCATTAGAGCATTGATTTAATGTTTAACCTCAAACAGCATCATAGTGGCTGTCACAAGTTTTTTGCCTTTGGTGAACTGTGACTCCAATGCAGGCATTGGCGTCACACTGGGGCTGCACAAACACTGATCAAAATTGAAGAATTATGCGAAACTTACCTGTAAGTTGAAGTATAATTGAAATTCTTCCGCCAGGGTGTCAGCATCGGGAGACTAAGCGAGATCGCTACTGCGCATGCGTCAACCATATTTTAGAGAAAGTTGTGTGTGTGAGAGACTAAGCGATTACAAACTTCCCAATAGCATATGGAATGTTTCCGCCTGGGAGAGGTGGGCAGGGCGCTTAGTCTCCCGATGCTGACACCCTGGCGGAAGAATTTCAATTATACTTCAACTTACAGGTAAGTTTCGCATAATTCTTCAATTCCACCGCCACGTGTCAGCAAGTCGCGAGACTTCGCGAGACTTTAGAGCCCCACACACAACTTCGAGGTGTAAACCACTGAGAGCAAAGTCAAATGAAAACACCACAAGGAGATGCAAAACAAGTGTATATTGTTAATCAACGATAATCACAGTTACAATAGGAAATGCAAATCATTAGCTGGCCCCAGATACACTGGGCGAACGTGTGCCCCCCCCCCTCTGTCCTTCAAGCCAAAACTGCGTCAGCAAACGTACGAGAGTCTCTAAAGTAAAATTTCTTGAAGGTATGAGCAGAGGCCCAGCCGGCGGCTTCCATCACTGTCTTTAGTGGTAATTGAGCAAACGCTGCCTTACTCGTTGCAGCCATACGGGTGCTATGTGCTGAATAAACGTCAGTGTCAATGCCCGCCCGTACTAGGCATTGTTTAACCCAACGGCTCACTGATGCCCGTGTGACCGGCTTGTGAGGTTTAATATAGCTGATTAAGAGTCTCGTGTAATCCCCCCGTAGGGTGGAAGTGCGATGAATATATTCCTGAAGAACTGTGACGACACACAGACGGTTGTCTGGCGAAAAAGGCCTCAAGGTAACCACTGGAGGAGGCAAATGAGAGCGAGAATGCTTCAAAGGGGTATTAAAGCTGAATACATAATCCTGACCCCGACGGAGACATGATAAATCCAGACAATGAAGTGTCTGACACCGTTGGCCAGTCACTAAAGCCAACAACATACACAATTTAACAGTCAAATCTTTTAAACTTAAGTCAGTAACAGGCGACAAACTTTGCAGAAAAGTTAGTACAACAGAAACGTCCCAGGATGCAGAATATCGTGCCTGGGGTGGTTTAGCATTAAAAATTCCCTTCATGAGACGAACCACAAGAATATGCTGACCAAAGGTCACACCATCAAACAGTCCAAGCACCGCAGATAGAGCACTACGAGCGGTGTTTACAGCACTGTGAAAGGGAATCTCTGCAAGGAGTGATTCAATACCTCAACTCTTGGGCCTCTTCGAATAAGATGCGCTTCAATGTGAGTAAAACAAAGGAGATAGTTTTTAACTTCTCAAGACAGAGTTTATCACCACAAAGACTAATGCTTCATTCTCACGGCAGCTCCCGGAGAACTTTTTGAAACGGCGGCGAAGTATTTTCAGGAGAGACGGAAAAATATTTCCTCTTTTTACGTATCGCGCAGGGGCATTTTAGCTTCCCGCCGGACATCTTTTGGTTGCACGCCGTCGAGAATCCTGCTTCTTACCGTCACTTCAAATCGCGACGGAGCAGAAAAAAAGTTTCAACCAGTACAAATTTTATTAAAATCGACGGGGGAGCAGACCAGATAAATTGTTCGACGCCGCGATCAGAAAAGTAAGACCGCGTCGAAGTTTTCGCGCCACTGAGGGGCAAAAAGTTTCCCGCCGATTAGGAAAACAAGCGGGATTCTCTGCGTGGCGCCAAAAAGGTCGACCCCGCGGTTCTTCTGCACTCCGCCGTCAAGGAAAATGCTCCGGAATGTGTGCAAAACCTTCGCGCCGTCGTCTGGACCCCCTCCTGGAGCAGACAGAGTGGCGCCAGAGGGGCTATTTTTAGCAAAATCCTTTGTCCGCGGGGTACAGAAAGCATCACGGCGTCGACCTTTTGTGCCACGGCGGGAAAGGGGGGTCAGCCATGGAGACGCACTGGCGCGCGCCTCGCATATAAATAGAAGAGCAGCCACTAGAGCACCATAACCACTCTGAACTTCAAGACGAACGCATCTATACTCCATGACACTCTGCTTCACAGCCTACTGAATTGCTGCTTCATTGCTGAATCCCTGCTTCATTGCTGATTGATCCTGCTTCATTGCTGATTCATCCTGCTTCATTTCTGATTGATCCTGCTTCAAGATGGGACCCAGAGGAAGAGGGAAGAAGACCTTGAGGGCACCAAGCAAGGGCATCATTCCAGCCAACACTCCACTGACCACTCCATCTTCAACTCCAGTTGGTTCACCAGCTCCTTTCATAGACTACACAGCTGTTACATTGTCTCCAAGCATGTTCAGCTTGCCGGACAGCATTGTGGCAGTGACCACTGCTACATCAACAGTGACCAGTGAGACCATCTTCGAGGGCCCTCCACCACCCAAAGTGCTGCAACAACCTGATGAGGAGGATGAAGATGATGATGAAGAAGCTGAAGATCAAGTCCTGGCCAAGCTTGCTGCTGCTGTCAAGTCTCCAACCAAGCGTGGCAGGCCTGCCACTGCTGCTGCAGCCAAGAAGAAGCGTCCCAAGTCTGCTGATGCTGATGTCAAGTCTCCAACCAAGCGTGGCAGGCCTGCTGATGCTGCTGATGCTGCTGCTTCTGTCAAGTCTCCCACCAAGCGCACCCAGTCGGCTGATGCTGCTTTGTTCAAGACTCCCACCAAGACTGCTCCAAGGGGAAGGCCTCGCACTCCTGGCAAGTCTCCTTCTGCCAAGCGTCACGCCACCTCCAAGTCTCCAGCCAAGTCTCCAGTCAAGCCTCCAGCCAAGTCTCCAGTCAAGCCTCCAGTCAAGCCTCCAGTCAAGCCTGTCACTCCAGCCCAGACCCGAGCCAAGACTGCAGTCCAGCCTCCACCTCCAGATGATACTCCTGCTGATGATGAAGATGATGACTGTGTTCTGACAGCTGCAATGATCCACCAGCAGACCCTGGACTCCGACTACGATGCCACCACAGAGGAAGATACTTCCAAGAAGAAGGGTGCCAAGTCCAAGGGCAGCAAGGGGAAGAACCAGCCAAAGGAAGATTCTGACAACACTGGATCTGAGGTTGAGCTGATCCAGGACGCCGATGGCCAGTTTGTCCACAAGGAGAAGAAGAAGGGCTACAGAAAGGCAAACTCCAGGGACCTACTGGGCATCACAGAAGAGCAGGAGGATGAGCTGATCGACTGGTACCGGGAAAACAAGCAGCTGTACTCCAAGGGCTCCACCACCTTCAAGAGTGGACAGAAGGACAGACTGGATGCAGAGAAAGCAGCAGAACTTACATTGCTAGTGGGGAAGGAAATCACAGCAGCTAAAGTCACCAAATGGAGGAGCAACATCAGGACTACCTTCTCAAAGTGCATCAGACCTCAAGCTTCTGGAGCTGGCAGAAAGAAGCTGTCCGACCGAGACAAGTACATCCTGGCGAAGTGTGAATTCTTGAGGCCCTCCATCATTCCGAAGGGTGCCGTGGAAATCTCCAGCTTCACTGGACCAGGAGGAAGTAACCGCCTGTCGTCCGATTCTGATGCCCCCATGGACTACAATCCTATGCCCGACCTTGATGACAGCCTCCCAGCCAGCCAGCAGCAGTCCTCCCAGGAGATGTCCCAGCAGTCCCTCCAGCCATCCCAGCAGCAGTCGCAGGTCTTCCCAGGACGAAAGCCATCCAAGAAGAGGAAGGACACAGACCAGGAGATGGCCTCTGCCCTGACTTCAATTGCTGGTCACTACACTTCGGACAGGCCCAGGAAACCAGCACCACCTCAGCCGGCAGGACCATTCTGTGACATGTGCCCACAAACTGCTGACAGGCTGGATCCAGAAGTACACCAGTTGCAGAACATGTGCAGGAGTATCTTCACATCTGGGAAGAACATGAACCGTGCCCTGAGACTTCGCCTCCTGCACTCCTTGAGCCAGACGGACCACTACTTTGTACAGGCGGCCGTCCAAGATAAAATCCTGATGATGCAGCAAGAGAATGTGGAGATGATCCTAGGGCAGCAGCAGCACCAATACATCCCTCCTCCTGGTCCAGCTCCATCCTTTGTCAACGAGGACTTGCAGCAGCCTCCAACAACTCAGCAGCAGCCCCAGCAGCCCCAGCAGCCTTCGACAAGTCTTCAGATGCAGTCCCAGCCTCCACGCCAGCAGTTGCAGTCCCAGCCAAGCAGCAGCAGCCAGTTCCAGTCCCTGCAGCCAATTCGAAGCCAGACTCCAGCCCTGCAGCAGTCATCTTTAAGCTTCACCCAGCTGATGCTTGACAGCCCCCAGAAGCTTGGCTTCCCCGGACCCTCTTTTGGGCAGCAGCAGCAGCCACTGCAGCAGCAGCAGCAGCACCAGCCTCTACAGCAGCATCAGCCACAACAGCAGCAGCAGTCTCTACAGCAGCAGCAGCCACCACTACAGCAGCAGTCTCTACAGCAGCAGCAGCCACCACTACAGCAGCAGTCTCTACAGCAGCAGCAGCAGTCTCTACAGCAGCAGCAGCAGTCTCTACAGCAGCAGCAGCAGCCGACAGTTGTCCACCAGCGGCAAACTCCATTGTCGTTCCAGTGGAGCCAAGTCAACATGCCCTCTCCAAGGAAGTGATGCCTGTTCAAGTCTTCTGAAAAAAAAAACCCTGGCCCTTTTAAGGGCCACCAAATCCTCCAAAAAGAGCTGGCCACGTACACATCTTATGTTGACTAAAAAAACTCTTGCGATGACAAACAAGAGCAAAAATGAAAAGAGCCCCAAAAAAAAAAAGTTGACAAATTCCCCCAAAAAAAAAATCCGGTCCTGGCCCTTGTAAATTTTAAACACCTTCATAAAAGCAAGGTGCTATTTCCCTTCTTTTTTTTTTGGCCCATTTTCACTTTCTGCTTAACCAGTACAGGTGGCATTTCTGCTTTCTTAATTAAAGTTTTTTCACCACTTTAATTAATATAGATAGATAGATAGATAGATAGATAGATAGATAGATAGATAGATAGATAGATAGATAGATAGATAGATAGATAGATAGTCAGACAGATAGTCAGATAGATAGATAGATGGATAGATAGGCAGATAGATAGATAGATAGATAGATAGACAGATAGATAGGCAGATAGATAGACAGATAGATAGGCAGATAGATAGCTATATAGAAGAAAATATTTGGACGTCGCATATACACTGCAGCAAAGAAAAACGAGTGATCGTCATTTTGCAGTGATGACACTTGGATAGATAGATAGATAGATAGATAGGCACATAGATAGATAGACAGATAGGCACATAGACAGACAGATAGACAGATAGACAGATAGATAGATAGATAGATAGATAGATAGATGGAACACAATGCTCGTTACATATATACACTGCAGAAAACAAAAGCAGTTATCGTCACTTTGCAGGGATTGCACTTGGATAGATAGATAGATAGACAGATAGATAGATAGATAGATAGATAGATAGATAGATAGATAGGCAGATAGATAGACAGATAGATAGATAGATAGATGGAACACAATGCTCGTTACATATATACTAGGGTACTCCTTCTGCCCCCCAAAATTGAAATTTTTTCTGGATCCAACCTTACTTTTTTTTGGTGGTGAGGTTATCAATGTAGACCATTTTTCTGAAATTTCATGAAATTTGAAGAGTTCCTAGGTGTAGCACATTGCAATTGAAATTTTGTCGTTTTTCGTAATTTCGAGAGAAAACGAAACATATAGCCAATCAAGAGATAAAATGGTTTGCTTGATAAATCAGATTTAAACATACATAATGAAGTACAGACACCATTTGGGAAAGATAGAGGTCAACTAAGTACCAGGTACCACTTGCCAGGGTCATCAATATGATAGGTGTACAACATCAACTTTGCGCTGTTTTCTGTTATTTTGGCGATAATTCAGGAATTGTCGACCATATTTGTAGTTCATTTTGAAATCGATCTTCCTTTCATGATCTTAATAATCTGGTTCCAATTTTACCCTCTTTATGCACAGTAATTTGTAACCCTAAAGGCACTGGAGGTCTTTTTCCCTGATATGCAACAGTCATCATATTGTCATTCAGAAGGTTCGGATGTGTACATCAAACTCCAAAAAGGATAGTTAAATCTTCAGTAAAGAAACAATGTACATGCCATAAGTCTGCAACCACTAACCCACAGTTTCATATTTTCCCTCAATTCAGGAAAGGAATTTAAGGCTTTTGATGTCGGACATTTTATGGTTGTTTTCATATTTCTTGTACTAACTTACTTTCTCATCAGTATGCAAGTGATCATCAAACAGTGTCAAAGCGATCTTGTCAGGAACAAGAAAACAGAGACGATGTTTAAGTACTTTCAGCTCAGCTTCCCAAGTTGTGGAGTGAGTTGTTAATAACTTGATGATATTATTGCATAGTACGAGGTCATTGCTTGGGTTGCAGTTGAATTCAACCAAGGTGCACAAACAAATACGTCACATTTGACAAATCATTAAAATTTTTGAATGCTGCGAGCACAGGCAAAAGCCTGGAGTCTTGTCTTAATTGTCACTATTTATTTATAATTGTCAAATAAAGACAGAACTCTATTCAGGCAACAGCTAACTAGAGTACATAAGAAGCTTTGCCATCCAAGTTGCACCCTCCTTTTCAAGTCATTGCAAGTTGAAATTGAATAATAGAAATACAGCAAGACAAGATCAAGTGTTAATACATTATCAGAATTAGGGTACCTTCTGAAGTTTTACAAAAGGTCTGCAACAATCTCTTTCAGCTCACTGAGGAAAGGCTGCAAACCGCTATCCGCCATTGACAATGAATTAAAATCACTGAATGACAATGCAATTTTTGGGGTAAATTTTCTCCTAATTTTGACATATAATGGTGAACATAATTATTCATGGTCCTGTGCCAAGCCATTGTGGCAGGAGTCTTTCCTCTCTTGATGTTTTATTTAAGTAATGCTTTAAATTTCTCATAGCATTTAATATTTCCAAAGTCATCTTATTTGGGCCTGACAGGAAATATGTGCTCTCTCACAGAAAGATAAAACAAGTTCAGAGTATTTTTTTCCAATATCTTCTCTATGAGCTATGAAGCTCAACAAGACCTGCTTCCTTTGGGAAGAATTGTACACACAGTTTCTTGTAAAACAAATACCTTGATCCTAGTGTCTTGAAATGACTAAGAATGCTGCGTAAAAAGACTATCCCAAGGATCTGCTGAATTTGATGATTGACATCTTTGTAGGCCTTTAAAACTTCAGAAATGTCCTTCACACTTTTACCATGTGAGGTAAGTACTGTGCAGCTGGTCACATTACAAAACTTTAATTAAGTGACTACTTGTGTCACAAGTAAATGATTTGATGTGTAAATTAAACACTGCATCTTGAAACTCCTGGCAACTTCTTATTTTTCAACTCATTTAAATGATTGAAATTCTAGTTTCCATCAAGATACAGCCTTATATTGATAAAGGCATTCAAAGAAGTGAAAAAGTTGGCTTTCTAGCAAAGGTTACCATGTAATCAGGGGAAAAATAATTTTATTTGTTGTATAATATGCTATATATACTAAACCAGCCTTGTTATCAACAATTAATGATAATGTTATGACATTATGAGACGACGCAATCAGTGTTGCCACCTACAGTGCCTTCCTGAACCTAAGCTGAGCCTTTAATCTGATGTTAAATTTAGAAATGAGTAAGATATGGATGGAAAATGCTGTTTTGACACAGAATCTTCTTAAACAATATTCAAGGCTATTGAAAAAAATATGATAGATAACCTAGTAATTCACAAGAAATCGCACAATTTTAAGGAAATTTCACAGATTTCAATCCAAATGTGCTACACCTAGGCATCAATAAAATTTCTTGAAATTTGGCATGATTACTTCTATTGACTAACCTCACCCACAAAAAAAAGTATACGGGGTTCTGAGCAAGTTGGGGCAAAAGAAGCACCCTAATATATACACTGCAGAAAACAAAAGCAGTTATCGTCACTTTGCAGGGATTGCACTTGGATAGATAGATAGACAGATAGATAGATAGATAGATAGATAGATAGATAGATAGGCAGATAGATAGACAGATAGATAGCCAGATATATAGCTAGATAGATAGGCAGATAGAGAGGAAGTGAAAGTGATTTAAATGGGTTGTACAGATAGATACAAAGCTAAAAATTTGCTATTTTATGTACGTCACAAAATATGTAGTTGTTGCAGGGAGGGTTTTTTTTTGGGGGGGGGGGTTTGTCAACATAAAGATGTGTACAAGGCCTGCTCTTTCTGGAGGAAGTGGTAAGCCCTTACAAGGGCTGGGTTAATTTGTGGTTTTTTAAGGGGGGCATTGAATTGCTGTTGCTGCTGCTGCTGCTGCTGCTGCTCTGCTTCATCTTCAAATTCTGTCCATCTGCCAGGGGACACTTCCTGCTGGGCTGTTCACGTAGTCTCGTAGGTAGTCTCGGTACTGTTTGGCTTGTCTTGTGGCATTTCCATATGCTGGAGCGAATCCAAGGTCATGCAAGGGGTCTCCTCTCCACAGTCCTTCAGTGACTTCATGGGTTGCAGGATCTTCTCTGTCCATTACGTCGTTGTCCATGGCTCGATGAATTCCTATTCTGTCTCGCAGAAGATTGTGTAGAGTGCAGGCTGCCAGAGTGATGGCTGCCACTCTGCCGGGTTTCTGGGGCATCGTAGTTAGGAAGCATCTGAACCTGTGGGACAGGATACCGAAGGCATTCTCCACCACTCTCCTGGCTCTTGAAATTCTGTAGTTGTAGACTCTGGAGGGGATGTCAAGGTTTCTTCTTGGAACAGGCTTCAGCAACCAGCTCTTCAGGGGGAAGGCCTCATCTCCAACGATGAAGTATGGAAAAGGATTCCCAACTGTGCCAGGTAGAGGTTCAGCAGGGGGTAGCCCAAGTCGTTCTTCTTCCAGCAGGTCCCTCAGCCTTGTGTCCAGGAAGACTCCTCCATCCGATGAGCTTCCTTGGCATCCAGCCTGCACGTACAGGAACTTGTAGTCAGAATCCACCAAAGCCATAAGCACAATGGAATGGAAGCCCTTGTAGTTGAAGTAGATTGACCCAGCTTTCCGAGGACATCTGATGCCAATATGCTTCCCATCCAGTGCTCCGATGCAATGGGGCATGTTCCACCTCTTCTCGAAGCCCTTGGCAACTTCCTTCCAGGATGCTGGATCCATTGGCAGGGCCAGCAGATGTTCGTAAGCTCGCATGATGGCAATGCAGACACTGGGGATAAAATTGCAGATGGTGTTGGGAGCCACTCTGAAACCGTAGGCCAAGGACTTGTAGCTCTCTCCTGTCGCCATGTACCGTAGGGTGACTGCCAACTTCAATCCAGGTTCCAGAGCCCTCCTCATGTTGGTGTCTTGTTTTGTAATTGCAGGAGCCACAGCAGCCAGGATTTCAGCAAAAATGTCAGGAGGCATTCTGCAGAAGTTGTAGTAGCCAGAGACATCATTGTTGGCCAATTCAGGCAGCAGCTGGTAGAAATGGCCATGTTGTTCCCTCTGCAGCAGCCAATTCCGAATCCACCATCTCTTCATCTTCCTCCTCCTCCGTATTCTTCTTAGATAATAAGCACCAGCAACAGCAGCAACAACAGCAACGTCAAGGTCTTCCCCAGCATCTTCATCAGCCATCATGTCTGTCCAGCATCCAGGAGTGTCCCCTTCAAAGGTCAAGCAGCAAGTGAAGCAAGGCGGCCCTCTGCGGCCCTTTTTATTGGCTTTCGCAGCGCCCTCCTCCGCCGCGGTGCCCTTGACAACGGCGTCATGCTTTTCATTCCCGGCGACGTGCCCTCGGGCCTACAGACATCCCCGTGGAGAACAAAACCATTCCCGCAGTCGTAAAAGCAATCCCCGGCGTTGTGAAAATATAGTCCGCCGCGGTGAAATAGGTTCACTGAGGGGCAGTTATAGGTTCCCTGCGGGGTACTTTTTATATCACGGGGCGATATAAAAGTATCCCGCAGGAGGAGGAAATTTCTTTCCCCCCGGCGAACTTTTGATGACGGCGTACAACTTTTCTTCCCCGCAGGGAACAAAAAGAACCCCGCCGTGGCTTTCGTTGCATGGTTATCGATTAGCCTTAATTGATTACATAATTGCCCTTCGCGCCGTCCTAACTGAAAATCTTGCAAGAATTCGTCTGGCTCTGCGCCGCCGTTGATAAAAAGCTTACCGTCATCTCCCGTGAGAATGGGGCATAACACTTGGGAACACTGAAATCGAACAAGTCCACGAAGCAAAAATCTTGGGAGTAATTGTGAGGTCGGACTTAAAATGGAACTCACAAGTGTCCTCCATCATCAAAAAGGCCAACAAACGTTTATATCTACTGCGCCTCTGCAAAAGAGCAGGCATGAAAACGAGTGACCTTATCACTATATACACCAGCCTTGTAAGATCTGTACTGGAATACTGCTCTGTTGTGTGGCACACATCACTCCCAGAATATTTACATTCAGACATTGAGCGCATCCAGAAACGAGCTTTGGCAACAATTTTTCCAGACAAAAAATATGATGAGGCCCTACGCACAACAAATTTAGATACCTTGTTCTATCGTCGTGAGAGCCAGTGCAAGGAACTGTTTAAATCTATGCTAAGGGGCAATCACAAACTCAGTGATCTCATCCCGCCAGCCAGGAATATAAGTCATGACCTGCGACATCCAGTGCCATATAAATTGAGTCAGCCGAAGACAAAAAGACTAGCCAACAGTTTTGTGCAGTATTGCGTCAGACACTTTTTGTGATGTTATGGACTCTGGCTTTTATTGTGAATTTTATATTACTTTTGTATATTTTATGTATATATATCATTTTTAACTTATACCTGTGATTTTATTGATCCTGTACATATAATTTATATTTATATATTTCCCATAATTCAACAATGTGATTTATCTACATCTGTTGCAATAAATATACTTTACTTACTTACACTAAACTGTAATCCAGAGTGGAACAGGTCAGTCAAGAAGTCTAACGCTTCATTCAAGTTTGGGTAAAGGGAATTATACCCCATTCTGACACAATACTTCGTCCAACGTTCCAGGTAAGTGTGGTACTGTTTCTGCGTACCTGGCCTCCAGGATGCCAGGATAAGGTCGCAAGCTCTCGCCGAAATCCCTTGACCGTGGAGGGATTGCCGGACAACCGACAAGCCAGAAGACGAGACTGGAGACGATGGACTTCTGAACCCTGTGTTAGTAGCTTGTGCATCCGTGGGAGTAACAGTGGGTAGTCGGCAAGCAAGTGGGCCACCATGCTGAACCAAGCCGCGGAAGGCCAATCGGGCATCACCAGTATTAGTTCCCCATAGTCCTCGGAAACCTTCTGAAGGACCTTCCCCAACAAACTGAAAGGAGGAAAAGCATATGAGAACATGTTGGACCAAGACATTGTGAACGCATCAATATGTTGAGCATGGGGATCAGGTCGCCATGCGACATAATTTGACAATTTGTAATTTAGCCGAGACGCAAAAAGGTCGATCTCAGGCACGCCCCACAAAGTTGTAAGGATGGTAAAAACCTCCTCATTAAGTTCCCATTCCGTATCTTTATTGATCAACTGACGGCTTCCAAAATCCGCCTCTACATTACACTTGCCAGGAATGTGGGTGACTGACAGCCACAATTTGCGTTCAATACACCAAGACCAAATGTCAAAAGCCAACTGATTACACACAGCAGACAACGTGCCGCCCATATGTTTGATGTAGGCAACAGCAGTAACATTGTCCGAGCGAACTTGGACATGAGCCTGAGATAATGATTGACAAAAAGATTGGAGGCCGAGGCCTATCGCTTTAAGCTCCTTGGCATTTATAGACATTCCCATTTCTTCGACCGACCAAGCTCCACCAGTGGTGCGTTTCGTAGCCACATGATAAGCACCCCAACCACCTTGGGATGCGTCAGTGTGGATTACCACGGAAGGGTTACCATGCGAAACAGTTTTGCTGCAGCGAGCTGCATTCTCAACCCACCACTGGAGATCTGATCGGCAGCCGGAAGTCAAGGGTACCATACCTTCAAAATTCCCTTTGTGCACCCTCAGACCGTCAATTTTCACACATTCCAGACTCCTGTAATGCAAAGGACCATAATCAGAAGCGTTACAATAAGCAATCATCATTCCAATAATTTCAGCCAATTTTGTTAGTGAAACTGTGCGACATTGTAACAACGTGTGACAAGCTGCCTTCAGCTTGGTAACTTTCTCCAAAGGTAAAGTTAATTTCATGGTCACCGTATTCAAGACATAGCCCAAGTATGTCAGAGACTGTGTGGGCTCCAACTCAGATTTGTCAAAATTCACAATAAAGCCCAATTTTTGAACCAATGCCAACACCTTGTTAGTAGCTAAACGACAAGACTCCACTGACTCCGATAGAATCAAAATGTCGTCCAGATATGCCATGCAAATACAGCCCTCACCTTGTAATTTAGCTAACACTGGCTTCAAAATCTTTGTAAATAACCTGGGTGCCGAGGTTAGACCTTGGGGCATAGCCTGAAATTCATACAAGGTGCCATTGAACTGAAACCTAAGGTATTTGCGGTATTCCGGTGCCACCGGAACCGTGAAATATGCATCGCGCAGATCAACAGAGGACAAGAACCAGTTTTTACGCAACAGAGATTTAGCTGTGTCCAGAGTATCCATTTTGAAATGCTCATACTGAATAAGTGTGTTCAATAGTTTCATATTAAAAATTGTTCTATACGTGTTATTTGGCTTTTGCACCAAAAACACACTAGACAACACCTGATCTGGCAACTGACAACACTTTTGGATAACTCTCTTCTCCAGCAATTTCTCTATCTCTGCCGAGAGAGCCTCTACCTCCGGCCGACTGCGAAGATGCACAATTCTGGATGGGATAGTGTTAGGATTTCCTGTGAAATCCAGTGTTATTCCCTCAACATGTGTAAGGATTTCTTTATCATTTGTTAATTTTCGCCACTCCATAGCAAACAGTTTCAATCTACCACCTACAGCATGGGGTGCCTGACTAACCTGATTCACTGGCCGTCTTTCCGGCCTTTGCGGGAGGGGCCTCCCCGGTTTCGCCCTAAAAAAGGCCTCTTGTACCCGGTTCTCGGCTGACCGCCAGCATGACCGCGCCCCCGACCATAGTTAGAGTAATGATAACTGTAATCATTATGGTACCCCATGTTACCATGAGCCTGGGGATAAGAATAAGGGTGATGACGATAGCCCCCGCCTCGTGGACCCCCTCGAGCCCTCACTGGACGAGCACTACCACCCCCACGGGGGAAAATTTGTTCACAAACCTTATTTGCATCTGATATTTCCTTAACAGATTCATTCAGCTCATCCCCAAACAGAAAACTAGAAAAGGGTTTGTTCGACGAACACAAATAAGAATAGGATGAACTTAAGTCGGGCCTAATAAGCTCCCTGCGCCTGTGATTAAGCTCTACATTGGCTTGCCCTAACAGCGCTTGAGCTGTCAACATGTCCGTTGACATACGCTCCATGGACTCAGTCGTGAAATCAGATGGCTTCATATTCATAAAATTAGTGGCAATGTTGCCCAGACCGGAGCCTGCAGCCACCAAAAACGACTGGGCTGTTTGCATTTTCGAGTCCATGCCCCTAGTAGTGGGCAGCATCTTGTTCCAGATCACCTGATTGACCTTCACCTGGTCCAAGCCTTCACAATTAGATGGGGTCTGGAAATACTTAAGCTTAGCGTCCCGGACTTCGTCTACCATTTTATTACGAAAAGCAAAATTTACTAGCCGAGCCATACTACTTGGGACAGCTTGGCCTTTCCTGGCCTCAACCTGCAACTCATTAAAGTACTGGTCCACAAGAGGGAGTACATTTTGGTCAACATTTGGACCAGCTTGGGCAGACCCACCGGCGGTGGGCTGGGAAGAGGCGCTGGCAACACCAGCCCTACTATTAATTTGTTTAATAGCTTCATCCACATCAAAACTGAGCTCATGATTTTTAGAACCTGCACTTGCGGAGGCTGAGCTAGTGGAAGGTTGCGGCTGCGCCGCTGGTGGATAGCCATAGTCAATAACATCAAATTCATCAAAATCATAGTCCTCCTCCCCGGCATCATAAGTGCCCATAAATTCACTAAACCGTTGAGAAAGCATAGCATCAAGATCAGCCAAAAGGGCATCTCGGCCTTCTCCAGAACTAAGACCCGACGGGCCTGGGGTAGGATCATCAGAATTACCTGAACTAGGTGGAGGAACAGAACCAACGGTCGCCGATTGCCGAGTGACAACAGAGCCACTGCTACTTGGAGTAGAAGAACTGCCACCAGAACTGGCACCACTGCTCTTCGTCTTGGTAGCCGACGAAGACTTGCGTCCGCTCCGAACGTCCTTCTTATCACCGGGGTCCTTCTTCTCCTCCATATTGACACGTGGCGAGCCGTACAAGTGAAGAAAATGAAGAAATAAAGAGCAATGTTTGACACGTCCGATCGTTGTCAAAGCGCGTAGCAAGATGGTTGACGCATGCGCAGTAGCAATCTCGCGAAGTCTCGCGACTTGCTGACACCTGGCGGTGGAATTAACTTATGTGTGTGGTTTTACTTGCATAGGCCTTAGTTCTGCGAATTTGGAGAAACTAATGGATGCATTAGGATGATCTTCACAAAACATGGTGTATGTTTCGCGCAGACTGCACTGTAAGTGCCTGGACTGTTTAAGGGACCTGGCACTAATAGACTTTTTGCCTGCCATTTCACTAGATGTCTGTTGTTTTTCATAAAAGGCCGTAACTTGTCATTTTTGCTTTTCATCAAGAGAGTCTTTCCTGTCCTTTGGGCCCCTAGTTTCCTCAAGTCGGGACATCTTTAGCAATGTGTTATATCTTAACCCCAACTTTTCAGATACTGTCTTCTTGTTTTTGTAGGATTCTGCAACTTTCCTTGCAATTTGTTTTTGCATGCGTTTCTTTGATTGTTAACCAGTTGCTCTTCCAAATTTATGTGCTGAGGGTTCACACACAACTTGTTGTGACAAAGATGTGACGGCACTTATTCACCAGGAACAACAAAAATATTCAAGCTTTTCATTTTGGCTAATTCGTCGGCATCTATTCGGTAATAGCCATTTAACCCCCTTCGTATCATCCCATAGCCACTCTGGAACTAGTCTGTAGACTCAGAGTGGACTAGCAAAACAAAAATTTTCTAAAGAAGATTTTCGAATATTCTATATGATGACAAAGATCTTGGTAAGTCATCTGACTTGATTTCAAATCAAAATCTTTGATCGTTTGTAAATGGGAGGCCTTTTTGTGACCCCATCCTGACTTTCACAAAACAACTTAATTTGGAGTCTCGTAAAGAAGGTTTGACTTCATCCCTGAAATTTCAAAACTATGATAAATACAAAGAAAAAACACGATATAATCGTGTTTGGTATAACAAATAAATCCTGGATATGTAAAGAAATTGGTTCTTTTGCCTTTATTTGAGAGAAAAAAGAGCCAAGTATTAGCGGAACGAACTTTTGGGACACAGTGTAGATGCTGTCTTTTATTCATTATCCACCCAGAAACACTGTACAAAGAGAACTATTTTACTATGTGCAAGCCGCTTATATCAACTGGGGGGGGGGAGGGTTGGTCTAGCTGTAGCATGCTGGACTGCCAATCACTGGCTCCAGGATCTGCTAATCGCTGGCTCCAGGGTTGGAATCCAGCTCTTGCCAGGTCACCTGGGCTTATGTTTGACGGCTGTTTCAATCATCCTTCACCTCATTGCTGTGTCCTCCTCCTGTCCTAATTAGCCTACCTAGTGCATAAATATAGGACGTAAAGCACCAGTCATCTGTTGATACATCTTGTTTCACTGTTCGAGAAGGTTTTGTGTTTTTTCCCCTGGAATGTTCAATGAAGTGATTTCTCTTGTAAAGAAATTGTTTCCTGATTTGGATTTTGGTGTCGTCTTGTCGATCTGTATTTTTTGTTATAGTTGAAACAAAGACTTCATAATTCTGAAGAATTTTAACGTTGTCTGCATAACTCATTTCATTGAATCGCTGAGTGGGAAGGGGGATTTCTTCGTTCACATGTTGCTTGACATAATGCTTGATAAAGGATAACTGATCATATCTGCACTGACTTTCATTGTTGCCTCTTGGATTTACCTATGCTCCTCTCTGGTCGGTGGGGGGGCACTGAAAAAGTGACTTTCAGTATAGAGACGCCTGGACTGGGTGCCTCAGGTAACTCCAGCAAATTGGCGCCAGAAGTTCTAGGCACAGCTGGCGCCATTTCCACTCGACACAAGGGGTGAGCCTCAGAGGGGCAGATCGGAGCCGCGGGCTGCTCCTGTCCCACTGGTCTAGTCAGATGGCTTCACTCCGCGGACCTCTCTACCTCTCCAGGTCCCTCCTCAATGTCTCATGGCAAACATCTAGGGGCAACACCAGATCCCTAGTTCTCAATAATAAGGAGCCCCAAAAGGGCCTTGGAATCCGGTCTTACTCAGTGAGGAGGGCCTTGGAATCCGGTCGTACTCAGTGAGGAGGGCCTTGGAATCTGGTCGGACTCAGTGAGGAGGGCCTTGGAATCCGGTCGTACTCAGTGAGGAGGGCCCGGATGTCCAGTGGTAGCGTGCTGAGCTGCCAATCACTGGGTTCAAGGTTGGAATCCTCTTGCCGGGTCACTTGGTTGTGTGTTGGACAGCTGTTTCTATCATCCTTCGCCTAATTGCCGTGCCCTCCTCCTGTCCTAATTAGCCTACCAATTGCATAAATGCAGGACGTAAATTACCATCCATCCATCCATACTTTTTGTTCTTCAACTTCGGAGTCAGAGAGGGCCGGTCAAAGGGGTTTGTTGGAGCTGTGATATGGGGGTCGGGATGTACATCGGAACTGCAGGCTGAGGGGGCGGGGTTGGGTTGTTTTCCTGCCTTGTAATAAGCACTTGCATCACCTCCGCATTGTTGAGCACCACTGCCGAGACAGCTGTGAGTTTTTTATTAAACTCATCTCTCGACAGGGTGCAGCAACAAGACACGGGGGCTGCATCAGTCCCGACTTCCTTCCTCTCTTCTGTCCTTTTTCTCAGGCAACTCCCCTGGCCCAGCGAGACAAATGTGGTCCGAGTCTCCTAGGGAGCTGCACGGGGGAGGGGATGGCATGTTACGCTGTGTCGGATCCAGGGGCCCAAACAGTTTGTGCATCAGAGCATCCATGTTTCTCCCAATCTCACCCTGGTCCGCAGGGGGACCTCCAGCAGCGGCGATTGGTGGGGCTGGTGCTGGTGCCTGGTCGTGGGGAGAGAATAGACTTCAGCGCTATTCAGTACAGTGAGTTCGGCATCATTTTCATCTGATAATTTTGAAATAATTTCAATTTGGGCATTGGAATCCGGTCTACTCAGTGAAGAGGGCCGGGATGTCCAGTGGTAGCGTGCTGGGCTGCCGATCACTGGGTCCAGGGTTGGAATCCGCTTGCCGGGTCCACTGGTTGTTTGTTGGACAGCTGTTTCAATCATCCTTCGCCTAATTGCTGTGCTCTCCTCCAGCCCTAATTAGCCTACCCAGAACATAAATACAGGACATAAAGCCCCATCGATCCATGTTTTTTCACTGTTTGAGATGGTTTGTGTTGTTTTCCCCTAGAATGTTCAATGAAGTGATTTCACTTGTAAAGAAATGATTTTGGTATCGTCTTGTGGATCTGCATTTTTTGTTACAGTTGAAACAAGGTCCTCATAATGCTGAAGAATGTTTTAAACATTGATGCACATGTCATTGAAGGGCAGAGTGGAAAGGGGGATTATTTCAGATTCTTGAGTTGTCTGGTTTCTTCATTCACATGTTGCTTGACATATCGCTTGATAAAGGATAACTGATCATGTCGGCACTGACTTTCATTGTGGCCTCTTTGATTTGCCTATACTCCTCTCTGGTGGGGGGGGGGGCACTGAAAAAGTGACTTTCAGTATAGAGCCATCTGTTCTAGGTGCCTCGGGTAACTCCGGCAAATTAGCGCCAGAAGTGCTAGGCACGGCTGACGCCATTTCCACTCGACGCGAGGGGGGAGCCTCAGAGGGGCGTATCAGAGCCGCGGACCGCTCCTGTCCCACTGGTCTAGTCGGACGGCTTGGCTTCGCAGACCTCTCATACCTCTCCAGGTCCCTCCTCAATGTCTCATGGCAAACATCTAGGGGCAACACCAGGTCCCTAGTTCGTAATAGCAGGGATCCCCGAAAGGGCCTTGGAATCCGGTCGTACTCAGTGAGGAGAGCCTTGGAATCCGGTCGTACTCAGTGAGGAGGGGTTGCCTCTAAATAGCCCACACTGGTGCTGATGGGGCGTAAAACACAAACTCACTCACTCACTCACTCAGTGAGGAGGGCCTTGGAATCCGGTCGTACTCAGTGAGGAGGGCCTTGGAATCCGGTCGTTCTCAGTGAGGAGGGCCTTGGAATCCAGTCGTACTCAGTGAGGAGGGCCTTGGAATCCGGTCACACTCCGTGAGGAGGGCCTTGGAATCCGGTCGTACTCAGTGAGGAGGGCCTTGGAATCTGGTTGTACTCCGTGAGGAGGGCCTTGGAATCTGGTTGTACTCCGTGAGGAGGGCCTTGGGATCCGGTCGTACTCCGTGAGGAGGCCCTTGGAATCCGGTCATACTCAGTGAGGAGGGCCTTGGAATCTGGTCGTACTCAGTGAGGAGGGCCCGGATTTCCAGTGGTAGCGTGCTAGGCTGCCAATCACAGGGTCCAGGGTTGGAATCCGGCTCTTGCCGGGTCACTTGGTTGTATGTTGGACGCTGTTTCAATCATCCTTCGCCTAATTGCTGTGCCCTCCTCCTGTCCTAATTAGCCTAGCAAGTGAATAAATAGGGGACGTAAAGTACCAAACATCCATCCACCCATACTCCACTCTGAACAGGACAATGTTTTCTATTTTTAATACCTTCAGTGGAATTTCATGTTGATTACCTCTCTGTGGCAGGTATGTGTACGCATGCAGATCCTAAATAAAAAATACAGCTAGGAAGCACATTCCCGTCGTTGCCGTGGTGGTTAGCAAAACAAAATCCATTGTTTTTGCATGTGTTTCTTTGATTGTTAACCAGTTGCTTTTCCAAATTTATGTGCTGAGGGTTCACACACAACTTGTTGTGGCAAAGATGTGACGACACTTATTCACCAGGAACAACAAATATATTCAAGCTAATCATTTTGGCTAGTTTGTGGACATATATTCGGTAATCATGGCCATTTAGCCTTCTTCGTATCATCCCATAGCCATTATGGACATAGTCTGTAGAAACTTGACATGATCCATTCGAATGCAACACAACTTGATCCATCATTTTGTCATGCACAGCCATTAAGATAGTTACATCCATGCTTTAAAATTCACCATTTGACACAAAGAACACTCAATTCAGTTAACTAGATGCTGTCTTTTATTCATTATCCACCCAGAAACACCGTACAAAGAGGCGCAATCTCATGTTTTTTGTTTAGAACTATTTTACTATGTGCAAGCCGCTTATATCAACTGTGGGGGGGGGGGGAGGGTTGGTCTAGCTGTAGCATGCTGGACTGCCAATCACTGGCTCCAGGATCTGCCAATCGCTGGCTCCAGGGTTGGAATCCAGCTCTTGCCGGGTCACCTGGGCTTGTTTGACGGCTGTTTCAATCATCCTTCACCTCATTGCTGAGTCCTCCTCCTGTCCTAATTAGCCGACCTAGTGCATAAATACAGGACGTAAAGCCCCAATCATCTGTTGATGCATCTTGTTTCACTGTTCGAGAAGGCTTTGTTTTTTTTTCCCCCTGGAATGTTCAATGAAGTGATTTCACTTGTTAAGAAATTGTTTCCTGATTTGGATTTTGTTGTCGTCTTGTCGATCTGCATTTTTTGTTATAGTAGAAACAAGGACTTCACAATTCTGAAGAATTTTAATGTTGTCTGCATAACTCATTTCATTGAAGCGCTGAGTGGGAAGGGGGATTACTTCAGTCTTGCCCTCGAGTTTGCCTGGTTTCTTCGTTCACATGTTGCTTGACATATTGCTTGATAAAGGATAACTGATCATATCTGCACTGACTTTCATTGTTGCCTCTTGGATTTGCCTTTACTCCTCTCTGGTGGGGGGGGGGGGGCACTGAAAAAGTGATTTTCAGTATAGAGCAGCCTGGACTTGGACTAGGTGCCTCAGGTAACTCCGGCAAATTAGCGCCAGAAGTGATAGGCACAGCTGACGCCATTTCCACTCGACATGAGGGGGGAGCCTCAGTGGGGCGGATCGGAGCCGCGGGCTGCTCCTGTCCCACTGGTCTAGTCGGACGATTTGGCTCCGCGGACCTCTCATACTCCTCCAGGTCCCTCCTCAATGTCTCGTGGCAAACATTTAGGGGCAACGCCAGATCCCTAGTTCTCAATAATAAGGAGCCCCAAAAGGGCCTTGGAATCCGGTCGTACTCAGTGAGGAGGGCCTTGGAATCCGGTCGTACTCAGTGAGGAGGGCCTTGGAATCTGGTCGGACTCAGTGAGGAGGGCCTTGGAATCCGGTCGTACTCAGTGAGGAGGGCCCGGATGTCCAGTGGTAGCGTGCTGAGCTGCCAATCACTGGGTTCAAGGTTGGAATCCTCTTGCCGGGTCACTTGGTTGTGTGTTGGACAGCTGTTTCTATCATCCTTCGCCTAATTGCCGTGCCCTCCTCCTGTCCTAATTAGCCTACCAAGTGCATAAATGCAGGACGTAAATTACCATCCATCCATCCGTACTTTTTGTTCTTCAACTTCGGAGTCAGAGGGGGCCGGTCAAAGGGGTTTGTTGGAGTTGTGATATGGGGGTCGGGATGTACATCGGAACTGCAGGCTGAGGGGGCGGGGTTGGGTTGTTTTCCTGCCTTGTAATAAGCACTTGCATCACCTCCGCGTTGTTGAGCACCACTGCCGAGACAGCTGTGAGTTTTTTTATTAAACTCATCTCTCGACAGGGTGCAGCAACAAGACACGGGGGCTGCATCCGTCCCGACTTCCTTCCTCTCTTCTGTCCTTTTTCTCAGGCAACTCCCCTGGCCCAGCGAGACAAATGTGGTCCGAGTCTCCTAGGGAGCTGCACGGGGGAGGGGATGGCATGTTACGCTGTGTCGGATCCAGGGGCCCAAACAGTTTGTGCATCAGAGCATCCATGTTTCTCCCAATCTCACCCTGGTCCGCAGGGGGACCTCCAGCAGCGGCAATTGGTGGGGCTGGTGCTGGTGCCTGGTCGTGGGGAGAGAATAGACTTCAGCGCTATTCAGTACAGTGAGTTCGGCATCATTTTCATCTGATAATTTTGAAATAATTTCAATTTGGGCATTGGAATCCGGTCTACTCAGTGAAGAGGGCCGGGATGTCCAGTGGTAGCGTGCTGGGCTGCCGATCACTGGGTCCAGGGTTGGAATCCGCTTGCCGGGTCCACTGGTTGTTTGTTTGACAGCTGTTTCAATCATCCTTCGCCTAATTGCTTTGCCCTCCTCCAGCCCTAATTAGCCTACCAAGTGCATAAATACAGGACATAAAGCCCCATCGATCCATGTTTTTTCACTGTTTGAGATGGTTTGTGTTGTTTTCCCCTAGAATGTTCAATGAAGTGATTTCACTTGTAAAGAAATCGATTTTGGTATCGTCTTGTGGATCTGCATTTTTGTTACAGTTGAAACAAGGTCCTCATAATGCTGAAGAATGTTTTAAACATTGATGCACATGTCATTGAAGGGCAGAGTGGAAAGGGGGATTATTTCAGATTCTTGAGTTGTCTGGTTTCTTCATTCACATGTTGCTTGACATATCGCTTGATAAAGGATAACTGATCATGTCGGCACTGACTTTCATTGTGGCCTCTTTGATTTGCCTATACTCCTCTCTGGTGGGGGGGGGGGGCACTGAAAAAGTGACTTTCAGTATAGAGCCGTCTGTTCTAGGTGCCTCGGGTAACTCCGGCAAATTAGCGCCAGAAGTGCTAGGCACGGCTGACGCCATTTCCACTCGACGCGAGGGGGGAGCCTCAGAGGGGCGGATCGGAGCCGCTGGCCGCTCCTGTCCCACTGGTCTAGTGGGACGGATTGGCTCCGCGGACCTCTCATACCCCTCCAGGTCCCTCCTCAATGTCTCATGGCAGACATCAAGGGGCAACACCAGGTCCCTAGTTCGTAATAGCAGGGATCCCCGAAAGGGCCTTAGAATCCAGTTGTACTCAGTGAGGAGGGCCCGGATGTCCAGTGGTAGCGTGCTGAGCTACCAATCACTGGGTCCAGGGTTGGAATCCGGCTCTTGTCGGCTCACTCGGTTGTGTGTTGGACTTGCTGCGACCTCCTCCTGTCCTAATTAGCCAACCAAGTGCATAAATACAAGACGTAAAGTACCAATCATCCATCCATCCATACTCCACAATGTTTTCTATTTTTAATTCTTTCAGTGGAATTTCATGTTGATTACCTCGCTGCGGCGGGTAGGTGTATGCATTCAGATCCTAAATAAAAAATACAGTTAGGAAGCACATTCCCGTCTTTGTCGTGGTGGTTAGCAAAATAGAATCCATTGTTTTTGCATGCGTTTCTTTGATTGTTAACCAGTTGCTCTTCCTAATTTATGTGCTGAGGGTTCACACACAACTTGTTGTGGCAAAGATGTGACCACACTAATTCACCAGGAACAACAAAAATATTCAAGATTTTCATTTTGGCTAATTTGTGGGTATATATTTTGGTAATAATGGCCATTTAACCTTCTTCGTATCATCTTATAACCATTCTGGACATAGTCTGTAAAAACTTGATATGATCCATTCGCATGCAACACAACTTGATCCACCATTTTTGTCATGCAAAGCCGTTAAAATAGTTGAATTTTTTTATTCGTGAAATCAAGTTATCATTACAAATAAAATTATTCAGAACCTTTGATGAATGGTGCAAGATGAATTAATATAGATTAATTGTTTACCTGGATGAGTCAAAGATGAGTAGAATGGGGAGAAGATGAAACACACATACTGAGCTACGCGGTTATAATGCTGGGGAAATTCCTAATGTTATAAGATTTATCTGGAAATCTGACCCTTCAGTGACTGTGTTATTGGTTAAATGGACTGGTTTATACAGCAATGAAATTATCAATGTAAATATGTAAATCTAGACAGAGACATATAGTTGGAATTATGATGGATGTATGATATTTAGGCATTGAGCTCAGCGGGTAAAAATACCTGTAAAGTTAAATAAAGAACATTTTGATATGCTGTGCTTGCATTTATACACATTTGTGGACAAATCAGTGTCCCTTGTTTTGAAGTGTTTTGAACCCTTATGCAGACATCAGTAAATGAGTGCACTCTGGAAAAGATGGTGCTGGGTAGACGGATACCAACATTGTCAAAAGTTTGACCTTGGGTTTTGTTTATGGCCACGTTGGACGGCTGTTTCAATCATGCTTTGCCTCATTGCCGTGTCCTGAAGCCAGAAAGCCAACAAAATTTCCTATTTTGTCAGGCAATTTTAATATGCCTAGCCGTTTTTGAAACCAACTTTAGACCAGTTCAAACAGAATGATGCATACACTTTTTTGTTAAATAATCTGTTATTTCTTACATTTCAACATTAAGGGATGGGTTCTCAGAATCCTTGGGCCAAAATGAAATCATGTAGGCCAGAAAGCCAACAAAATTTCCTATTTTATCAAGTCAATTTCTATATGCCCAGCCATTTTTGAAACCACCTTTAGGCCAGTCCAAAGTGTCCTCCTGTATTAATTAGCCTTCCTAGTGCATAAATACAGGACGTTAACTACCAACCAACCTTCTTTTTCTGTAAGCAAGAGATTTCAGGGATTCTTGCTTTCATAGGGCAGGCATGTATTAGAGCGGGTCCAGAAATGACATTCATGTTTTTTGTTTTTCCGATCTCTTCTTTAGATCGTTATAGCCATGAGAATTTTTGTTAGCTTTTGCATTTTCTGGTCCATTTCTTTAATGATTCATTGAAATCGAGATCAGTCAGACTGATAAAGTCTTTCTGCATTTATGTGTGTTTCCAGAACCTCGCCTATTGATTCTGCAAAAAGCTCTGCAGTTTTTTCTCTCTGGATTGGTGTTTTTAAGATCGTTTTCGCTATATTATTGGCGTCCCCAAGTGAACAGCTGAATTTTACAGATGCCGTTTCTTTCAAAGGAATCTCTTAGGTGTCACTAGCCGGTTGACTGAGATCCTCAATCCCAGGTCTGTGTAGTTCAGCCTCCTGTTTCGCCTTTCTTGCCATTGTTTTGCAGGCATGTTCCCTGGGATTCTTGAGTCATACTACTGTGTCTGACTTGATGTTTCTGGCCTTGGTTGGTCTTTTGGTCTGGTGGTAGCATGCTGTGCTGCCAATCGCTGGGTCCAGGGTTCGAATCAAGCTCTTGTCGGGTCACCTTTCCTATGTTGAACAGCTGTTTCTATCATCCTTCGCCTCATTGCCGTGTCCTCCTACTGTCCTAATTAGCCTTCCAAGTGCATAAATACAGGACGTAAAGCCTCAGTCATCCATCCATCCATCCATCCTAGGTTGGTCTTGCAGTCGTGACTGACTTCTTGAAAGGTATTACAGTCTTGGATGACTTCTTGAAGGGTCTAATGGTCTTGATGACTTAATGTATCTATAGTCATGGTTGGTCAGATGGTCTTGCTGTGAGGTTATTTTTCTTTTTGCCTACCAAGTGGGTAAATGCATGGTTTGCCTTAGTTTTGTGGCTTGGTGCCAATTTGCTGGAGCACCCAAGAGTACCATGATGGAAAAATGTTATGCATGGGAGATATCATAATAAAGGTTAATTTTACACGTATTTGATCTTTTGTTCTATTATGGCATCGAAATGGATATAAATTTTCTTACAGTAACTAATATTTTTCTTCTTGGGGCTTGCTGTTTGTTTTTGCTGTTTTTCGCTTAGCTACCTTAGAAACCACCGGAGATACACAACGATACCATCTTGATTTTACGTGAAAAGTTGAAATTTACGCACTTTAATGTGTATCACAGTTTTTTTTTTAAAGTTTGCTCTTTCTTCGTCAGAAGCTTACGAAGGCAGCCTTTTTATAGAATTGTAGATAGCATCAATGTGTGTGGAAAACCTTAGCTTGCAAGACCAGTGAGTATGTCAGACACTGGATTTTCTACAATGTATGAAATGGATGACAATGACTAATGGGTTGTAATTCTTTGCTAAAATTATGAATTGGAAGGAGAAAATCATGTGGATGTCCAACATGTCTGAAAGATAAAGCTGCAATACACCTGGTACACCATTGGTTGGGCCATAGAAATTGTTTAGGAAACCCTTGGTTCTGCACTAGGCCAATGTTCCAATTGTTTCTGACAACCCCCAGGAGGCCTCGTAAGAAACAGCTGACTGGATTAGGCTGCATCATGCTGCTCGTGTAGTTTTTTCCTAGCTTCTTCTTCTTGTAGTTAGTTCGTTCTGTGTTTTAAGGAGCACTCCTAGTTATTAGGATATATTTCTATTTCAAGCGGTTCATGGCAAAACCAAACTTCAGAATTTTTGTCATTCTTTGACTGGATACAGAGAAAGTCTGTCTATTTTCTCCTTTCTCTCAGCCAAATATAATTTGTAGATTTCAACTCCTGGTCCATACATCCTTTGTGTGAACTAGTCCTGCTGGTCACACGTGTATTCACTTGTCACATACCGGTGGCCACCCTCGTCAATCATGAAAGTAAAGAAGTTAGACTTCAAAGCCGCCGACCTTCCCTCCAACATTGATCAAGATTCGTTTGTTTTGTTTGTTTGTGTTTTATGCCTCTGCAGCACCTTAGTGGGCTATATCGAGGCAGGCGATCGCCGTATGATGATGAGATGAGAAGACCGTGAGTCTTGCACATACCCTATTAATTCAGGGATGCCCAGGGTCTTTCAGTTGCCCCAGCATAGAATACTTGATACAACCCGCCTCCATTTAATGTCCCATGGGCTCGGACTAAAGTGAGTTCCTGGGGTGAGATTTGAACCCACGCCCTCAAAGCCAGTTGACAAGCACACTTACCAATTAGGCCACAAATGGAACCAAGTGGCTTCAAGTAGCATTCTTGGATTGCTGCTCCAATTAGCAAGATATTCACCAGATCTTCTCAAATCATTCTCGTTGATGACAGTCTTGTGTTGAGGTTTGGAGTTTCCAGATTTAAAATTGAAGAATTATATGAAACTTACCTGTAAGTTGAAGTATAACTGAAATTCTTCCGCCAGGGTGTCAGCATTGGCAGACTTAGCGAGATCGCTACTGCGACTACGTGGACTCATATTTTAGAGCTTTTTAGAGAGTTGTGTGTGAGACTAATGAACTACAAAAACATCCCAATAGCATACAGAATGTTTCTGTCTGGGAGAGGTGGGCTGGTAAGTTTCGCATAATTCTTCAATTCCACTGCCTAGTGTCTACACGTCGTGAAACTTCATAAGAATTTAGAACCCCAAACACAACTTCTAGGTGAACTCCACAAGGATCGAGATGCAATCAACAAGTGTATACATATTGTAAACTAACAATCAAATATAGTTACAAGCATAAAATTGCGATAATGAGCTGGGCCGCAGTAACATAGGCTGAGCATGTGCATCTGCCCCTCCCCCTACGTCCTTCAAGCCAACACTGTATAGCCCGCGCCGCTGCTGATGGGGTGTAAAACACAAACTCACTCAAGCCAACACTTCAGCAATGGCGCGAGACTTCCGGAAGTAAAACCTCGTCTTGAAAGTATGAGCTGACGTCCAGCCTGTGGCTTCCATGACTGTTTGTAAAGGCAGCTTGGCAAAGGCTGCCTTTACTTGTTGCAGCCGTACGGGTGCTATGTACAGCATTTACATTAGTGTCAATTCCAGGCCGAACCAGACTTTGTTTCGCCCAGCGACCTACTGATGCCCGTGTGATGGGCTTGTGTGGGTTAATGTACTTCTTTGTAAATGAGTAATTATTGCAGCTCTGCAGATTTGCTAGGATCGTCAGGAGTGTAACACATTTTTTTAGATATGACTCCTACTTCAGTGAAAAAATTACTAAATGTTAGTGTTAAATGAGTAATACTAAGGTTTTCAGTCATGTGAGGTTTTTTCTTCTTTGGAATAATAAGTTATCTTAAAAATAAGTGAATTTTAATTTTTGCTTTAAAAAGTTTTTTTGTCAATCTTTTTGAAATGACTCACACTCTTAAATATTATTTTGAATATGTTTACTCAACCTGGTCGCAACTCAGCTGCGACCATTTTTAGTAAATATTTCCGTTGATCAGCTTAAGCTTGGGCGCCTTGGGCAATTCCGGTGTTACAAATTTCACCATATCCTTAACCCAGCGACTATCACAGCCTTATATGTTCAACCTGAAAAGTTGCAAAAATTTAGCACACACAAACTTCTGGTGATACTGTTACGACTGGTGATGCTGTTACCTCTGGTGATGATGTTACCTCTGGGATGATGTTACCTCTGGTGATGATGTTACCTCTGGTGATGCTGTTACCACAAACTCACTCACTGTTACCTCAGGTGGGTTTTCTCTTGAGGTTGCCTGGCAGATTCCCAGGTCACCTTGGCATCTTAGATTTCCTGTTCTGTCAGTTTCATATTTCTTCAACTTCCAAGCAAGATTCGCAATGGCTTGGCTTAATGGTAAATTGAACTTTATTAGTATCTAAGGCTCTCAGCTGTCCATATAATACTGATGGGTCATTCTGTGCTCATGGCTTTGGAAAGTCTTAAGGGACTGCATCAGCTGTTCCATAAAGTCTTTGAAGGATGTTTTATTGACTTTGGTAACTTTTTTGTAAAATGGCATCTGTCTCTATCTTTCTTCAAAGCGTCTTTTTTCATCCGCTCTTTCCTTGTTATTGGCTCATCCGGAAGAGCCTCTATCACTTTTCCCATGGCGACCAAAACAATCGCAAGACCAAATTAAGGACATTCAGAACACATACAGTTTGCATGACATGTAAGGTACATTGTGTTTTTCCATGAACAGCTGATACACACATTCCCTTACCCTATTTGTTACACCGGGTTTCCACCAAATGTATTAGAATAAGAAAAGCATGAGCTGCAAATATTAATGTCAAAGTATGACCATCACTCCTCCTTCCTCGTGTAGATTTCAGTAACTTCATTGAATATATTGATTGATTAAAAGTTCTTGGAATCACAGCAACTGACAATTCATTGACAATCATAGCATGCAGTTACAGCCGATAAAACTTCCTTGCCACATCCGCGGTGAGACCGTAGAGATAGCTCTGCCCGGCAATCCTCTATCTAGCCTTTGTGATCCAATCTACTGGGTGCACCATCAAATGCGGGTCATTTGGTACTTCGAACTGGGTTGACATATGAGGAGCATCCGAGTTGATGACGACGCGACGAAGGTCTGCATACTCCACAAACGACAGAGACCTCTCTGTCGTGGTGGTTGCTTTGGTGCCTGTTGGCACACGCTGACAGTGTCCGCAGCCTGGGGGTACTTGAGAGACACTGGTACGTTGCTGGACCATGGGGATAGACCGTCCGCAACCAAAGGCAAATTGTGAATTTCCCGTGCCGCACTAGAATCTCCACCTCTCCAGTCAGACGACTTGGATTCAGCTCCAGTGGACGAGAGAGGTCCTTCAGCATGGCTTCCTCACCCAGCGGGGCCCGAGTTCCACCTTGCGCCATGATTGACAGCCCACCCTTTCTCCCTGAATTTGCCCCCGCAGGTCTCGGGCCTCCTAGTGGCGGTGGGTGGTAACACTAAGGTGAAGACCTCTATCCTTAGTGGCCAACATGAGACAGTGCGCATGCACGGTGTGTCCCCTACCTTACAGGGGAATATCAATGAATATGTCATTTACCATGCTTCCAAACCTGATCGTACGTCAACCGGGTTACCAAGGTGCGCGTCCCTCAGCGGGAAACCAGGCTGAGTTCGAAAAATTTGCGACTGGACTACCAAGATTCCCACGGACAAGTACATCATCAGATGACTTGATTGACCCTGACCGCCCCTCACACATGTCAAAAGATGAAAATTGCCTTGTGATAAATGGACTTGAGAAATCGCTGGTGGACCTATCAGCAATCGCTGTGTACGAAATTGTTGCAGACATTTGTGACAACACAGTAGCAGATAAAATACAACGTCAATTCAATGGAACATTTCTCATTCACCCACGGAATGACACACAAAAAGAGAAACTGGCACTTGTCAGAGAAATAGCGAACACACAAGTCTCCATTGAACCTTTCCAAAAACCTGGCAAAGGCATTATCTTCTCGAAAGAGAGCAAGACATGCACAGACTCTCAACTGAAGAAGTGGTTCCAAAAACATGGCATTACCCAATTCAAACGTTTGTCCCAACGAAATGGTTATGAATCCATAAAACTGACATTCAAAAACAACAATGTACCCAAAAAAGTACCTGTAGCTTTTGAAAAGTGCAGAGTTTGCCCACTCTTTCCCCGACCAAAACGCTGTTTCAATTGCCAATTGTATGGACATATCAGCACAACATGTAGACGGTTCACAATTTGTGCCAATTGTGGTGATCGAGATCACACTCACACGAGAGACAAACCATGCTTCAGGCCCTCGCATTGTGTCAATTGCAGAGGGGACCACCCTGCGTTTAGCCACAACTGTGAAGTCTTCAAGAGAGAAAAAGAAATTGTACAATATGTGATTGACACAGGATGTTCCTTTCCTGAAGCCAAGCGCACAGTCCAACAGGACATGGACAAAACTGACCAAGACGCAGATTATCCAAGACCAGTTTTACATTTGTCACCACGGAAAAGAATTCAACTTAATGGGGACCTTTTCCTGGATCTCTTTCGAACAACGCCTTCACCAGACCAACCAAAGACGGGAGAAACTGTGAAACATCCTGAATCTGACTTATGCACACAACCAAGTAAAAAGATTGAACAAAGTCAACCATCCTCTCCTTACGCTCCACGGACAAAAATGTCACCACAACAACCGAAGAAGAAAGAAACAGCTCCATGGACAAAAATGTCACTACAACAACCGAAGAAGAAAGAAACAGCTGCTGAGTACAAGAAACCATCCAAAACAACAAATCAAGCCAGCTCAACAGACCAACGATTTCCTTGCATAGACAAGAGAAAAATGACAAGCAACAACAAAGCACCTGTCACATCTCACAGACCTAACATATCAAGAACCTTGACACAAACCAAGTATGTCTCTAAATAGCCCACTCAGGTGCTGATGAGACGTAAAAGGCTCAATCCCAGTTAAATGGGCAAATTCCAGTCCAAAAAAAGTGAAAAAGTGACCATTTCGGAAACGGAAATTTTTGCTCAATATCTTTTATACATTGTCAAGAGGTGCAGTTTCAGGAATATCGATCACTAATCTTAACTTTTTAGAGATGCTTGCTTGCTTGCAAGCGGCATCTCTCTATTGTGGGAGGATGGCTCTGAAACGTATGACAACTTCCTTAGTCATGCTGTTTCATCTCTGTCATTAAAACTTTGCATACAGTCTCAATAGAATTTTATCTTGCGTTGATAAACTTTTGGTGTCTTTCTGAGATGAAAAAATTAATAAAGAAAACAAACAGGCTGACTTTCTGCAGTTCAAAGGTTAATCACCAACAGTAGGTCACAGGCCAGATACCCTCCAGCAGGTCTCACATACTATTAAGCTTGTAGGGCGAAAAATCGCCAATCAAGCTTGGGCCTTCGGCCCTAAATTTACACTCTTACTTACTTACAGATACTATCATGGGCAGTCTATCTACAAGCATCTCTTAAAGTGTTTGCACGTTGTTTTTTTTTGCTAATTTCCAATGCAATTTCACAGGTTAAAATGAGAAATGGTAACGTAATTTACACTGTTTAGAACTAATTTACACAAATTTGGACACTTTGTCTCTTCTCAGTGCAAAAATAATCATCACAAATTCATGAAATTTTCCAGATCATCTCAGGCATCAAGGGCCTACAAAACTTTAAAATAATTGTTTTTCTATCTCCATTAGTCTTTCTGTGGGCTATGGTAACGTAATTTACAGCCAAAAACGACAAAATCACTTTTCAACATTCTTTGGCCTCCTGTGAAGTGAGTTTTCAATATATTTCAAAACCGTAAATTGCACCAAAAACTAGACTTTTCAAACTTGGCAATGAAGTTCTTAAATTTAAGAATTGGCAAATATTAACATGATTTAAGTAGCCTTGAATCTTGGTGACGTAATTTACAAGAATTATGTGACTTTTTTAGATAACCCTAAAAACGTATTTATAGATTTTAAGAAAAGTTATGAATTTTTTTTGTATGAAGGACATTATTGTTAGGCACATTTCCATTCACTTCTTAAGTCAATACCAGCAAAAATAGTGCCACAGCGTCATATTATATGAAACCATACAGCCATTGGACATGCCAATATTCCGTTTTTCGGCCATTCAACGTGGAATTTACCACAGTTCCTATCACATATCATATGAATATTGTAGATGACTAAATTTCTATATAAGTATTCTAAATAACCACCGAATTTCAAAATTGTAAAATGATTCTACTAGAAATGACAGCCAATACTCTTTGAACTTTCTTTGTTTTTGGAATTTGCCCGTTTAACAGGGATTGAGCCAAAAAACCAACTCACTCACTCACTCACTCACTCCCTGAAGTAATCTAGAAGTATGGCGGTCCACCATTTCTCCCTGAAGTAATCCGGAAGTATGGCGGTCCACCATTTCTCCCTGAAGTAATTCGGAAGTTCTGCCAATCCTCCGCACTCCAATTGCTCACACAGGGTCTGCAACTTAAACTTCATGGATTCGATCCCACTTCTGACACCAGTATGGAAGGTGATAACTCACCAGAATGATCCCAAAGTCCACAACCATATAAAGACGCACAAGTCACTTCAACTGTAGACTGCAGAATGACGTCACAAGCGTGGATGCTCTACTCCGCGAGAGGGCACCAACTCGCAGCGTCTAGGCGGTGGCGACATCTGCGGGAAGCTGCGAAGCGTCTCCTTCCACAGTACTTACTAAGTCTTAAATTTTGGACAAGAAAACATGCACTGGTTCTGTTTTTTTAAATGTAGAAGTCTTGAATGACAAGTATAAAATATTTACTTGTCAAAAGATATGGTGATTCCAGTAGAAAAATTACTAAAATTTACTCAAACAGCCTAATCACCCGGAAAACGTGACCGATGTATTTCAAATATCATTATTATGTGTATTTCTTGTGCCATGAGAAGCATACTTGATATATGGCTAAGTTTGTTGTTTGTGATCATTGTTCAAGCACATCCGCGCTACGAGCAATTCCACGATATAATGCTATAGGTCATATGGCCAAGTATAAAACTGATTAGCAGTTTGTCTTGTCAAGCAGAGGACAGACGTTTGGCCAGATGTCTCAGCAACCAGAAGTCCTATACAATAGAAAGGCACGCATTTGTAGCTTTGCTTTGTTGTAATATGAATACCACATTTTTGTGATGATTTTATGCCGTTTTGTTCGATTTTTACCAATTTATTACAACGGGTCAACGGCAGTCTAATTATTATCCCCCATGCTATGCTATGGGGGATTGTACTTTTAGTATCCATGCATGGCATCCATCAAATATCTCAAACACCACACCATGCACAATGCTCATCCTTTCCCAACATTCAAAGACCCCCCTAAACTTGTCAAATCTGACCATAAATCAATAAATATCATAACCATTTCCACATCCCAAATACTTTTTGCTGTGCTTTTTGTCTGCAGCCATGTTATTTTTAAAAGCAAACTCCACCCCCAGGTGTCTCCACATCCTTACATGTATACACAATTGTGGCCCTGGTGGAAATATTTGGCATAACTAAATTGGAATTCTGGTGGGTATAGGTAAATGTGTAGGGCATGGGGGATATGGAGGCAGTATACCTGCTCTTGTTTTGCACAATGATGACATTTGTGAAGTATCAAATCTAAAACACAAAGGGCAGACGTCGTAAAAGTGCACTGCAGTGCCACCCTTAGTTCTAGTCAAGTTTGTTTCAGCAGAACCACCAATCTCATTGTGTTGATTTTATGGACTGTAAAAACAGTGCTAAATTTCTGTCCCAATGACAGACAGGACATACTGTATACACTCTAAAAAATGTTGGGACAAAATTGGTTTTTTAGATTCAAAATGGTTTTTTGAAAAAGCCAAATTTCAATGCAAAAAACCAACATGGATTTTTTTTAAAATCCAATTTTGTCTGAAATTTTTTAGAGTGTATGGAGGGTATGGTGTTTCTTGTAAAGATTGAATACGGTAGATCTGCGTCACTTTCTTTCTGCGGTACGGCATGGCATCTTTTATAATGATCTCACAAAATATGTTTACCTAACAATTACTTGAGAGCGAATGGTCAGATTAGACGCACATGTGGGCGAAACAGTTATTTTGTTACATCATTATTTCAAAAAGGCAGTGATTCCTCTTCTGCAGATCTGCACGCTTTGTGCAATATAATAAGCAGTGTGACAGACCTGCCTATCCTATGAACAATGCTTGTTACTGAGCAGTATATATAGGAGTACTATTATAAAGTAACTTTTGAAACTTCCCAGGTGACAAGATATGGAATATGATCTTGAGGTGATGCAAATAATCTGTTTTCTGGTGTTATGACTTCTCAGAAATGTTATTTTCGACATTTTAGGAATCACGGTGTTTTCTTATTAAAAAAAGAAGTGGGTAGAGATGTCTTTCTATCAATGGTAGCATCCTTCTCATTCTTTCCTAAAAGCATCTATTTTCATCTGCTCTTACTGCATTATTAGCTCACCCAGAAGTGCTTGTATGGCTAAGTGTTCCCAAGGCTACACTGTAAAACCGAAACCGTTGGTTTAACGGCATTACCGGCAGCAAATTAGCCAGTAACTTGCCGTAAAATCAACGGTAATGCCGTTTTTCTATTTACGACAAGTTGCTGTAAATTTAACACTCTCATGCCGTAATTTGATACAGACGGCAAATTGCCGTAGCTGTAATTTTATGCTAACGGCAAATTGCCGTACACTTTGCCTTAACAGTAAGCTGCCGTAAATTACAAATTACGCCGTTACGTCATGTTACGGCAATATTGCCTTAATTTAACTACAAATTTTCAAAGCTACTGTAGGGATGACAGCAAGATGCCATAAATTTAATGGTATGTGTGATCAGTACCTTCATATAAAAAATTTAAGCATACTACAGATTTTAATTTCAGTGAATATCCCTTATGGATTATCAATATGTATATTCATTGCAAGGTAATTCAAATTAATTGGCCGGCTATCCTCACTAATGCTATTGTTTGCCTGGGATTGCAGTTCACCAGATGTCACCTTCGCTCTTTCAGGGAGTTACAGTAAATTTCTGCTTTATGCATTGATCATTTTTAGCCCCATACTTTATTGCAACATTATCTTTTGAGAAAGAATCAAACACAAAAGAAAGCTTGTCATAAGAACACATTTATTAGCGGATATAAACAAAAAAACAATTATTAAAATAAATTTTAAATTTTGATTCTATTTTTCATTCATCCAAAAGTCAAAAAGAATATTTATCTAAGTTGAAATTGAAATTTTGTCCATTGTAAATGTACAATATATATGCATGTTGTTTGTCATTCTCAGAAAAGTGACACATTCCTCTAAGGTCAATTTTATAAGAAGGGTTCATAATTGATTATATAATTAGCAGGAGAGAGTGTGCATGTTAAACCATATACAAATTTAGTATGTGAGGGGTGCTCATAAAATTTAATTATTCTAAATATATAATAATGAATTCTTCACTGGGTAATAGTTTTGATATGCATTATGCAGTTGTAAAGTATTGGGTAATTTGGAAATTTTAAAGTTACGCTTGTTTCCATCAAGGAAAAATGCTCAAGAGAGATTCAGGACCACTGACATTTGAGACCAAGATAGCTGAAGACCGTAGCTTTATTACTTATATGCATAGGATTGACAATGTTTGATTTATCTGAAAAAAACAAAAAACAAACAACAAGAACCGATGACTCAATGTGCAGTACGAGGCGTATTACTGCCAATAATATTTTTTATTTTTGGTTTATTCCAAAAACGTCTTGTTTAAACCAAAAACTTTTTTTAATTTATGAAAAACCTTTTGGTTTAATCCAAAATTGCTCGGTTTATTCCAATAGCTTTTTGGTTGAAATTCAAAAGCCTTTTTCATTTAGTCAAATAAAAGATTTGGTGTAATCCAAAAACCTTCATCTAATTTAAAGAGTGTTTCATTTGAACCAAAAAACATTTAGATTTTTATCGAAATATCTTTTTGTTTAATCCCAGAGTTTTTTCTATAAAAACTTTTTGAGTAAAATCCGAAACCCTTTAGATTTTATTCAAGATTGAATTTTTATATAACTTTTAGTCTTAGCAAAAAAGCAGGAAGAGTCAGGAGAAATGAGTTGGGAACAGTCATGAGGAGGCAGCTGGGGAGAGTCAGGAGGATGCAATCTGGGGTTTGGTAATTGGGAGGATGCAGTGGGGGAAAGTTGAGAGGGAAGTCACATGGAGAGTTGGGAGGGGCATCAGGAGAGGAGTCAGAGGCGAGTTTGGAGGATGGATTTGGGGAGAATCTGGGAGAGTCATAGGGAGTTTGGATTGAAGGGCAAGTCAGGAAGAGCGAGTACAAGAGTTGCTAGAAGGGACTAGGGGAGATTCAGGAGGTGGGGTGTCAGGAAGAAGGAGTTGGGGAAAGATGGCAGGACATAGGGGGAATCAAAAGGGGAGTCAGTCGCGGGAGTTGATAAGTCGGGGGGAGAAGGGAGTTGGAGAGTGTTGGGAGTATTCGGGAGGAGGGAGGCGAAATTGGGAGGAAGGGAGTTGGGAAGAGTTTCATGGAAAGTCAGGAAGGCAGTCTGGAGTAGAGAGTTGTTGAGAGTCAGACAGTGATGGAAATTGAAAATTTTTTGTCAGGGGAGCTATCAGCTGTCGCAACACAGGCGCGCCATTCGAAATTTCTAAAAGGGAGAAAAATTCCAAACCAGGGTTTATTTTTGGCTAAATTTAGGCCTACCTGAAGGACCGAAAAAGTGAACATGATAATTATCTGTTTCTTCTGATGTTTGGGGGAGCTGTAGCAGGTCACATCTCCCCCTGTTTTTTTATCAAGGGAGCTCAGCTCCCTTGAACTCCCCCCCCCCCCAATTCCATCACTGGATTCAGGAGTATGGAGGTTAGTCTGGAAGAGTGAGTTGTGGAACTTTGGAAGAAGGAAATTTTGGAGAGTCAGGAGAAGGAGTTGAGCACTTTGCAGTCAAACCTAAAGCAGGAACCTTTTTCATATAAAATAATTTTTAAGTAAAATCAATAAACAAAAAAGGGGTTTTGGTTCAAATGAAAAACTTTAATCCAAGAAGCTTTCGGTTTAATCAAATTTTCTTTCGGTTTAATCAAATTTTGGCTTAATGCAAAATCCTTTCCATCTCAGCAAAGAAGCAAAAGGGGTTAAAGGAGAGTAGAGAGTCGAGCAGAGTCAGGAGAATGTAGGGATGAGGGAGTCAGGGAAAGTTTGGAGGAGGTTGAAAGGGGAAACAAGAGGAGAGTCAGAAGGAGAGTTTGGAAGAGGGGTCAGAAGTGAGAGTTGTGAGGAGAGTTGGGAGAAGAGGGAGAGTCAGGAGGAGGGATTTGAGAGTTGGGAGGATGGAGTTAAGAGTCGGAGTTGGAGAAGGAATTTGAAAGAGTCAGGGGCTAGGGGAGAGTCGGGAGTTGGGTAGAGTCAGTAGTTGGGATAGTCGGGAGGGGACACCAAACTCAAAACTCCAAACTCTCCCTGATTTCCTTCTTGCGACTCAATAACTCCCTAATCCTGATGCACCTCCCGACTCAACCCCAACTCCTGACTTCAAAAATCCCCTCTCCCCTACTCGGTTCTCCAGACTCTGTTACCAACGATGCTGTCAAGGTTGAAACATCCGAGACCAAAGCCAGGCCAAGGATTCGGCATCCGAGAGCGAGCCAAGGCCGAGGCCATCAAAACATAACCCAGAGACGGGTCTTGAGGATGAGTCTTCTCGAGGCCTCCAACACTGGCCCAAAGACACCTGAGACTGAGGCAAAGCCTTTGATTTGGCATCCAAGACCCAGCCAAGGCCAAGGCCATCAAAATATAGCCCCGAGGCTAACCTCGAGAACAAGGCCGACATCGAGACCTCCAACAATGTCCCTTTTAACTCTCTTCTTGACTCCCTTCTTCCACCTTTCCATGACTCCCTCCTTCTGACTCTCAACAATTTTCTATTCCTGACTTCCCTCCCAACTCTACCTGAACTCGCCCAAACTCCTGTCTCCGACTCCTGTTTTCTCCCAAATTCCTTCCCTGACTCTCCTTCCAACTTCACTTCCAACTCTCATCCCATCTTCAATTCCGAATCTCCTTCCAATGCTCCTTCCAACTGCCCTTCCAATTCTCAACTCCACTTCCAACTTTCCCTGACACCCGACACTCCGATGAAAATTGAAAATTTCTTTGTATCAAACCCGAAATAAAAAATCTTTGGCGGTAATACGCTTCCACTGTCTGAATCTGAATCTATAGCACGGCTGATTTTTGCATGGCAAGTTCAATGTGTAGAAGATTGAATTGACATTTCACATTCCCACATTCTGTTTTTCGAATTTTTTTCTCCCATTTGCCTTATTCATTTTGCTTATGTTACTTAATTTTGGGTGCAAAAGTTATTGAGTTATGATGAGATATGTTTAAAACAAGCATGCCAAAAGAAACAAAAACTTCACATGTCTGATTTCCAGCCATTTTCTTTGCATTTGCAACCAAAAGCCATACTATTTATTAGCGCACAGCACCTGTTCAATATCAGTCACTGATTTTGCAACTGGATAACTGTATAATATCTCATATTGAGATTGCCTTGAAAAAAATTGTTTTATTTGGCATACAGTACCACCATGGCAAACAGTGACACAACTTACCATTTTACTTTTTATGATGTCATATCGTATAATACATTTGGGCAATATCTCTGAACCAAGTCATCACAATGGCATCCAAATTTAAAGCTGTCCATCCTGGTTTCAGGCAGCAACCTTACAATTCTCTTTCTGGAAAAATAATAAATATTCTTATTCAGTGTTTTTCAGAAAAAATTAAGTTTAAAATATCTTATACTCTGACATGATGTTTATACAAATGACTTACACATTGTTTGTATGAATATTGCTGGTCATTGGCAGAGATGAGAAAGTATGGGTTGAAATGCATTGGTGATATTTCTTGGAGTTGTTTACTTTAGCCAGGAACGACGATGTGTCTAACTCATCAGATGGAATAAGATGACTTCAGTAGGAGAGTTTTGGATGGTACTGCATCTGGACTGGTTGCAGAAGGACAACATTTTGTAGGCACTTTAACTGGATTTCATAAGGTCCCCTGCAACAAAAAGAATTGTTATAATATGGCAGCTGTTTGCTGAAAACTTAATGACATCAGTAGATAACATAGACTAAGTCGCTGTGAAGGAACCTAAATCTTGTAGGCAAACCGCAAATTTTTTAAACTCTCAAAAAATATTAAACCTCCTCAATTACATTGAAATAGCTTTGGAATACTCTCGATCAATAACTTTAATGTATAACGGATACTGGGGGTAAGTTGTGCCAAAGGGCAACTTGTGTAGTCCACTTTTGGAAGAATTTAGTAAAGAAGGCAATGCCATCCATTTAAAGGATGTTTGGCCTACTGACCTCAGGGACACTGGTTCGATTCTCAATCCAGGCAACCCTTGTCAGAGGGATCTTTCATCTTGTGCAATGGTGCACCTTGCCTCATTGCTGTAGTCCCTAATCTAATATTAAGCTAAATAATTGCATATATACAGGATATTAACCTGAAGGATCCTTCCCTTGAAATGGGTGAAACACAAGATTTTTTTGGAATAAAGTTGGTGCTACAAATTGCCCCATCAAGTGACAAAATGAATTGTACCAGCGACTTACATGTAGTTGTGCCACTTTACCCACTTTTCTCTAAGGCCTACCGTCATCATCCATATACATGTATTCCAATGTGCTAAAAATAACTTTCCCCAGTCTTCCTTCCCTATCATTAATAGAAACACCCTCATCTTAAGACAACTGAGGGCAGTGAGCCCTCATTAAGGCTGAAAAATGTGTAATGATTCCATCTTGACAGACTTATTTGAATCAATGGATTGATTTTTCAGGGGCAGGAAGACCACTAAACCTGTGTATTACTCACAGGCCCGCATGCCCAATGAAAGGACAGAGCGAGTTCTAAAGGCAGATCCTACAGAAATGCCAAGCTCTGCTTTTGGATCCGCGGATTCTTGTTTAACATAATATTATATAACCAGTATTCCAAGTGCATTTGCAAATCTTACTTTTTTTTGTTACCCAATAACACTCAATATGACTACATACAAAATTTTATGTCTTGCCATTGTTGTCGAATTGCACTTTTACAAAAAAAACTTAGGTTTTAGTTGTAAGGTTGGCCCCAGTAAGTAAGTAAGTAAGTAAGTAAAAAGGATAATGGTATAAGTTTAAAAAGATTTATTCCCCTGCCCCCTGCACTGGCACAACTACAGATATCCTAACTTGACTGCTGCTGCAACTAGAGTGATGCTGCCCAGCCCTGCTCCCTGTTACACACTGTCCCCCTGGTCACATGACCACATTCCAGAATGGGGTGAACAGAGTCCAGGCAGGACCTTACAACTACCCCCTCCTCTCTCAGAGCACATGTCCTCATGTGCCATTACTCCAATCAAGGGGGTAAATTGATCCTGGGGAGAGGCAGACAGCAATCAACTCGCTAATAATGCTTTACATTAAATAAAAAAACAAAAACAAGAAATAAGCTAAAAATCGAAATTATTCTAAATACAAAGATTTGGCACAGTACAGGGGGTCAAGGTCCTAACAATAAGACAATTATGCAAATACCAAAGATGACTTTTTCTCTTCGATGTCCTTGGTAAATCCATTTGGTAAATTTTGGTCCAGAGCAATCCAGCACTCCCCAGTGTCCCGTTTATTGACCTCCAGGTCACCTCCTCCTCTTGCCTAATATAGGCTCGAAAGTCAACAAAATGCCACACGAAAGTCCGAAACGAAAGTCAGGTGCTGTGTTTAGAGGAGGAAGGAGAGGGGAGTCCAGATTACCCTGGCACCACATAAGGCGGTATCAACGTCGCGATAATCCGTTTCTCTGACACCTGTCATTTCGTTGCCGCCACGTCGGCTCCAGGGGGTCTCCCGCTGGCGACTTCTGCTGGCGTCCCTGTTGTCCAGATGCCTCTGGAGCCGGTCGACCTGGGCCTGGAGAGCTCTTACTTGCTCAGCCAGGTCCCCCTGGTTGTCCCTAGGCTGTAAAACAGCTCTGGGGACAGGAGCAGACTCTGGAGCTGTGCGACGAGGAGTTGCATCGCAGCTCCTGTCGCCCTTCGCAGAAATGACGGTTGCCCTTGGGATTGCATCTGCCTACCTCCTTGCCGGAGTAGGGCTCTACAAGCTCCTGCTGGCCCACGACTTTGGGCTGACTGCCAGACCCAACAAGGTCTGCAGCCCCCCTGCCACGAAGGACCTCCTCCCCCTCTAGCATTGCCTCCTCAGCCCTCTGACTGGTGAGAGCATTTGCTCTCCCAAATTAGCAGCTGAGAGGTCACTTGCTGAGCTGATTGCTGAGAGCACTTGCTCTCCCAAGTCAGCTTTGTTCATGTGCTGAACACCTCTACAGAATCTGATAAAACCTGTAGGTCTCAGACAACTCCTTGCTAATTGTACATTACAAACTAACACCCCAGTGGTTACACTCAGGGGGACATCTCAACATCAATAACACAATGTTTTTGAAGGACTTCAATGATGACAGGAATGGCCAGTTCCTGCATCCTCCGTGGGAGGTCCACACCCAGTAGTCTTACATAAAATGAAGTCAATTTTATAGCTAAAGGGCCCTAACACATGTACACAGAACTGAAATAAATTCTGATTACCAAGTCAACTAGTGGCTGTAGAACAGCACACAAGAGACGAAACCCACGTACCTTGAGATGTCCAGTAATATCACAAATAGGCAAGAGTAAATTAGTCAGGCAGACAGATTGTCACGCACACACTTGCTGTTCAAAAGTAAACAAGCAAACAAGAGGGGGCTGCAGAGCTAAAAAGGATGCTAAACCAACTGCCAAAATGACACCATACACTTGGCTTGGTGAAAGCCAAGTCTGAGTGACCAGTGAGAACTAATCAATTCACACCTCAGGTCAAAGGTCCTCAAGGCACCTCAGAGAAATTGTTGACCCCAGTGGGTCACCAGAATCAGTGAGGGCCTGAGAAGGGATTTGGAGTAAAGGGGTACCAGTAGCTGAAAGCACACGTGGCCCCCCATAAACTGTCCACACCCCCAGAAGTGTCATACAGAAGTTCCTGTACTGTACACTCCTCAGTTACCCTACAATGCACTTAAAAACTCAACCATGCATTCTTGGGGACCTGCCAGATATAGCAGGCATTTTAAAACAAGAAAAGAAAAGAAATTTCACTTTCTTGTAACTCCTCAGGAAAATGCATCACATCAGTGACTGATGAATCACCTATAGAGCATATCCACAACATAACAGCACAATCAATCACTCAATCAATCAAACCATGAATCAATCAATTCCATGAATCAATCAATCAATCAATCAATCAACCCAGTTGATCAAGACCCTCAAAGTAATGTTTTGCATCACTGCATGCATGAGGGAGCTGCACAGCTCTGCTGCATGCATGTGAAGCTCATGAACACTCATGAGGCAGCAGTGGCCCTAGCCACTGGCTCCCAAGGTCAAAGTGAAGCTGAGCACTGTGCAATGCTCAGCTCAAAATAAGAATACAGCAGCTCTAAAGACCGACTGCAGCTTGTAAATCCAAGATACATCATACAAGGCAGTCATCCATACTCCACTGTATCATATAAATTTACACATTGGCCTCCTAGACTACATTTAGGAGCCAATTACAGATGTAATCTCACACATTGGCAGCTTAATTCATAAAACTAAACTGACATCCCTCCAAAGTTGCCAAAAAGCTACTCTCAGGTTAATCATAGCCCACATTATGTCCAAAACACTTAGGAGGTTTCCTCAAGTGACCAGGAATAAATGTGGCAGCATGGGGGTCCAGACTAGACTGGACAGGTGACCTGGCAAGGCTATTGTCATCACTGTCCGTCTGTCCATCAGCCTGTCCATCCAAACTTGGGCCTTCAGCAGCTGGAGAGCTAGCTGAGGGTCCAGGAAGGGGGTCTCCGCTTGGGCCTGGTATGCCCTTGGGGAGCCCACTGGGTCCTCCTCAGGCACTGCAAGCGGCCCTGGAAGCAGCTAAGGATCAGCTGTTTCAACTGGCCCACCATCTAGGTGATGTAGGGCTAGAGGGTCCTTCTGTAGCTGCAGGTTGGTCATTTGTAACCTCACCCACCGCTACTACATGCCCAAAGTCTGGTTTCTGAGGTTTGATAGCAGCATTTGCTGCTTCATATTGGGTGGCCAAGTCAATGGCATCCTGCAATGTCTGAGGCCTCAGGGCTCTCAACCAAAACCTCATGCTGGTAGATCCAGCTGTCTCTATGAACTTTTCCTTTGCAAACCTCTCCTGCTCTGTTGAAGCAGACAGAGGATTGGCCTTCCTGGAAAGGTCCAACAAATGGTGAGCATATGTGTCCAAATCCATGTCCCCTGGCCTGGATATATCCAGCCATTTGGTTCTATGGGCCTCTACTGCTCTGTCAGAGCAGAAAAGCTTCTCAAGATGGCCCACCATTTTGTCAAATTTACTCTCATAGGGCAAGGCCAAAATTTTAATCTTTGCATTGCCTGAGATGCTGCGCCACAAGTGGAAGCAACGTTCATCCTCTTTCCATTTGTTGAATTCAGCAACCCTACCAAACTCAAGCAAATAATCATGGAATGCAATTCCCTGACCATCAAACGTAGGAGGGAGGACTTCCCTGCGACGCCTATGTGACGTTTTTGAAGCCCTTGGAGGGAGGGGGGTCTCTGCCCTGAGAAGGCTGGAGGCACCCTCCTCAGTCTGCTCAGAGCCCCAACAAGACATGGTGAACGTCTCCTAGTGGTGGAAGATGGGGTCTCCTCCTCAGAATAGTAGCTGGATTCATCAGTGAAACCCAGCCCATCCTCCTCATTTTCATCTTCAAAATCAGCCTCAACTGCTTGGGCAGACTGAGACTCAGCTGGTGGCTGGTCAAGAGCACGCTTATGCCTCTTGCCAGCTTTCCCTGTTGCCTTCTTCTTGGCCCTGCCACCAATTACCCGCACTACTGTCCCAGTTGAGTACCTTCTCTGGGCCCTTAGGGCTGTCAGAGCTTTCGGGCCTCCTCGTGGCGGTGGGTGGTAACACTATAGGTGAAATCCTGTATCCTTAGTGGCCAACACGGGACAGTGCGCTTGCACACGTCTCCTCGACGGAAAGCCCCCGCAGGTCTCGGGCCTCCTCGTGGCGGTGGGTGGTAACACTAAGGTGAAGACCTCTATCCTTAGTGGCCAACATGAGACAGTGCGCATGCACAGTGTGTCCCCTACCTTACAGGGGAATATCAATGAACATGTCATTTACCATGATTCCAAACCGGATCGTACGTCAACCGGGTTACCAAGGTGCGCGTCCCTCAGCGGGAAACCAGGCTGAGATCGAAAAATTTGCGACTGGACTACCAAGATCTCAATGGACAAGGACATCTCCGGATGACTTGACTGACCCTGACCGCCCCCCACATCTGTCAAAGACTGAAAATTTGCTTGTTATAAAAGGTGTCACACAATCACTGGAAGACCTAGGAAATCAGCCATTGGCGTAATGATTCCAAAGCCTAACAAAGACACTAAACTTCCCTCAAACTATCGTCCCATCAGTCTTCTCAAATGCGTAGGTAAACTCTTTGAAAAAACCATTGCAAATCCTCTCATCGACCATCTCACTCTAGAAGGACACATAAATAAATGGCAAAGAGCCTATCTCCCCCAAAAAGAAGCTAATGAACATGTATACAGACTCTTCCATCACATGAAAACATCCATCCACTATGGCTGGAAAGGTTCGGCCATCTTTCTAGATGTAGAAAAAGCCTTCGATTCTGTCTGGCATAACGGTCTCAAACTCAAATTGCTCACCTTTGAGCTCCCTCTAAAAATCATCAAAATTCTCTCTTCATTCTTAGATTCCAGAACCATAAAAGTTAGAGTCCAAAACACTATATCCCAAGAAGTACACTTGGCAGCAGGAACACCCCAAGGCTCTGTACTGAGCCCCATCCTATTCAACATGTTTGTAAATGACCTCCCTTTCTCAGAGGAGCCAGAACTCCACATTTCTCAATACGCAGATGATCTTGCTCTCTGGACATCAGCCAGAGGCAAAAATGCCAGAAAGAAAACAAGCAAAACTCTTCAAAACTCACTTAATGAGCTAGAAGCATGGTGCTCCAAATGGAGAATTAAAATTAATGCCTCAAAATCTCAACTTATCCACTTCCCAACAAACAGAATTAACAAATATGCTTCCAACTTCACCCTTTTTGGCACACACATCCAAACTGCTCCTACAGCAAAACTATTAGGCCTAACACTCAATCCATCTCTGTCCCTAATTCAGCACTGCAAAGAGAAAAAAGCCAATGCCATCCGTAGAATAAACCTTCTTAGAAGGCTGCGAGGCACAGATTGGGGAACCGACATTCAAACCCTCCTCCATCTATACAAAACTTTCATCCGTCCTGTTCTGGAAACAGGCCATGTAGCCACTGTCTCAGCCTCAAAGACAGCCAAAAAACAACTAGCTATAGCTGAATGTAAAGCCCTTAGAATAGCCCTCAAACAATTTTACATTCCTGGTCAAAGTAGAACAACTAACAAGGCTCTGTATGAAATGGCAAACATCAGGGATATCAATAGTCGTAATGAAGAACTCAAAGCAAAAGCCCTTGTCAGATACCAAGACTCCGAGCTTCTCCTGGAGCTCCAGGAAGCTCTCAGGCCCATCCGCAGGCTACCCTTCCCATTCACCAAACCTCGTACTCAATATTCAATAACCTAAAAATCTCTCATCACAATCATCACATCATCCCACACAAGCTCAAAAAGCAGTCAGGCTGAGGCCCACATATCATGACTGGCCCTATGCCAGTATGTACGGTGGGGCGACGCCAACCGACTGTGGGTGGGAGCCCTGTTGCCAACCCGCGCAGACCCACTCCTTTGCTTTCCAAATACACAGCCAAAACTGCGCAGACGCAGCCTTTTACTGTGTACTGATCAATGTATCAATTATCAATCACTCTCATTCAACTTTTCATCAATCTTCACCACTAAAAGCTCAAAAAACAGTCAGGCTGAGGCCCACATATCATGACTGGCCCTAAGCCAGTATGTACGGTGGGGCGACGCCAACGACTGTGGGTGGGAGCCCTGTTGCCAACCCGCGCAGACCCACTCCTTTGCTTCCTAAATACACAGCCAAAACTGCGCAGACGCAGCCTATCACTGTGTATGAATCACTCTCATCCAAATTTTCATCATATTGTTCACCCAATAAAGCTCAAAAAGCAGTCAGGCTGAGGCCCACATATCATGACTGGCCCTAAGCCAGTATGTACGGTGGGGCGACGCCAACCGACTGTGGGTGGGAGCCCTGTTGCCAACCCGCGCAGACCCACTCCTTTGCTTCCACATACACAGCTCACCTGCGTCACCGCAGCCACTGTGTACAACACATCCAGTCCGAGCCCATGGGACTTTAAATGGAGGCGGGTTGTATCCGGTATTCTATGCCGGGGCAACTGAAAGACCCTGGACATCCCTGAATTAATAGGGCTTGTACCAGACTCTCATTCTTATACTCAATTCCTACAAAACAATGCGAAAACACCTCTGTCTTAAATGCTCGTCCCACTCAAAAGCCCAGATACTGCTCTCTCTTTCATTCTCTTTTCAGGAAAAACAAGAAGAACACCATCACAAGAGCATCACAGCCCCCCTCCGGACCCCGCACACAGACGAAAGAAGAAAAAGACCCGAAAACGCTGGCGACCCGTTGGATCCCTTCCCAAGTGCCCCCCCCCCCAAAAAAAAAGACTATGAACTCACCCAGGTGGCCCATAAATCTGATCTTCGGAGAAGAAAAACAAGGCCACCTGGGTACTAAATAATGACAATTCAAGGCCACAGGGGCTTCGTGCCCATATTGGCCTTGGGCCTTCGGCCCAAAATGACACTATCATCAACTGGAAGACCTATCATCTGTTGCTATCTACGAAAAAATTGCAGACCTTTGCGACACGACAATTGCAGATAGCCTGAGACGCCAAACCAATGGCACATTCCTTCTTAAACCTGCGACCTCTGACCAACAAGACAAATTGACCGGCACCCATGAGATAGCCAATACCAAAGTCGTCATTGAACCTTTTCAAAGATCAGGCAAAGGCATTATTTTCTCCAAAGAAAGTAAGACCTGCTCAGACAATGAACTTACAAATTGGTTTCACAAATACGGCATCGCAAAATTCAAACGTCTTGCTCACAAGAATGGTTATGAGTTACTGTTGCTAACATTCAAAGACGAAAGATTACCAAAGAAAGTACCTGTAGCCTTTGAATGGTGCAGAGTCTCTCCATACTTTCCTCATCCAAAACGCTGTTTCAACTGCCAAATGTATGGCCATTTTAGTCGTACATGCATCAGGCCAACAATTTGTGCCAATTGTGGTGACCATGGTCATGCACACACCCACGATAAACCTTGCTCTAAACTTTCACATTGTGTCAACTGTTCAGGGAACCATCCTGCCTTTAGCCACAATTGCAAAGTCTTCAAGAAGGAAAAAGAAATTCTACAACTACGAACTGAAAGACGACTATCCTTTCCCGAAGCCAAACGCCTTGTAGAACAGGACCCGGACAAACCTTGCCTAGAAGCAGATTACCCAAGACCAGCTCTTCATTCATCACCACAGAGAAAGATTCATCTGGACAGGAACCTCTTCACAGATGTCTTAATGAAAACACCTTCACCGCCTCAACCACCAGACCGGCCAAGCAAGGAAGAACCTGTGAACTCCCCTGAATCACCGAAGAAGATGATCCATCAACGTCAAATTTTCTCTTCTGTTGCCCAAGGGACTGAGAAGTCCCTCAACCTACCAAAGGAAAAAGATGTTACTCCAGATAACAAGACACCACCCAAGACAACAAAACAAAAAAGCTCAACAATCGGATTGCTACCTCACAAAGACAAGAGTAAAACGACACTCACCAACAGCAAAAAAGAACTCCCCACTGGTCTCAAATTTCACATCAAGTCCAAAGATGGAAGACTGAAGGATGTATCACCATTTGTTAGCTACACAACAATGCTGAAGAAATTTGGAAAACCACACTCAGTCGATCGACAGCCTGATGGTAATTTATTGGTTCAAGCCATTAATGCCACTCAGGCAAGGAAACTTCTTGAATTGAAAATTATTGCGGATGTACCTGTCAAAGTGACACCTCAAAGATCTCGATGCCACCAACCAAGATGAGATGACTAACTCAACATGACCACAAATCAAGTATGTCTCTAAATAGCCCAATCAGGTGCTGATGAGACGTAAAACACAAACTCACTCACTCACTCACTCCTCGACGGAAAAGGGGCAACCTGTTTGCCGTGGGTTGCGACCCGTGTCGGAGGATGAAGGGGTCCTGGTAGTTGAGTTGGTTGGGACTAAGTTGGTCCCTCCCATACAATACACTACTTTGGCCTGGATTTCTCCTAGACGGGAGGCTGGATTGGCCCGGTCCAGTCAATCGGCTTGTCATGTTGTCATTAGGACTTCGGTCCTATTGGCCATGGCTGATGGGTCAATCAAAGAAGGTTTTGACCAAGTCTACATGCTGGCCATGTTTTAAATATGATTGCAGCTATATTTCTTACCTAGCCTTCTACGAGTATATCCCCCATGTATCCCTGGGACTAGGGTACTGGGCTCAGCCCTACCCGTATTGGTCTCCCCTTGTTGGGCTCCTTGGTGGGTGGGGAGCATGGGGGATGAAACACCAAATATCCTATGGCCTATTCTCTTTCAAATCCAAGCCCCCGCAGGTCTCGGGCCTCCTCGTGGCGGTGGGTGGTAACACTAAGGTGAAGCCTTCTATCCTTAGTGGCCAACACGAGACAGTGCGCTTGCACACGTCTCCCCGACGGAAATGGGGCGACCTGTTTGCCGTGGGTTGCGACCCGTGTCTGAGGATGAAGGGGTCCTGGTAGTTGAGTTGGTTGGGACTACGTTGGTCCCTCCCATACAATACACTACTTTGGCCTGGATTTCTCCTAGACGGGAGGCTGGATTGGCCCGGTCCAGTCAATCGGCTTGTCATGTTGTCATTAGGACCTCGGTCCTACTTGGCCATGGCTGATGGGTCAATCAAAGAAGGTTAGAACCCGAGTATTTGCCTGCCATGATTACTGTTATCATGATTTGAGGCTATATTGCAGGCCTAGCCTTTTAGAGTATATCCTTCATGTATCCCTGAGACTAGGGTACTGGGCACTGCCCTACCCATGTTGGTCTCCCCTTGTTGGGCTCCGTGGTGGGTGGGGACCATGAGGGATGAAACATAGAAACCTCTATGGATTCTTTATATCGCAACTTTTCTCAAACAGGATCTTTTGATTGTGAAAATGACCCTTGGCCAAGGTACATAGTACTGAAAGGTAAAGATGAGACCTACCAAAAGCTGTCCTCGGTGGTTCGTGCGAAAGCTCTCCATCAGGCAATCGGCAAACCTGAAGATGTCAAGCGACTTCCTAGCTCACTTTTGATTAAGTGTCGGGACAGACAGCAAGCTCTGCAACTATTGGATTTAGAAAAACTGGATATTGCGAAAGTCGAAGTGACTCCACATGAAAGGTTAAACTCTGTCAGAGGAGTGATTTATTCGTTTGATAGTCACGAGAGTTCAGATGACCAGCTACTTGACTGGTTTGAATTCCTTAAAATTCCGGTTGTTTCTATATATAGGATGAGTAAAAGAAAGACAAAAGATGGATCAACAGTAGAGACCCTTAGTCTCACTTTCAAGGGTAATCGACTGCCAGATGCCGTAGAAATCGGATTTGAGTTTTGTCGAGTACGGCCCTATATTCCAAATCCGCGGCGTTGTTATCGATGCCAAAAGTATGGTCATATTACAAAGACATGCAAAAACAGAGTGGACATATGTGCCACCTGTGGAAGCTCAGAACACACACATACAAAGGATGCTCCGTGTGGCCATCCACCAAGGTGTGTAAATTGTAAAGGAAACCACACGTCATTCGACAAATCATGTCCAAAATGGGCATATGAGAAAAAAGTCCTTGAGATCAAGGCAACTTCCAATGTATCCTTTCCTGAAGCACGAAGGTTAGCACAGTCACAGTGCGGGGCCAGTAGTTATGCCGACAAGGTCACTGGTGGCAGCAGTGTGAATCCTCATACAGGATCACAGTGGTCACAGAGATCGGACAATCATTACCCTTCTGGACCCAGGTCCTCGCCCAGAACTACACCCAGGAAAAGACTTGACCTAGACGCCACCCACACTTACTCAAAATATTCTGACAAATCTGACTCCCAAAACCACAAAGAAAAGTTCAGTGCACTGTTTGACCACGGAAGGATGGATGAACTCCTGGAAGCCCATGTGCAACATATTGAACACAAACATGACCAGACAAACAAAATGCTACCAAAAGACACACAGACAACATCAACAAAGAGGAAGTCAGACAACAGTAGTTCTGATGAAAGAACACCTGCGAAAATCCCAGCGACAGAGGTGGTCGAGTCCGACCTCAACGATACATTTGAAACCGTTGACTCTCAACAGACCGAGGAAGAAGATATGGATTCTCAAACCCCTGCCTCTGTGGCTGGGATAGTTCAGGACAAACCAACTAACAACACCTCCCAGACCCCATCCGCTGCTTCATCAGGTGGGAAGCCGGGTCAGGGAGGCCAACCAGATAAAACTAAAAACCCTACACAGGACAAACTACCACACAGAACCCCAACAACTCAAACACATCACAAAAATAAAAGTCCTGACTCAAAGAACACGAGTCAAACACATCCAACAAGTACAAAAAAACCTGGCCCTCCAAACACAAATATGGGGGGAAGAACTACTAACACCAATCTCATTCTGAAACGTGACGACCATAAAACTACGCCTAGAGCCCCGTTAAGAAGATAACATATATATGACTGAACAAACCCATTCCTTGGACAACATTGTTCAATGGAATTGTAGAGGTTTAAGAGCGAATTTTGATGAAATAAAAATACTAACATCTGAGCATAGGGCGAGCATCCTATGTCTCCAGGAGACTTACTTAAAACCTTCCGACAACATTAATATCAGAAATTATCATATGTATAATTCATACGGAGAAATTGTCCATGATAGGGCAATAGGTGGTTCTGCCATTCTGGTTAGACAGGGCATAATTCATACTTGCCTTAATCTGACCACAACTTTGCAGGCAACTGCCATCCGTATTACTTTGCGTAAAACTATTACCTTATGCTCCCTCTACTTGTCCCCAAGTATGCGGGTGACATTACAAGATTTGAATAACTTATACCAGCAATTACCTGCCCCTTCCCTGATTCTAGGGGATTTCAATGGTCATAGCCCTTTATGGGGTAGTACGGACCTGAATAATCGAGGTGAACTTATTGAAGACTTTATTAATGAAAATAATCTATGCATCTTCAATGATGGATCAGATACCTTTCTCCATTCAGGACATGCAACTTACTCTGCTATTGACCTTAGCGTTAGTGATCCAAATTTGTTTTTAGATTTTGAATGGAAAGTACTAGAGGATACACATGGAAGTGATCATTTCCCAATTCTATTGAAATCGTTAGATGTTGGACCTAACTCCGGTTTATCAAGGTGGAAATTCAATAAAGCAGACTGGAACCTCTTCTCAGAACTCTGCAACAAAAATATTACCCAACAGAAATATGCAGATTCCGATTCCCCTGTAGACAATTTCACAAAAGATATTATAGACATAGCAAATAAAGCGATACCGAAATCTCAAGCCAATCCTCACCATAGCCCTAAACCTTGGTTTGACACAGAGGTCAAAGAGGCTATCAAAGCCCGCAAAAAAGCATTACGTGCCTTTAAATCTCGCCCAACACCAGAAAATCTAAATCAATTTAAAATCTTCAGAGCAAGAGCGAGAAGGATAATAAGACAAAAGAAAAGGGCTACCTGGCAAAACTATGTCTCTAAACTTAATACCCGTACACCCAGTTCCAAAGTATGGAAAATGATAAAGAAGATACAGGGTAGAGATACATCCACACATATTCAACATCTTGTCATCGACGAAGAAGAGATAACCACAACTGAGGAAATTGCAAATAGAATAGGCGACCAATTCGCATTTAATTCCTCATCGAACAATTACACCCAAGAATTCCAACAATTTAAAGAGAGGGCCGAGCGACAAAATTTAAATTTCCAGTCTGATAACTCTGAAGCATATAACATACCTTTCTCCATGGAAGAGCTCATAGCGGCATTGAATAAGGCTAAAGACTCTGCTACTGGAGCAGATGAAGTCCATTATCAACTACTAAAGCATTTACCGGAAACAAGCCTTAAAATTATGCTTCAGATTTATAATAGAATATGGGACTTTGGTACATTCCCAACGCTGTGGAAGAAAGCGATAGTAATACCAATCCCAAAACCTAACAAAGATCACAGTGATCCGCTTAACTATCGTCCGATTGCACTTACCAGTTGTCTTTGTAAGACCATGGAAAGGATGGTCAACAATAGACTAGTATGGTATTTGGAATCAACTGAAGCCATAACAGAATATCAGTGTGGTTTCAGGTCCAAAAGAAGTACCTTGGACCATTTAGTATCATTCGAAACCTACATAAGAGATGCCTTCATTAAAAAAGAACATGTAGTTGCAGTATTTTTCGACTTAGAAAAAGCTTATGACACCACTTGGAAATTTGGAATTATGAAGGACATTCATGAAATGGGTCTACGGGGAAGGCTTCCTCAATTTATAAATTCATTCCTTCAAGATCGTAACTTCCAAGTCAGAATAGGAAGCACACTATCCAACAATTTCAACCAAGAAATGGGAGTTCCTCAAGGAAGTATTCTCTCTCCGACATGTTTTAATATTAAGATTAACAACATAGTCCGACATATCAAGGAGAATGTCAAGTGTTCTTTATACGTAGATGATTTCCTCATTGCTTTTAAGTCAACCGAAATGACAAGTGTCGAACGACAATTACAACTTAACCTAAACAGGTTGCAAAAATGGTCATACGAGAATGGTTTTAAATTCTCCAAAAATAAAACGGTATGTATGCACTTCTATCCTCCCAGAAGCTTTCAGCCGGATCCAATCTTAATGTTAGAAAATTCGAAAATCAAAGTAGTAAACCAGTACAAATTCTTAGGAGTTTTACTGGATTCTAAATTCTCCTTTATTCCACATATCAATGAACTTAAAGCTAAAGGTTTAAAATCTCTTAATCTTCTCAAAGTAGTCAGCAAGCTCAGTTGGGGTGGAGACACCACTGTATTGCTACGACTATATAGGGCTATAACCCGATCACGTCTCGATTATGGGAGTATTGTATATGGATCAGCAAGACCGTCTTACCTCCGATGTCTAAATACAGTACACCATCTCGGCATTCGCCTGTGTCTTGGGGCATTTAGAACATCGCCAATCGAGAGTCTATATGTCCTTGCGAAAGAACCACCATTGTCACTTCGGCGAATAAAACTTTCGCTGCAATATTTTGTAAAACTGGTAGCATGTCCAACAAATCCGGCTTTTTACCCGGTATTTCAGCCAAAGTACCAACAAATTTATATGAGTAAACAAAGTGTTATAAAACCCCTAGGGCTTAGAATAAAACCCTACTATGACATAATAAACAAAGACAACTGCATAGTTGCTGAAGTGCAGGTTCCATCCATTGCTCCGTGGACCCTTCCTTTACCAATTTGTATTCTAGACCTGACAAGTCTTAGAAAATCTTCTACAAGTCCCCTGGAATACCAGAGTAAATTCCTCATAATAAGATCCAGGTATCCATCATACAAGTTTCTTTACACGGATGGGTCCAAAGATGGACTTCTGACTGGTTACGCAGTCACCCCTGCAAAGACAAGTTATTGTAATGAACGTATACCTGATGTGTACTCGATATTCACAGCAGAACTGACAGCTATCTACAAGGCGGTGGAAATGGCAGTCAACTCGGAAACTAACAATTTTGTAATTTGCTCTGACTCAAAGTCTGCATTGCAGGCAATAGCCAACAAGCAGGTGGAAACTCCTCTTGTATTAGACATTCTTTTTACCTTAGCAGTGATGAAAGAAAACAAGGAGATTATATTTTGTTGGATTCCAAGTCATGTTGATATCAAGGGAAATGAGATGGCTGATCTTCATGCGAAGAGAGCCTTAAGTAAAAACTTAACGGACTATGTTGTCCCTTATACGGATTTTAGAAAGCATATCAATGACTTTACCAAGTATAGTTGGCAAGTACGATGGAATGCTTGCCAACGAAACAAGCTACGCACAATACTACCACACGTCATGAAAGATATAAGAATTGATGTGCACTCACGCAGAGAGCAAATCGTAATTCATAGATGTCTTATAGGGCACAGCAGATTAACCCACTCACACTTATTAAACAATGACGCAGCACCAATATGCGAAGGGTGCCAAGTACCACTTTCGATCAAACATATCTTGTTAGAATGTAATAACAATCTATATCACCGACCCTTTCAATCAGGTAATCTCAAACACTTATTCTTAGAAAATTCAGCGTCCAGTATAACACAGTTCCTCAGAGATAATGACTACTTCTACAAATTATGAGAAATTAGTTCCAGGATAATCTATCTAACAAATGTTGCCTCTAAATAGCCCACACTGGTGCTGATGGGGCGTAAAACACAAACTCACTCACTCACTCACTCACTCACTCTTTCAAATCCACAGTCCAGACTAAAACGGCAGCGGTCATCTTCGATGACTGCATCGACCCGGAACTTCTAAATCGACCAACGACCACACGGAAGTCAGAATACCGACACCGATACATTGTGCTAAAACCAACGAGCAAACTTTCTCCCTTTGCGATCTACAAGACAATTCTTCAAAAAGTCGGAGAACCTGCAGAAACCACACAACAAAGAGATGGAACTGTCCTATTTAAAACTAGAAATGACGAACAAACACAAAGACTCCTTGAGCTGACAAGTATTGCAGGAACTCCGACTATAGTCGAGCCACATCGCACATTAAACACTTGTAAGGGGGTGGTTTTCTCCTCTCTTAGCTATTTAAATTCTGACGACGACTTACAAGAGTGGTTTGAAACCTTTACTGACGTTGTACATTTTCATCGCATCCCGCAGAGGGATCATAGAGAACTTCTTATCTTGACCTTTTCAGACACTACTCTTCCTGAGAGTGTTGGAGTTGTATGGGAACGGTGCAAGGTACGACCTTATATTCCCAACCCCAGAAGATGTTTTAAATGTCAACGTTTCGGTCATCTGAGCAAGTGGTGCCAAAGACAAGAAGTTTGTGGACACTGTGGATCCCAAGACCACACCCAATCAAAAGATCACCCTTGCACATCCCCTCCTCTTTGTGTTAACTGTAAGGAGGATCACCCCTCTTACAGCAAAACGTGTAAACAGTGGACAAAAGAAAAAGAAATCCTCACATTGAAGGCAACTCAAGCGATATCTTTTCCAGAGGCGAGAAGGATTGTGGAACAGCACTCAGGAATTCCCAGCTATGCGGACATGGCGGGATATCCACAACCTCAACATCATGCAACACCCAGACGAAGGCTACAACTCGAAGAACACAGCATCAACAGATCACACCAACAACACACAGACAACATAGAAGACACGAACAGACACTCCGGAAGAACAACTGAAACATCCACTCCACAGACAACAACCACTACACAACGGCCTACAACCCAGGCAGACCTTGAACATTCAAACCCATCACCTGGAGCCACAGCTCCTCATGAGGTAGCGATGGAAGAAGAACACACAACTACAACAGACACAAATGAGGCCGATGATGACAGAAGCACAACACCCGACAATGAATCCATGGAAGCAGAAGATGAAGAGGCAGAAAAGGAACAGGTTCCGGAGGTTCCACAGGAAGAAGAAAAAGAAGAGGGTCCAGAGAATCCACAGAAGGAAGAAACAGCCGAGAGTCAAGAGGAAGTAAGGGAAGACCATTCACCAGACAAGGAACCAGAACGAAAGAAAGAAATTATCGAAAAAGGAAAGACAACCAGTTGACAAAGGAAAAGACAAGCCAGTACCAGAACAGATCTCTTACAGAGAATATCTTCTCCGCTTCCTTCAAGGAAGAGTACCAAATGGAGACATTCAACGACCAATGTTTGTACAAAAATACCTGAATCTGGCAGTTTCATATCTGGTACCAATGCTTGGCTTTGACAAACTGCGTGCCAAACTGACTGCGCGAACTAACCAAAGGATGCACAGTTGGCCACCAGACACCTTTGCAACCAAAAAAGAAGTACTTGATCTAGTCACTCAACACGACTTCACAGACGATTTTTATGGAGCCATTATTGTTTTGATTCAACATGATTTTTTGTTTCATGCAAAGCAAGTGATAAAAGAACAAATACAAAGACAAACAAACATGAAGACAAAGACAGAAAACACAAAATAATTACCAAAAACAATCCAACCGAATTAACTTTCTTGATACAAACCAAGGATGTCTCTAAATAGCCCAACAAGGTGCTGATGAGACGTAAAGAACAAACACACACACACACACACACAGGTGGCTACTGAATAGCGGCCCATCAGGGCCAATCTGGTAGTCTCCTCCATCACCTTGCAAATGCAAACATCCTCATCTAATATCCATCCCTCATTTATTTATTTTTCATGTAATGTATGGAAATAAACAGAATCTTGAATCATAAAAAAAAACAAATTTTTAAAATAATTTTCTCAATGTTTCAAAAAGTACAAAACATCTATCACTCTGACCGTATCAAAAGGCACAGCCAGAACATGTTGACGTTGGTGTACAAAATTTCATCCATCTACCTGTAATTGGGGCACTATTTTAGCCCAGAAACAAAAATAAAGTATTTTTAAAAAATTTCTCAATATTTAAAAAAAAATCCACCAATCAGAGTATCAAAAGGCACAACTAGACCGTATAGGCTAAATGTGCGTCAAAGTGCATTGAGTCTCGGGTCGGAATCAACAAAATTTTTTATATAATTGTTCACAATATTTCACGGTAGAAAATATCTATCAATCAAACCATCAAAAGGCACAACTAGACCATACTGGAAATATGTGTACCAAATCAGTTCTGGCCCGGAAACGATATATCTGCACGCCGTACGCCTACAGACAACATTAAACCCAAGTGATAACAATACCTTCTTTGAACTCTGTCGCTTGCCTCTAAATAGCCCACACCGGTGCTGATGGGGCGTAAAACACAAACTCACTCACTCACTCACTGTCAGAGCTTTCTTGGTCAGCACCCTTTTGCGAGACAAAGGGGTGCATGGCACAACTGTGCTGGGCTGCTCAGTGGCCTGAGAAGCTCCCTGACTTGCAGCAGCCTCCTCTGCAGCTATGGGGGATTCCCCACTAGCAGACAAAGAGTTACTTGGGTTGGGAGTTTGCTTGGGGGTCGAGGATCGGCCCCCTCTCACACCCGTTGCAGATTGGCGCGAAGGCCTAGGCCTAAGCTTGGGCCCACCCGGGTTAAGGGAAGGCATGGCAAATTCAAAATAAATGCATTAATACAATACACTCGACTCTAGTACATGCAGCAACAGAGGAACAAAAAGGAAACAAATTCAAACTTTACCAGTGCAGGGTGGCAGTTACACTTTGGACACAAAGTCCTAATTAAAAAAATGTAAAGTGAAAATCCGTGAATAAAATCCAAATAAAATCCAAATTAGTGGCTGGTCTTCAAAAAGACTATGCCAGGTCCCATATCGGGCGCCAGTTGTAAGGTTGGCCCCAGTAAGTAAGTAAGTAAGTAAAAAGGATAATGGTATAAGTTTAAAAAGATTTATTCCCCTGCCCCCTGCACTGGCACAACTACAGATATCCTAACTTGACTGCTGCTGCAACTAGAGTGATGCTGCCCAGCCCTGCTCCCTGTTACACACTGTCCCCCTGGTCACATGACCACATTCCAGAATGGGGTGAACAGAGTCCAGGCAGGACCTTACATAGTATTGTTCCTTAATGGTTGGACATTTTAAATAGCTTTACAGTAACTGTGTTATTAATATAATGTATGCTAATAATTTATAATTTATGAAAGGCTTACAGGGTGAGCATAAAATTGAGCTGTGTCGGGAGACCATTGTATGTTGTGCCATTTTTTGCTTCAGGGAGATTCCCAAAAAACCAAAGCTTGATCATGTAATCTGATAATTAGATATCAATGATATCACAAATTGGCCAGAATCAAAGCGAGTTCCAGGGCAACCAGACCATATAGAAGATCATTGCAAGTGTTTGAAAAAAGTAGGTCAAGTACCCAAGTGCTGGGGTAAGTTGTGCCAGATGATGGTGAAAATTGTTCGATTTAGTTTATTCCATAAAAACCTATCATTCTGCCTGTTTCTTCCGATATAGCATGAGTTCAGCATATGTCTGATATGCTACATGAAACTTATTAAACAATTATAAGCCATTTTACACAAAAATGCTCCAAAATCCAGATTATTAATTGTTAAGAGGGAGATATAACACTTTTAACATTTCTTCTCAGTGTAATGCCCCATTCTCACGGGAGATGACGGTAAGCTTTTTATCGACGGGGGCGCAGAGCCAGACGAATTCTTGCAAGATTTTCAGTTAGGACGGCGCGAAGGGCAATTATGTAATCAATTAAGGCTAATCGATAACCATGCAACGAAAACCACGGCGGGGTTCTTTTTGTTCCCTGCGGGGAAGAAAAGTTGTACGCCGTCATCAAAAGTTCGCCGGGGGAAAGAAATTTCCTCCTCCTGCGGGATACTTTTATATCGCCCCGTGATATAAAAAGTACCCCGCAGGGAACCTATAACTGCCCCTCAGTGAACCTATTTCACCGCGGCGGACTATATTTTCACAACGCCGGGGATTGCTTTTACGACTGCGGGAATGGTTTTGTTCTCCACGGGGATGTCTGTAGGCCCGAGGGCACATCGCCGGGAATGAAAAGCATGACGCCGTTGTCAAGGGCACCGCAGCGGAGGAGGGCGCTGCGAAAGCCAATAAAAAGGGCCGCAGAGGGCCGCCTTGCTTCACTTGCTGCTTGACCTTTGAAGGGGACACTCCTGGATGCTGGACAGACATGATGGCTGATGAAGATGCTGGGGAAGACCTTGACGTTGCTGTTGTTGCTGCTGTTGCTGGTGCTTATTATCTAAGAAGAATACGGAGGAGGAGGAGGATGAAGAGATGGTGGATTCGGAATTGGCTGCTGCAGAGGGAACAACATGGCCATTTCTACCAGCTGCTGCCTGAATTGGCCAACAATGATGTCTCTGGCTACTACAACTTCTGCAGAATGCCTCCTGACATTTTTGCTGAAATCCTGGCTGCTGTGGCTCCTGCAATTACAAAACAAGACACCAACATGAGGAGGGCTCTGGAACCTGGATTGAAGTTGGCAGTCACCCTACGGTACATGGCGACAGGAGAGAGCTACAAGTCCTTGGCCTACGGTTTCAGAGTGGCTCCCAACACCATCTGCAATTTTATCCCCAGTGTCTGCATTGCCATCATGCGAACTTACGAACATCTGCTGGCCCTGCCAATGGATCCAGCATCCTGGAAGGAAGTTGCCAAGGGCTTCGAGAAGAGGTGGAACATGCCCCATTGCATCGGAGCACTGGATGGGAAGCATATTGGCATCAGATGTCCTCGGAAAGCTGGGTCAATCTACTTCAACTACAAGGGCTTCCATTCCATTGTGCTTATGGCTTTGGTGGATTCTGACTACAAGTTCCTGTACGTGCAGGCTGGATGCCAAGGAAGCTCATCGGATGGAGGAGTCTTCCTGGACACAAGGCTGAGGGACCTGCTGGAAGAAGAACGACTTGGGCTACCCCCTGCTGAACCTCTACCTGGCACAGTTGGGAATCCTTTTCCATACTTCATCGTTGGAGATGAGGCCTTCCCCCTGAAGAGCTGGTTGCTGAAGCCTGTTCCAAGAAGAAACCTTGACATCCCCTCCAGAGTCTACAACTACAGAATTTCAAGAGCCAGGAGAGTGGTGGAGAATGCCTTCGGTATCCTGTCCCACAGGTTCAGATGCTTCCTAACTACGATGCCCCAGAAACCCGGCAGAGTGGCAGCCATCACTCTTGCAGCCTGCACTCTACACAATCTTCTGCGAGACAGAATAGGAATTCATCGAGCCATGGACAACGACGTAATGGACAGAGAAGATCCTGCAACCCATGAAGTCACTGAAGGACTGTGGAGAGGAGACCCCTTGCATGACCTTGGATTCGCTCCAGCATATGGAAATGCCACAAGACAAGCCAAACAGTACCGAGACTACCTACGAGACTATGTGAACAGCCCAGCAGGAAGTGTCCCCTGGCAGATGGACAGAATTTGAAGATGAAGCAGAGCAGCAGCAGCAGCAGCAGCAACAGCAATTCAATGCCCCCCTTAAAAAACCCCAAATTAACCCAGCCCTTGTAAGGGCTTACCACTTCCTCCAGAAAGAGCAGGCCTTGTACACATCTTTATGTTGACAAACCCCCCCCCCCAAAAAAAATCCCTCCCTGCAACAACTACATATTTTGTGACGTACATAAAATAGCAAATTTTTAGCTTTGCATCTATCTGTACAACCCATTTAAATCACTTTCACTTCCTCTCTATCTGCCTATCTATCTAGCTATATATCTGGCTATCTATCTAGCTATATATCTGCCTGTCTATCTGTCTATCTATCTGCCTATCTATCTATCTATCTATCTATCTATCTATCTATCTGTCTATCTATCCAAGTGCAATCCCTGCAAAGTGACGATAACTGCTTTTGTTTTCTGCAGTGTATATATGTAACGAGCATTGTGTTCCATCTATCTATCTATCTATCTATCTATCTATCTATCTATCTATCTGTCTATCTGTCTATCTGTCTGTCTATGTGCCTATCTATCTATCTATCTATGTGCCTATCTATCTATCTATCTATCTATCCAAGTGTCATCACTGCAAAATGACGATCACTCGTTTTTCTTTGCTGCAGTGTATATGCGACGTCCAAATATTTTTTTCTATCTGCCTATCTATCTGTCTATCTATCTGCCTATCTATCTGTCTATCTATCTGCCTATCTATCTGTCTATCTATCTGCCTATCTATCTGTCTATCTATCTGCCTATCTATCTGTCTATCTATCTATCTATCTATCCAAGTGTCATCACTGCAAAATGACGATCACTTGTTTTTCTTTGCTCCAGTGTATATGCGACGTCCAAATATTTTCTTCTATATAGCTATCTATCTGCCTATCTATCTGCCTATCTATCTGTCTATCTATCTGCCTATCTATCTATCTATCTATCTATCTATCTATCTGCCTATCTATCCATCTATCTATCTATCTGACTATCTGTCTGACTATCTATCTATCTATCTATCTATCTATCTATCTATCTATATTAATTAAAGTGGTGAAAAAACTTTAATTAAGAAAGCAGAAATGCCACCTGTACTGGTTAAGCAGAAAGTGAAAATGGGCCAAAAAAAAAAGAAGGGAAATAGCACCTTGCTTTTATGAAGGTGTTTAAAATTTACAAGGGCCAGGACCGGATTTTTTTTTTTGGGGAATTTGTCAACTTTTTTTTTTGGGGCTCTTTTCATTTTTGCTCTTGTTTGTCATCGCAAGAGTTTTTTTAGTCAACATAAGATGTGTACGTGGCCAGCTCTTTTTGGAGGATTTTGTGGCCCTTAAAAGGGCCAGGGGTTTTTTTTTTTTTTTTCTTTTTTCAGACGACTTGAACAGGCATCACTTCCTTGGAGAGGGCAGGTTGACTTGGCTCCACTGGAACGACAATGGAGTTTGCCGCTGGTGGACAACTGTCGGCTGCTGCTGCTGCTGTAGAGACTGCTGCTGCTGCTGTAGAGACTGCTGCTGCTGCTGTAGAGACTGCTGCTGCTGCTGTAGAGACTGCTGCTGCTGCTGTAGAGACTGCTGCTGTAGTGGTGGCTGCTGCTGCTGTAGAGACTGCTGCTGCTGCTGTAGAGACTGCTGCTGTAGTGGTGGCTGCTGCTGCTGTAGAGACTGCTGCTGCTGTAGAGACTGCTGCTGCTGTTGTGGCTGATGCTGCTGTAGAGGCTGGTGCTGCTGCTGCTGTAGTGGCTGCTGCTGTAGTGGCTGCTGCTGCTGCCCAAAAGAGGGTCCGGGGAAGCCAAGCTTCTGGGGGCTGTCAAGCATCAGCTGGCTGAAGCTTAAAGATGACTGCTGCAGGGCTGGAGTCTGGCTTCGAATTGGCTGCAGGGAGTGGAACTGGCTGCTGCTGCTTGGCTGGGACTGCAACTGCTGGCGTGGAGGCTGGGACTGCGAAAGAAGACTTGTCGAAGGCTGCTGGGGCTGCTGGGGCTGCTGCTGAGTTGTTGGAGGCTGCTGCAAGTCCTCGTTGACAAAGGATGGAGCTGGACCAGGAGGAGGGATGTATTGGTGCTGCTGCTGCCCTAGGATCATCTCCACATTCTCTTGCTGCATCATCAGGATTTTATCTTGGACGGCCGCCTGTACAAAGTAGTGGTCCGTCTGGCTCAAGGAGTGCAGGAGGCGAAGTCTCAGGGCACGGTTCATGTTCTTCCCAGATGTGAAGATACTCCTGCACATGTTCTGCAACTGGTGTACTTCTGGATCCAGCCTGTCAGCAGTTTGTGGGCACATGTCACAGAATGGTCCTGCCGGCTGAGGTGGTGCTGGTTTCCTGGGCCTGTCCGAAGTGTAGTGACCAGCAATTGAAGTCAGGGCAGAGGCCATCTCCTGGTCTGTGTCCTTCCTCTTCTTGGATGGCTTTCGTCCTGGGAAGACCTGCGACTGCTGCTGGGATGGCTGGAGGGACTGCTGGGACATCTCCTGGGAGGACTGCTGCTGGCTGGCTGGGAGGCTGTCATCAAGGTCGGGCATAGGATTGTAGTCCATGGGGGCATCAGAATCGGACGACAGGCGGTTACTTCCTCCTGGTCCAGTGAAGCTGGAGATTTCCACGGCACCCTTCGGAATGATGGAGGGCCTCAGGAATTCACACTTCGCCAGGATGTACTTGTCTCGGTCGGACAGCTTCTTTCTGCCAGCTCCAGAAGCTTGAGGTCTGATGCACTTTGAGAAGGTAGTCCTGATGTTGCTCCTCCATTTGGTGACTTTAGCTGCTGTGATTTCCTTCCCCACTAGCAATGTAAGTTCTGCTGCTTTCTCTGCATCCAGTCTGTCCTTCTGTCCACTCTTGAAGGTGGTGGAGCCCTTGGAGTACAGCTGCTTGTTCTCCCGGTACCAGTCGATCAGCTCATCCTCCTGCTCTTCTGTGATGCCCAGTAGGTCCCTGGAGTTTTTCTTTCTGTAGCCCTTCTTCTTCTCCTTGTGGACAAACTGGCCATCGGAGTCCTCGATCAGCTCAACCTCAGATCCAGTGTTGTCAGAATCTTCCTTTGCCTGGTTCTTCCCCTTGTTGCCCTTGGACTTGGCAGCATTCTTCTTGGGAGTATCTTCCTCTGTGGTGGCATCGTAGTCGGAGTCCAGGGTCTGCTGGTGGATGATTGCAGCTGTCAGAACTGGTACAGAGTCATCATCTTCATCAGCAGGAGTATCATCTGGAGGTGGAGGTGGAGGCTGGACTGCAGTCTTGGCTCGGGTCTGGGCTGGAGTGACAGGCTTGACTGGAGGCTTGACTGGAGGCTTGACTGGAGACTTGGCTGGAGGCTTGACTGGAGACTTGGCTGGAGACTTGGAGGTGGCGTGACGCTTGGCTGAAGGAGACTTGCCAGGAGTGCGAGGCCTTCCCCTTGGAGCAGTCTTGGTGGGAGTCTTGAACACAGCAGCATCAGCCGACTGGGTGCGCTTGGTGGGAGACTTGACAGAAGCAGCAGCATCAGCAGCATCAGCAGGCCTGCCACGCTTGGTTGGAGACTTGACATCAGCATCAGCAGACTTGGGACGCTTCTTCTTGGCTGCAGCAGCAGTGGCAGGCCTGCCACGCTTGGTTGGAGACTTGACAGCAGCAGCAAGCTTGGCCAGGACTTGATCTTCAGCTTCTTCATCATCATCTTCATCCTCCTCATCAGGTTGTTGCAGCACTTTGGGTGGTGGGGCGCCCTCGAAGATGGTCTCACTGGTCACTGTTGATGTAGCAGTGGTCACTGCCACGATGCTGTCCTGCAAGCTGAACATGCTTGGAGACAATGTAACAGCTGTGTAGTCTATGAAAGGAGCTGGTGAACCAACTGGAGTTGAAGATGGAGTGCTCAGTGGAGTGGTGGCTGGAATGATGCCCTTGCTTGGTGCCCTCAAGGTCTTCTTCCCTCTTCCTCTGGGTCCCATCTTGAAGCAGGATCAATCAGAAATGAAGCAGGATGAATCAGCAATGAAGCAGGATCAATCAGCAATGAAGCAGGGATTCAGCAATGAAGCAGCAATTCAGTAGGCTGTGAAGCAGAGTGTCATGGAGTATAGATGCGTTCGTCTTGAAGTTCAGAGTGGTTATGGTGCTCTAGTGGCTGCTCTTCTATTTATATGCGAGGCGCGCGCCAGTGCGTCTCCATGGCTGACCCCCCTTTCCCGCCGTGGCACGAAAGGTCGACGCCGTGATGCTTTCAGTACCCCGCGGACAAAGGATTTTGCTAAAAATAGCCCCTCTGGCGCCACTCTGTCTGCTCCAGGAGGGGGTCCAGACGACGGCGCGAAGGTTTTGCACATGTCCCGGAGCATTTTCCTTGACGGCGGAGTGCAGAAGAACCGCGGGGTCGACCTTTTTGGCGCCACGCAGAGAATCCCGCTTGTTTTCCTAATCGGCGGGAAACTTTTTGCCCCTCAGTGGCGCGAAAACTTCGACGCGGTCTTACTTTTCTGATCGCGGCGTCGAACAATTTATCTGGTCTGCTCCCCCGTCGATTTTAATAAAATTTGTACTGGTTGAAACTTTTTTTCTGCTCCGTCGCGATTTGAAGTGACGGTAAGAAGCAGGATTCTCGACGGCGCGCAACCAAAAGATGTCCGGCGGGAAGCTAAAATGCCCCTGCGCGATACGTAAAAAGAGGAAATATTTTTCCGTCTCTCCTGAAAATACTTCGCCGCCGATTCAAAAAGTTCTCCGGGAGCTGCCGTGAGAGTGAGGCATAAGTTGTTTCAAAAGATGTCTAGGCTTTGAGTAAAATGAAGAGAAAAATAGGTTTAAAAAAAATTAAATCCTATGTCATGCCATTGGCACAACTCAACCCACTCCAAATTACAGTACTTACCCTAAATTGATTTTCTGAAGAAAACTGGTTGTAAAAAATAAACCAACAATGGAGAAAACTGGTTGTCAAAAGTAAACCAGCAATGCAAGATTTCAAAATCTGACTATACAAATAACTACTAGATGGGTGTTCATAGGGCCCTTTTGACCTTTACTTGACCTTTAATTGACCTCTAATTGACCTCTAATTGACCTCAGTGACCTTGACCTAGTTTGACCTTGACCCTATTGACCTTGACCCAGATATAGGTGACATACATTAGACCCTAGACCAATTTGACCCTTATTAGACGCTAGGTCTATTTGACACAAATTCCCTGACCCAGATTCCTTGACCTAGAATCATTGACCCAGATTCCTTGACCTAGAATCATTGCCCGGATTCCTTGACCCAGAATCATTGACCCAAAATCTCTGACCCTTCTAGAGGTCTAATTATTTCTGCTCAAAAATTTAGTTTGGCCTTCAGTTATTTTACCATATTCTGAAAATCATGTTACACAGTAGAGTACCCTCTTTGGAGGCTACACATAACATTGTCAAATAATAAATATTCCGAAAATCATGTCACACTGTAAGCGTCCTTCTTTGGAAGGCTGCATATGATGATGTCAGAAAACACCTTATACAAATATTCCAAAAACTATGTTACTTTATTTGAGTTTTCCTTGCATGTATTTTGAGCAAACATTATGCAATTCTAAAAGTATGCTGTAACAACATCAGCTCAGCTGCAGCTCTTTAGTTAGTGATGGTTTACTCTCCCTCTTATATATATATATCAGTCATCAGATCACGTGATCAAAATCCAACTGTCACAGAAATTGATCTATAGTGTAATTAAATTCCAAAAATAGCATCAGTAAGGAGTGATTGATGGAGTCCATCAAAGCCATTTAAGTTAGTCCAATGACATAAATTATCAGTGAGTCACTTTTCATCTACAAACAGCATCATGAATGAGTCATCAATCGTGTCACAGAGATAAGCATGGCTCAAAGGTCAAGCAATTCAATCTAAAAATAGTATCAGGAATGCAGCATTCTATTATCTTATCACAATTGAGAGTCATATATCATAAGCCAAAAAATACCAATGGAATGAGTCATCATGTTACAGCAGGATCAAGTGTCTTAAAAGTGAGTCATCACAGATGTCAGCATAAGCCCATAAGATATAAAATGTGTCCTCAATGGGACTTGTCACAGATGTCAACTGCCTTACTGGTCTACATGGGACTTGTCACAGATGTCAACATTTTACTGGTCTACAGGTAAGAATTTAAAACATTCATTTTTTACAGTTGTTGAAGCTAAAGATCAATACATAACACTGTTGGGTCAATTCCTCAAATATCATCCAGTGCTTCACATATTATGGCCTAAAACTAGTTGTTTTGAAAGGAAATGCAACATCAACTGTCCACCTGTCAAAAATTTGACAACAAATGCGTCCAATCAACAAAGTCTATTTGCACTAATTTCGAGCAGCCTAGCCCTTCCATACACCCAAATAGGATAGATATGTATCATATGAAGACCCTATAATCAAAATTCACACTTGTCACCTCTTGTCCTTGCTTAAAATCGACATTTAGTCGATTAAACATTGTCAAAACATTACATTCACAAATGTCAACAAAATGCGCCAAACCGACAAAGTCGATTTTCACTAATTTCAACCAGCCTGACCCTTCCATACACCGAAATACGATAGATAGATATCGTATAAAGACATAGTATACTATTTCAACCATAATATCGCTTAAAATCGGCTATATTGTCGATTAAACATGTCAAAACAATGCATTCGCGGTCTCAAATACCCACGTGATCGCCATGTTCCCGCTGTTCGATGGTGATTTTCTCGCCGAATCGGACGTTGATTGACTTGTCACTGTTTGTGGGCACTCTTCAGATAGTTCTGAGTGAAACACAACCATTTCCAGTCTTATTTCAGCCATTTTCCATCTTTTATAGCGTCCGAAAATTGTCCATCTTTCCGAAAATGCGAAAAGTCGCCATATTGGCCTTGACCTTGGTCACGCGCATCCCTCTCCACATTATTTAGAATGGCGAAAATAATTGTTGGAAAGCACTCAAAACCTCTTTAAAACCTACAAAATGTCCGATTAAACTTCTTTTATTCATTTAAAATGGGCGTTTAATCGCCATACCTTGCGTTGCAACGCTTGACAATGGTTTTGCTGTAGCGCATATTTTGCGCACACATTGCAGTCTGCTTATTTCCGCTTCCGATCGAATCTAATAGAAAATATTGCTTTTAAAAGTCAGGAAATGCAGATTATGCTTACATCATACCATGTAGTAATGTATTCTACCATTAATAAGTCTTTTAAAACCATTTAACCATTATAATGCAGACCCTCGGCGCATTCGATCTGTGCTTTTGTGTACTTGAATCACTTGTAGTGACTTTTCATGTAAACTACCAAAGACCTCTCATGTGGAACATAACAGAGTACTAACAAAGGTTATATTTGGATTTCAAACCAAACAATAAATTACACACCCATCAACATGTTAAATTATATTTGGAAATTTTTCTGAAAATCTAAAAAAAAAAGTTAATCTGCAGAAATACATGTACTCACAGACATGCACATACTATGTACAAAGGGTTGTAGGTAGTTTTAGTCAGAAATGCCAGAAATTGTTATGTCGCAATGCTATTCACATATCAGCACCATCCATTAATTTTCTACTTGAGACACAGGACAGGAAATACTACTTGACAGGAAACATAATGGCAGGGGTAACAAGGAGCACTTTGACAAGAAACAGAAGTGCCTTTGACAGGAAAAGATAAGAAGGATCCAAACAAAAATTCTCTCTCACCATATCCCACTCCAAGGTCACAATAAAGAGTAAGGTCACCATGTCATAAAATGTCTCTTATCAGGGGCAGACTATTGTAAAAGGAAATCTTGGCATTTTCAATGATCCATCCCAGAAGCAGTTACCTCAGAGATTGATATATTATGTTTGCTGAGACAGAGGTCATACATAGGTCAGAGAGTGCATCTGAGACCAAGATCAGCCAGCAAGGCTAATCCTACCAAATATTAGTTTTGGCTTTACAGCCTTTATTTTTTCTTTTTTTTCTTTTTTTTTTCTTTTTCTTTTTTCTTTATGGCTATAGATGCCATTTCTTTCTTTTTTTCTTTTATTGTCTTTCTTTTTTTCTTTATTGAGAATTTGGCGGATTTTCATTTGTTTTTTGTTGTTTTTTAATTGTGCCTTGTCCTGATGCCAGCCATTGCGAGAAGATTGGGTAGAATTAGCTCTCTCAGGAGTGTTCTGACACGCATCTGCTCCTCCTGGCGAATCTCCTCCCTCCACCATAAACATCCTTCTTGGGCAGAGATGATTCGGCCTACATCAATCATCCTCTTCAGGGGGATGCCCTTGTCGTACATTTGGTACGCGATGTCGTTGATTTCCAGCCGGCACAAGGGGCACCGAATCCTCACAGTTTCTGCAATTGATACAAATACTTAGAATATATATGCATTCTTAAAGTTATATTGAAAATGAAATAGAAAGTGTGTTGTGTATCACTTACCATTTGCCTTCAGGCATATCGAGACTTCTGATACCACATAGGTATACAAACAGTCGTAACAGCAGAAGTACTCCCCTCTAAAACAACACATGAAGCCACACACAGCAGTGTCTGACTCACATATCTTACAGTTTTCAAGGGGAGCCATCTTTCCTCTATTCTAGCTTTAGGCCTACTGGTACTGTGATCTGGTACCAACTCAAGTCATACAAGGCCTGGTGTTTTTTGAGGGGTGGAGCTATGGTTTGGTTTTCACCAATTACAGCTCAGGAACCCTCTTTTGGACCAACCAAGAGGAGTCTGGAATTGGTTTATGAACCTCAGTGACAACCACAGTGTGCATGGCATGCAACCTCTTAGTCTGCATCATTCCACCATATCAGGCCATGGGGTTAAAACACGTTCTTGACAAACATCATGTAAACAGAAACCTTGTGAGATGGGGGCAATCCAGTTTCTTCAAGGAATTCAGTCCAAATAAGATAAGAAGACTTATTTCCCAGGCTTTGCAGTGGGGGTGGTTGGAAATGGAGGGCCAAGATGAAGTGACAATTCACAGCTTTGACCACCCAATTGGCTATACAATATGTCCAAATGGATATGTTATTACGACCAATTCTCTTAAGATTGTGTATAGAGCAGGCTGTTTAGTTACTGCATATCCCTGCCCATGACATTGAATGAAAGAAAAATAAAAAGAAAAAAAAGAAAAGAAAAAGAAAAATACATGTAGTCTCTTCAGACTACCAAATATCAATCTGGTGCAATTGATTGACCAGAAGAGTTTTTCAGAAAATTTTCAAACCTCCACCAGATGGAACCACTAGTGGAGGCTTGAAAATTTTCTGAAAAATTCTTTTTTATGTTAAAATAGCATCTTATTATTATTTTCTTCCAAAAGGTTATAATAACATGTTTTTCTATCATTCCAAAAAGGCAGAAACCTAAACTTTACCATAACTCAACTCATAAATGAGCTAGGATGATAGATAAATCACCAAAATAGGGGTTTTTGGGGTCAAGGAATTCAAATATTCACAAATCAAACTCATCAGCTCACAATTTCTTGCTAAAGTCCACAAATCTAAAATTTACCACAGCTCAACTCCTAAATGAGCAAGGATGATGAATAAATCACCAAAATAGGGGTTTTTGGGGTCAAGGAATTCAAATATTCCCAAATCAAACCATCAGCCCCCAATTTCTTGCATAAATCCAAATGGCCAATACATGTCAGAAATGTTCTAAAAATAGCTCCAGTTTGAGTGATTGATGACTACATCTATCAAAAGGTCATATCTGGAAGTCATAGGCAGAAACCTAAAATTTACCATAACTCAACTCATAAATGAGCTAGGATGATAGATAAATCACCAAAATAGGGGGTTTTGGGGTCAAGGAATTCAAATATTCACAAATCAAACTCATCAGCTCACAATTTCTTGCATAAATCCAAATGGCCATTATATGTCAGAAATGTTCTAAAAATAGCTCCAGTTTGAGTGATTGATGACTACATCTATCAAAAGGTCATATCTGGAAGTCATAATGTGTCAGGACATGTCAGAAATGTTCCAAAAATAGCACCAGTTTGAGTGGTTGATGGACTGTACCAGGTCAACATGACAAAGGTCAAACCCTGTAACCATAACATGTCAGAATGTGTCAGAAGTGTTCTAAGAATAGTAACAGTTTGATGAACTCTACTTGATCACTGGAATAGTCCACTTCATGGAGGGGTGGTGCAAAAGGTCTACAAAAAGAACCCTTGTCAATCTAAAAATCAATTCTGTGGCACCTGAGGGTCTATAAAAGGAAACTGCTGAGTTATTCTATACATAAGGCACACAGTGGAGGTGACTATGTACCCTTTCATATACATACTACTTGATGATACTAGATTGCAAATGGATGATTATAGCTGGGGAAATATAGTAGGTGTTCGGAAATATATTGGGGAATACCCAACCAGATATGGAATATCTTTTCATGAAAGAGAAACTATGGACTTTTTAAATTTGGAAAGTGACATAAACAGAGCATTTGATGAGAGAGCACAATTAATTTTTGACTTCAAGAATTCAATTCGGATTACTTGCCATTCTAATGGGACTGTTGACTTCAGACACATACGTCAAATGGATGATGGCCAGTACCGACCTTCTACAAGAGGAATAAAATTGAAGAGAGAAGTTGTTGAAGAATTGTTTGAAGTTTTGAGAATTTTATTATAACTGTGCAATGGAAATAAATTATTAAAAATACTTATGCCTTTGTTTTTATCACACCTGTCTCAGTGACCAACTTTTAGTATGCATAAGGTAGCTATCCTTCATTTGAACAGACACAACCATCATACACACACACACACACATGTGTATAATGACATAAATTCATGATCTGCCCTCTGAAAATGAAATCTGCCATTGCAAATGTACGATCTGCCATTCTACAATGGTAAAAGATAGGAACAATTTGCAGGATCTGCCATTCAATAATAGCTTTCTGCCTTTCAACATGGAGCATCTTCCATACTATTTGAATCTGCCCTTAGAAAAGAGTAATCTGCCATTCTACAATGGTAAACAATAGGAAAAAATTGCAGGATCTGCCATTCAGTTTTAGCAATCTGCCTTTCAAAGTGGGGCATCTTCCATAAAATCTGCCCTTAGAAAGGAGTAATCTGCCATTCTATAATGGTAGAAGATAGGAAAAATTTGCAGGATCTGCCATTCGATTTAGCAATCTGCCATTATATCTGCCATTGGAAAAGTGTGAGCTGCCATAGCAAATGTGCGATCTGCCATTTTACAATGGTGAACAGTAGGAAAAATTTCCAGGATCTGCCATTCGATTTTAGCAATCTGCCTTTAAAAATGGTACATCTTCCATTGAAACATAACAAACTCATTAATTCAATTTAAAACTTTATTATTTCTATATCAGACACAGTTACAAAACACAAAATCAGTCTCACTGACTGTTACAATACTAAAATCGAATCCAATTTTTTCGAGCAGGAATTCCAGGAGGTCTTCTAACAGCATCTTCCTTTTTGACTTCTGGTTTCTTCTCTTGAAGTGATTTCCTCTTCTTTCTTTGATCTTCAGTAGCTTCTTTCTTTCTTTGGTCTTCAGCAGATTCTTCTGCAGGTTCTTCTAGTCTTCTAACAGCATCTTCCTTTTTGGCTTCTGGCTTTTTCTTCTGAAGTGATTTTCTCTTCTTTCTTTGATCTTCAGTAGTTTCTTTCTTTCTTCGGTATTCAGCAGGTTCCTCAGCAGGTTCTTCGGAAGGCTCTTTAGCGGGTTCTTCAGCCTTTTCTTCAATTCTTTTCAGTAGACGCTGGTACCTCTCTCTTGGTAACAATACATGATCCTCAGCCATCTCTAACCCGTTTAAGGCACGCTGTTAACAGTGCTGAGATAGTCTTTGTATGTTCTCCCGCAATAATTCTCCTCTTCTTACTTCCGACCTGTCTATCAGCCAGTAATCGAATGATGTCAGCATCTTTTCTGAGCTTGTTTTTATAATGTTTGCTCAGCTCAATCCTTGCTTGTAAAATGTTCAGCGCCAGTTCTGATACGATGTTCAGTTGTTCCTTGGTTGATGTTGATATTAAAGCTCTTGCCTGTTCCTCAGAGGAAGGGTCTGCTAGCAATTCCAGAAAGTGAATATGCTTCAAGATATGCTCCATCCTGAGACCTCAGGTCAAATGACACCACTGATGCGTGTTGTGGCTATTTATTTTGGAAGATATACCACAGTGTCCTCATTAGGGAAAATACAGGTTCTCAATGCATATTTATGATCCGGATGAACAATTAGGTACCCATATGGCCTTTCCACTGCTTTATTATAGCTATCCATAAAGTAGTCCCTTTTTCCAGGGAACATCTGAGAGGCTAGAGTTTTAATCTGTTGGGCACTTCTAGTATTTTTGAATAAACAGAAGCAATCTGTGTTCAAGCCTATCTCTCTTATGTGTTGATTGGGGTGAAACAGATTTTGTAATGTGATCATTACATTTACATGGGAGTGATGGGAAGTCACACAGAATAATTTAGAAATTTCTTCATTTATAAGATGCATAAAATCGTCAATTATCAAAAGGGTCTCTCCTCTGTTTTCACTCCACCATTCAGCCAGCTCTTCATTGGAGGGTATGCTTTTTCTAAACTCCACATGTCCTTCCAAATCATCATAGCCATCTGACCATGTTGAATAACAATATAAAATTCTAGCAGGGGGTGGTTGAAACATTTTCTCAGCATCCAATATCATTCTTTTAATGAATTCCGATTTGCCTGACCGACTTCTGCCTACCACAAGAAAATTTGTGGGCATTTTGAAAGGTAAAGTGCTCATCTTGATGGCTAATTGAAAAATGATTAGATTTCATATATCGCCCTACTTTTATCCATCTTTATCCCGCCAGGAAATTTCGCATACACGATGACACACATTCCCTCCTTCAGAGCTTCATCAAACCTTAATGAAATGGACATATTTCCCATCTTTTTTGTTGTTGGTGTTTCATTCCACTCCTCATGAAATCTGTATAGTGTGAAGCCTTCTGGATAGGCCATTCTGGCAATTGGATTTACTTTTTCTTGACAAATACCATTTAGAGTTTGGTATGCCCCAACATAGTTTCCTTCCTCTGGCTTAGCACCATACTTTGGTTGCAAAGGATCAATGCCCATTGGCTGTCCATCCACTGTTACTCCTATGAAATTTAGTTTGGCATTTTCAAAAAAGAACGGGTCATCATCATAGGAGGAGCCATTCTGGGCACTGTCTTTCACCATACCTATGATTATTTCAGAAGGAATTCTCCCTTGGAAGGGATCATTAATTGACCCAGAATACACTCCTTTTCCTAGTGTAAATTTCTTCACTTCTGTTTTGGTGTAAGGAAACATGGCAGGTTTTGTAGCCATGATTTCTGAGTGTGCTATAGCTATTTCAGGTGCAATGTTGACAGTGCATACAGAAAGGGAAGCCTTTGTTATAACAAGCTTATAATCGGGTTTTGGTTCGTTCATGGGTGAGAATAGGCAGAATTGATCTTTACTTCTGTGTAAAGTAACTGAAAGTGGAACTCCATTTGGAATTAATTTAGGAATTTCCATCACAGAGGAACACAGTGGTCCCGAAAGATCCACTTCCCTAGATTTGTCAAACAATAATCCCCTCTTATAAGTTGATGTTTCCGGGTTGGAAACAGGCCAGCTCCTTTCCCTTTTCTCTGGCTCTTCAAAGAAACCCTGGCTCTGAAGAGCCACTTTTTCTTCTGCTTTAGTCATTAGAAGGGCTTTTAGGTATGCCTCATAAGGGTAGCAGTCATCCGAATTGGTCAAAATCTTATCCTGCAAAGCTATATCTACCCTTGACCAGAGACTATTCATGATATTGTTTACTGGATGTACCATATCATATTTTGGTTCCTCTGGCTCATCTCCTTGAGCCTTGTCCCCAGGAGAGTTACCTTCTGAACCCTCCTGTGAAGTTCCCTTTGCCTGCACGGCTGCCAACTTTGCCTTCTCTTGTTCATCAAGAAATGATACAATGGGTGACCCATCTTTGTGCACTATCTTACAACTCACATGTAATTTGGTTTTCCTTAGGTCTAAATAAGCTCCACTATTGTTTGGTATTCTAAACTGGATAACTCCTTGGGTACTAAAATCATTCACCGGATAATAAGTAATACATCTAGCCTGTTTTACTCCAGAATCATGGACAGGTTTTTCAAATATAGAAAGCTCTTCTGGATAAGCCACTTCATTCAATGTTTCCGCCATTTCTTGTTGAAGATATCTTTAACTTCCTTCACCTCTGATTTTGCTTTTCTCTTTACAGAGCTCCTTCCTCTTTGAGTGTTAGTGCTAGACTGAACAATGTCCATGGTGCTCTCCTTTATATCCTCTTTCAGGTCAGACTCAGCTCTTTTGGTAGCTGCCTCAGCTGGTACAACAACTTGCATCTTTGGCATATCTTCCTTAGTCTTCCTCTTGGTATCAATCACAATCAAATTTCTCTTTCCACTCTTCTTGATGACCTTGGAGCCTCCTTCAGCTTGCCTCTTGAAGTGCTCCAGAACAGCCTTGTAGTCCAGAGAAGCCATTATTTTGAAGTGTTCGGGTTGCCTGTTCGGGTGAAAATGAATGTTCTTCTCCTTTGTGATCCATTATATAGGTGCCATTATTTCTTTCTCAGGTGAAGTGTGCAGACAGTCCAACCATTTTTTTTAAACTTTGGTTTTTCTCCATTGTGGTCCAATATGTAGATTTCAATGGTTCGCATGGATTTCACACTGATTGGTACATAACGAGGAGTGGGGATGATAAGTGAATTACCAGCTCTATAATAAGATTTGAATAATCTATATAGCACTGGTTTTTGTATAGAATCTACTATGCTTTCTGCACAAATGTTACTGTACAAAGTAACAAACTGTGGGTAGTATTTTGGCATCATAGTTGGAAGATCTATGTCCAAAATAGCAATTTCCCATTCACCATCCAGTTCCAAGGTTGTACCAAGATCAATTCTGAAATTGTCGGCAGCATTGTCCGAGAATGGTACTGTGATCCCACTGTTTCCATAGATGTACATTATTCGATGTCCTTCAGTTCCTTTGTGCTGACCCAACTGTCAAATTTTGATGAATAGCCCTTCCAACGTATTAATGCTTCCCTGGTTCCTTTCCTTCTGCGGTATCTGAGCACTTTCTCCACCTTATATACTCCATCATCCTTGGCCAGCTGCAACTCCTGTTCATAGAAACTAGACTTGATTTCTTCACCATTCAAATCCACCAGTTTGTACCTTGGAGGGTGAGAGGCTACCCTTTTGTCTATCACAAACAATTCATCTGTCCATGTTTGTTCATACCCCTTTTTGAATGGACTTCTCTCTGTTGGGATTCTCACTTTGTCACCTATTTGAAACTTGTAAACTATAGGTGTTTTTTCCCTCTTCAATTCGGTTGGTAGGTACAGTTTTTCATACAATTCCTGTTGGTTGTCCTTTGTGACTTGATTTGGAGCCATCTTGAGGAAGGAATGACGGCTGTTGTTGTAGGCTTGTACGATGTCCTGGAGGTGATCAATATAATTTAAAGTCTGATGCTTGGTAAAGTATCTGAATATTCGGCCTTTGATGGTCCTTATGACTCTCTCGGCATAATTTGCATGATACACATTATAGGCTATCATGTGATGAACATCCTGGTTCTTGAGAAACTGTTGCACAACTTTTCCTGTATATTCTTTTCCTTGATCCGTTCTGAGTGTCAGTGGTTTCCTTCCTCCTTTAAAAACCTTTTTCATTGCCTCAGCCATCAGCTCAGGAGTCTTCTTCTTGAGAGGCTCAATCCATAAATATCTGGAGAACAGGTCAATAAAGACAGCTAGGTACTTGTATCCCTTGTTATACCAGCCTATTTTGTCCAAGACCATAAGGTCTGAATCCCACTGTTCATCCATTTTTCCAACAATGATGCTCTCTCTCTTAAATTTGTCATTGTAAGGTTTGTGTAAATTATAACTCTCCTCATCCTTCAACCATTTCTTGACATCTCTGAACTTGAGTTTAAGAGGATTTCCATCAGCTTTTATGGCATTCCATAGAGCTGTAACACCTCCATAACTACCAGCCTTTTTGGGGTCATAATAAAGAGATTCAAGATATTTCTCAGACATTGTTGAGAACTATCTTATTCCTCTTCACACTAGGATTAGGAAGTAAAAATCCTATACTGGAAGATAAGAGTCCTATCCAGACCTCGCTGTGCTCTTGCTTAATGCTGAGGTTTACAATGCAGGTTATGATGACAATGTACAGTATGATGACCTGGCTGAAGAATACTACTTCGTTTTTGGGAACTTTGAAACCCAAAACCTGCCAGTCTTGATTTGATGTTGTCTCATCCATGTCCAACTAACAAATGACAAACAAGTGAGTATCTTTCAATATTTATTCTTTACAATTACAAATAATTGAAAATTTGAATTTGAATGGTAGTGCTGCATCTAGTCCTTCCTCCTCAATGTGATTCAAGATGGTGTCCTCATCCACTGAAGAAATTTCTCTCAAAGTGATCACTATTGACTGGTCAGCGCCTGGATGATTGACCACAAAACAGGTCAGATCTTCTTCTTTGTGGCCCTGGAAGGCTCTTTTTAACAAAGTCCTGAACATTCTTCTCATTTCCCTTTCAAATGTTATCAGCTTGTCTATCAGGTGAGGACCAGCATCCAGTTTGTGAGGCTCAAACTGTACATAGAAGCTCCTTTCCTCCAGACCGAAGCATCTGTTGAAGTCTGCTGATATCAGTTGAATTCTAAAGGGTGGTGCCATATTAGTTCTGCTAAATCTTTTCTGCCCACTAATTTGAGAGCTTGAACAAAACTTTGGAAGGCCCGAGGTCCACTTCTGTGTAAACTGTCAAGAAAAACCCAACTTCTTCTAGATGGAGGCTCAAATAATATGTCCTGGACTGTTGTTTTATTGAAGATCTTTTCCTGATAAAGATGAGCTGCCACTAGAGCAAAGGGTGTTTCTTCAGATAACTTGACCCAATTTACTCTTATTTTCTCACGATGTTCCTTGTCCATGTGTACTGGTTGCTGAAAACTGCAGACTGATGAAAAGAGGTGTGGAGAGAGCCCTTTTATAGGGTGCCAGGGTAGTGCTGGCCAACTGTGTGACCTTCGACAGGAACAATCAATCATTTTATTTTAGAACACTTGTGAGAAGTTCTGACATATTATGGTTTCCAGATGTGACCTTGGCATATGGGTCTGGTGCAGGTCATCAATAACTCAAGACTGGAGCTATTTTTAGAACACTTCTGTCAGTTCTGACATGTTATTGCTACCGGAAGTGACAGGTGTGCCATTAATCACTCATTCTATTTTTAGAACATTTCTGACAGGTTGGCCAACTCACAGTATAAAAGGAACTGACTTGGGGACCTAGGCACACTTGTGAAGATGGCAGCAGCAAAGGAGTTCAGCTACACTTTGGATGATGGCACTAGACTAGAACTTAGTACATTTAAAGGCCAGGTTAATCTACACATCAGAAGATTCTTCAATGAATTTGCCACAAGAGAGGGAATATGTTTGAAAGAGAGAGACATTCCAGAATTCTTGAAGATGAAAGCAACCATAAACAGAGTTTATGAAGAAAGGGAGACCTGGGAGTATGAATTCAATGAATATATTGGAGTGACTTGCTACCCCTCGGGAACTGTGGACTTGAGGTACAAGATCAGACTGCAGAATGGACAAATTTTGTACTCCAAGAAGAAAGGAATCACTTTAAGAAGACATATTATTGTGCAATTATTTGATATTTTGTGTAAAGAATATTGTTATTAAAGTCTTAAATTGTAATTATTTGTTTGTCTTTATTATACACATGATCTCGGAAAATCTCATTTTGGTGATTTGTCTATCATCCTAGCTCATTTAGGAGCTGAGTTGTGGTAAATTTTTGGCTTGTGCAATTCAAGAAATTGGATAAGTTTGATTTGTCAATATTTGAATTCCTATGCTTGAAAAGATAGCTACTAATTACCTGCGGGCAGATGAATGTTCTTTTGACAGACCTGTGACCCTGTCAATTAATGGACTATTCCAGAGGGATTAATGGATATTCCAACTGTTTTTGTGTTGTTGGCCATCAATCACTTCAGTGGCAACATTTCTGACAGGTTGCACCCCCCTCTGACATATACCAGATGTGACCTTTGACATCTGGTATGCGTCAGGCCATTAATCTGTCAAAGTGATGCTATTTATAGAACATTTATGGGAGGTAACTCCCTTAATGGTCATTAATCATGGCTGTGTACAACAGGTGCTCATAAATCTGTCAGTCCAGATGTGACCTTTGACATCTGGTATGCGTCAGGCCATTAATCTGTCAAAGTGATGCTATTTATAGAACATTTATGGAGGTACCTCCCTTAATGGCCATTAATCATGGCTGTGTACAACAGGTGCTCATAAATCTGTCAGTGATGTTATTTATAGAACATTTATGGCAAGTACCCCTGATTAATGGACTGTTCCACTGCCTGCTTACTGTATTTAAGGGAGAGAATCCACAAACAACATCATTCCTGACTGAGTCAGAGTACAGACAACATGGCAAAGAGACAACTTAGTGAAGATGAAGAAGTGCCTACCAAGTCACAAAGGCTGGATGAAGAAGCAGATCAACAAGAAGGCATGGAGGTAGACCCCTACTATATTGAAGAAAGTAGTGAAAGGATGCCAAGAAGATATGGCTATGAAGAGAGAAAATTCAAAGTCAAATTTGCGAAAGAATACATGGGAAGAAGACTGGTGGATGTTCAGGGGCAGCTGAGAAGACTGTTTGAAGATGTGGTTGCAAGAGCTTTGAGAGACTACAGCGGAGAAGATAGAGCGAGCATCACTATACAGCACAGTGACCTGAGGAGAGATATAGTCATACATATGAGAAGAAACAGAGACATATCTGCTGGAGCAATCATGAACAGGATAGAAAAAGTTCTACAGTCGGATGAGACATTGGACATTGACAATAGTTTTCAAATAAACTTTGGACTTCTTAGAACAGACAGAGGTGGAGGAAGAACTGGAAGAACTGTAGCAATAACAAACACTGACATTCAAGACAAGAACAACTCTTTGATCAAGAAAAGGTGTGTCACAGTAATTCCGGAACTACCAGATGATCAGACATGCGCAGCAAGAGCAATAGCAGTTTGCATGGCAAAGTTGGATAATGACCCTCAATTGAATCACCTGCTACAGGCCAAAAGAGCTCACAGACTGGGAAAGAATGCTCAGAAGGGAAGAGCCCTGGATCTGCTGAGAGAAGTTGGTCTGTCTCATGAAAGACCTGTTGAGGTAAGAGAATTTTACAGGTTTGAAAATCATCTTGATGTGCAGATAGTAGTACTGGATGTAGCTTTAGGATACAATATTGTCTATGCGGGAGAAACCAGAGAGAGAAAGATCTTCTTGCTCAAAGAGGGTGAACATTTCCATGCTATCACTAATATTCATGGATTATTTGCAAAGAAGGAAGTCTGTACAACATGTTTAAAGTTCTTCTGGAAGAGAACAGCACATCACTGTGAGTTAAAGTGTCATATATGCAATAGAGAAGGCTGCAAATGGGAGGAAAAGATGAATTGTGAAGACTGTAATAGAACATGCAGGAATAGAGAATGTCATGATGTTCACAAGCAAGCTGGACAGTACAAGGCTGGGGAGAGAAAGGGAGAGGACAAGCTTTCAAGATGTGAACAGTATTACAAATGTACAGACTGTAACAAACTATTAGATGCTACAAAGAGATCAAGAGAGGAACATAGATGTAATGAATGGTTTTGTCAGTGCTGTCAAGAATTTGTAGAAGGTGAACATTTATGCTACATGAGAGGAGCCGAGCCAAAGAAACCAAGAGACAAATTCATATTCTTTGATTTTGAATCAACTCAAGATGAAATATCAGAGTGTGATCAGGGATATGTATGTAAAAGAAGAGAAAACTGTCAAGATTGTACAGATGATTACACCTGTTCAATTTGTAGAAAGTGCAAAAACTGCAAAACTTGGCATTGTGGCTTGAAACATCATTTACCAAATATGGTTGTGGCTCAGTCCTCTTGTGACTCTTGTACAGATGAGGAAACTCACTGTGAGTCTTGTGGCATACAGTGCTCATCACATTTAGAGGGAGAAAATTGTATGGATTGTTATAAGAAGGAGGTGATGTTCAAGGGTTTTGACACTGTGGATAAATTTGGAAAGTGGTTGTTCAGGGAAGGGCATAAAGGAGTAACTTGTATTGGTCATAATGGAAGAGGGTATGACTACATGTTCATTTTAAGCTATCTTCTCAATAATGGGATTTTCCCTCAAGTAACTTGGACTGGCTCAAAGATCATGTACATGCAGGTATACAATTCTTTAGACATCAGGTTTGTAGATTCTTTCAGTTTTCTACCAATGGCTCTTAGCAAATTGCCAAAGACATTGGGGTTATCATCAAAATTGAAGAAAGGGGATTTTCCTCACAAATTTAATACCAGACACAATTTCAATCAAAGATTCTTTTCTCATTATCCAGCTGTACAGTATTATGGAGAAGGTCTGGATAAGGAGTGGCATCAGTCAATGACTGGTTCCTATGACATGCATGAAGATATGTATTCTTACTGCAGAAATGATGTTGTAATTTTAAAAGAAGCTTGCCTGAAATTCAGAAGTCTAATACAGGAAGTGACATCAGTAGAAACAGAGGATGGTATCCAGAATGTAGACCCCTTTTCTCAGGTTACAATAGCTTCCACCTGCATGCAAATATACAGACAGAATTTTCTTAGAGAGAGATATGAGGCTGTGGGAATGGATGGTGAGGCAATAACTGTAGAAAAGAAGGGGGGCAACTTCTATCATGAAGGGGAGAAAGTACTTTCAGGAGAAATCAGTGACAAAAAATTCAAAGATTCAGACATTGCTCACATACCTCCTCAGGGTTATGTAGCAAGGCATAATCATAGTTACAAGTCTATTCAATGGCTTGAATCTGTAGCTGCCAGCTCTGGTGTATTCATTGAACATGCCAGAAATGTAGGAGAATACAAAATTGATAATTACAGATTAGATGGTTATGACAGGCAAAATTCTATTGCTTATGAATTTCATGGGTGCAGATGGCATGCTTGCCCAAAATGTTTTCCCAATAGAGATGCAAAAGACCCTCAGACTGGACAGACAATGAAAGAAATATATGCTCATACTTTAAAGAGAGAACATTACTTGAGAAAGAAATTCAGAGATTTAAAAGTAATTTGGGAATGTCAGTTTGACCATATGGTCAGAAAGGACTCAGATTTGGCTGATTTTGTAAAGAACATTGATGTCCCTGAAAGGTTAAAGATCAGAGAAGCTTTCTTTGGTGGAAGAGTGAATGCTATAAAGCTTCATTATCAGGCAAAAGAGGATGAAAAGATTTTCTACTATGACTTCACATCCCTCTATCCATATGTAAACAAATACAAGGATCTACCTTCAGGACATCCAACAATAATAACAAAAGACTTCGATTATTCATTAGGATCATATTTTGGAATTGCCAAAGTCAAAATTTTACCTCCCAAGACACTTTATCACCCAGTTTTACCATATAGGTCAAATGGCAAATTGAAATTTCCTCTCTGCAGGACTTGCACTGACCTGGAGTCTCAACATCCTTGTCAGTGCAATGATGAGGATAGAGCAATAGTTGGAACATTCTGCACTCCTGAAATTCATAAGGCAATTGAAAAGGGTTATGTTGTCCTCAAAATATATGAAGTGTACAATTGGGAGAGACAGTCTTCAAAACTGTTTGCAGAGTATGTCAATGCGTTCTTAAGAATTAAACAAGAATCCTCTGGGTATCCCGAATGGGTTAATAGTGAGGAGGACAAAAATGAATACATCAGATGCTATCAAGTGGCAGAGGGAATAGATTTGGTTAAAGAAAATATTAGACACAATCCTGGTCTCAGAGCAGTAGCTAAATTAGCATTAAACAGTTTCTGGGGAAAGTTTGGGGAAAAGACTAATCAGACTAAAAGCACATATATTACAGATGCAACACAGTTTAGACTTTTGGCAAATGACCCAACCAAGGAAATATGCCTAGTTCATAAAATAAATGACTATTGTCTATCAGTAGAATACAAATCTCAGACTACATTTGAACCAGACAATATGAAAACAAATGAAGTAATAGCTTGTTTCACAACCTGTTGGGCTAGGCTGAAACTTTATGAGATAGTAGATTTTCTGGGAGAAAGGGTCCTCTACATGGATACTGACTCTGTTGTATTTAGAACTAAGGAAGGAGACCCTATGCCACCCTTAGGTGATTACTTGGGAGAACTCACAGATGAACTACCTGCTGGTAGATTCATCAAAGAATTTATTTCATCTGGACCCAAATCTTATGCATACAAGCAGGATGATGGGAAAGAGAAGACAAAATTCAAAGGAGTGACTATCAATAGAGTGAATTCCCAATTTGTCAACTTTAATAGCATCAAAGAAATTATTTTTGAGGGCAAAGAAATAAAACTTCCTCCATATGATCTTTTTGTAAGAGACAAACTTAGGGGGGCAATATACAACAGAAGGATGGTGAAAACTGTCAGATTAGTATATACAAAGAGAATATTACTGGATAATTTTGATACTCTACCATATGGTTATGTTTGTGCCTAAAGTTTTGTATACTTGTATATATATATATATGTAAATTTGTATCTTATAACTTGTAGAGTTGATTATATATTTTAATAAACATTGTATGTATGTTTATATGTGAATATTGTAACATGTTGATTGTAATAATAAATGTTGAAAATTGAAAAAGTGTTGTTTGTTATAAATCAGGACTTAATCAGTAGGCTAATACTCAATGGGTCAATGATTCTAGGTCAAGGAATCTGGGTCAGGGAATTTGTGTCAAATAGACCTAGCGTCTAATAAGGGTCAAATTGGTCTAGGGTCTAATGTATGTCACCTATATCTGGGTCAAGGTCAATAGGGTCAAGGTCAAACTAGGTCAAGGTCACTGAGGTCAATTAGAGGTCAATTAGAGGTCAATTAAAGGTCAAGTAAAGGTCAAAAGGGCCCTATGAACACCCATCTAGTAGTCAAATATATCTAGATATACACCTTAACTCCATCCTATCAGAAGGACATCATCTTATACTAATACCAGATGACTGAGAACAAGAATGTCAGTCCTCCGTACTTCCAAGTTTTCAATAACAAATTTGAACTTATGAGTGTTGCTTTTCGTAGCATTATATTTGGCAGTTTTTTTTCCATGGCTAATAATGACATTCACCAAATGTGAATACATGAGTGGGATTGCCTTATTCACCCAGATCTTCAATTCACCCCAACGATAATGCTTTATTGAATCATTGAAAATAATGAAACTCATTTGATTTACGACAGTGGGTGGTACAACTTAGCCCATGGTACAACTAACCCCATTCTCCCCTACTGCTCATAAAAAGACCTCCAGTGAGTAGCACAATTTACCCCAGTACCTCCTTTTAGACTCCTGCACATAAAAATATTGTAAAAGGCTAGCTATTCATATTATTAATGCATAATTTCACAAGAAAATTAATTTGTTTATATATAGCACTAATATTGAATTAATTATTTTGCAGTCAGCCCCACCCACCTCTTTCACTTAATACAACATTCTCTGGGTAGGTTGATACTCCTGTGTTAATAGGCACATGTATATTTAAAGTGATATTACCTTGAAACTTAAAATTTCCTTGTGAATACAGATCTTCTCAAGTCTCTCATACAGTGTTCAACCGGCAATATAGTTGACAGAAAATATCATTAAGGCAGACTTAAGTACAATATATTTAAGTTGTCTAGATTATTGTTATAAATCATAAACAGCCAAGAGTCATGTTTGCAGAAACAAACAAACAAACTGCTTTGACAGCATTGTTTGTGTTGTGGTTCAGAACAGTTGGCCTGCTGCAACAAAATTTCTACGGTAAGCTGCTGTAGTGCATAATTAGGCCTATACGGCAACTTCGTAAAAGTAACAGTTACCGTAAAATCAACAGTAATTGGCTAATTGCCGTTTTCTTGATCTTACGGCACATTCCTGTTGGTTTTGCGGTAGTCAATGTCACATTAACGGTTTACTGTTGAATTAACGGTAATTTACCGTTTTTAAAGATTTACGGTAAGATCAGCGTCAGTTTTACGGCACTTTTTCAACGGCACCTACGGCATGGGTTTACAGTGTACCTGAATTACAAATGAACAATCGCAAGAAATTTAAAAGCGCATGCTTCTTCTCTACTTTCAACATGAGAAACATAGAGGCTGTTTGATTAGTCATGATCAAGATGCGCAATCCTTTCATTTGCTTGTCACCAACTAGCAGGATTAGTCTCCTTAAATAAAATTAACAGTAAAAGTATTGGGTATGATCATGACAAATCATCAGCATGATGACACACAAGGTGCCATTTTCACAGTGCCACAGTCCACTTTAATTCTATATCAAAGTGTTTTACTGTAATAAAATCAACATTAAAAGTATCAATACAAATCATCAACATGATGAGACACGAAGTGCCACTTTCACAGTGCTGCAGTCCACTCTTTCTGCATATCAAATTTCCTGGCTGTAAGGGGACTTACCTTGTACCTTTGTTAGATTGTTTACATTGCTGTCTCAATACTCTTTCAAGGAGGTTTTGGTTATTTAAAGATTCACCTGTTCTTGGAGAAAGCTTCTGAACTCGTGATCGCTGATCAATAGAGTTAAACATTATTTTTTATCATTAGTGCAACAAGGTCAGATGTACCCGGTAATGAATTTTTTTGTTCTGGTCTTGTGGCTTCCATTTTGGAAGGCTGTTTAGCAACTTGTGGGGGGGGGGGGGGGTTGGTCTAGTGGTAGAGCGCTAGGTGCCAGGCCGCCAATCGCTGGGTCCAACTCTTGCCAGACATATCTTTGTACTGAGAATTACCTCACTAATAAATAATATAATTTCAATTTATCAATTCAATTGCTATATTCATTGGAGAACATAATTATGAGCCATGAAGGACGAAAGGGGGTGGAATGCAGACTGTACGCTGATAAAGATATATAATAAATATATATGTAAAGAGAGACTGTCAGTCTGCTATGTCGCTGTTGTACAAGGTGAAGGTGAGTGGTAGACACATGGCTATTATAACTTTGAGAAAGTTTTTTCAGCTTGCATTTTTGGTTAGCAATGATATTGTTTGTTCATCAAGACTGACACATGAGAGTTGTCGTATTTGGTTCGCAAAATGGTAAAGCGCACACCTGTGGCCACGAGGGATTGAATAATACACCAAAAACACTTTATGGCACACAGAAATGGAAAGACATGTGATCTTTTAATTAGTGAGATCAAATCAAATAGCATTCTCTTCATCGTGACTAATCAAACAGCCTCTATGTTTCCCATGTTGGATGTAGAGAAGATGACAGCTTTGAACTTACCATATCGATAGACAGTTACTTCTGCTCTGGTAACCTCGAGCATTCCTGCATGCGATCAGTATTTGTAACGGATACAATTACTTTTACGACAGTGATCTTTGATTTCAATGGGGTGTCAACCAGCAAGTTAATTTTTGATTAGTCTAAACACTTTAATGATTGACGTAGCCAAAAAGAAGATGTCCCTTAATTTCAACAGGATGTTTTCTATGTATCTGCATGAAAGAGTCTTTTTGCATGGTGGCGTCTGTCGTTTGACTGACATGAAAATGCATACTTTGGCCAGACGATTCCATTTGGGATGCGACATCAATTGTGTCAACAAACAGAAGATATCGAGGCATCTTTAATCCAACAACTCCTGCAAGGCAAGGGCCTTAAAAATGGGAAGTGACACTTTTTCTTCTTGTAATGTTTTTATGGCAATCATGTAATTTTTTGCTCCTGAGGTCTTAAATATGTGCACACTGTCCTGTGTTTTGATTGCGCAGAGAAAGTTAACCTTTTTATGACTTTTTGTGAGTCGAACAGATTGATAACCTTATAGGACAGATTTGTTTAAGTGTATCTGTTGATAGAATATATTTTTGGGCTGCTAAAGCTGACCTTTTTTTGAAAATTTTTGCCGTTTATGTGACCTGCTCCTCCGTTGATTTAATAACGTCAAACTCCTTTTGCATAACTTTTTCGTAATAATGTTGAATAAAATTGTTCAAATTACCTGTGTGAACTCCAATCCAATCCTCATCTTCATTCTTCAGTGTTTCGTCCAGCAAGTGTGCAACTGTGGGATCTGAAGCTGCATCAAGTAATTGTATTGCCATGTTGCTACGTGTGTCTCCACTTGTTAAAGGAACTCCACTCGCGACAAAATAAGCATCTCCGATGGTTGCTACTTTGTAAACATCAAGTTCTGATGCAATACCATCAAAAACTGTGTACATATTGTTTAGCATATACACAAAATCCATTGGTGTGCCCACTGCTGAAATTCTGGTGAAGGAAACAATATGAGGGAAGAATTAAGTGTCGCAGTCAAGGCTCTCTAGTTCTATCTTGCCAGGCTTCAAGGTGTCCGTAATGGACTTCGATAACAATTCTTGAAGCAGGAATTCAACCTTTCCCTTTTTTTCAACTAGTTCTGATATTGTGAAATAGAACTCTTATCTTAATTGCATAGTAGGTCTTTTAGATGAGGGAAGCATTTATTAAGGCTTGATAGCCATGATTGATAGATACTCGGATGTACTTCTTGCCTCTAAGTAGCCCACACTGGTGCTGATTGGGCGTAAAACACAAACTCTCACTAGGATAATATACATGAATAGAATAGAATAGAATATATTTTATTTAAGTCTCACCTCAACATTTGACAATAAAAAACAAGGAATACAACAATTAAAAAGTTGAGCCAGTCAAAAGACTTATGAGAGACTATTAAAACATTTTACCATATATATATATATGAAAATGGTTTAAATAAAAATCGACTAGAGTTAGACATTAGTTGTATTAAAAACCAAGTTGAAATATCACAGTGTATTAAATAAAATAAATGTTAACATACATAATCATTTTAAAATCAGTATAAAAACCTTCTTCGCCTTTCTAAAATATCACAAATGGCTTTGGCTGTTAAATGGCACACTTTAGGCTGAGACAACAAGTAAACAAATTTATCTGCATCAGGCAACTGAAGGAATATTTCATTTATATTTGAAATTGACTGGAACCAAACTGTACATGTATTGAAATATAGCAAGATAGACAAATAAACAGAAAAATACATTGTGAGCAACCCTGTGACATACAAACAGGTTAACAAAAATAAATACCCCTTTGCAGAAATTCTGTTTAGTCATCAACCTATCAGTCAAAATTTCAAAATACATAAATACATGTGTAAGTACATGTATGTGTTATTGGTGCCATAATTTGCCAAAATAAGTCTATTTTCAGGTACAGAAAACATAAATTGATCAATTGATTATCTTATCTGGTTTTGAGATATTTGCTTTTAAGTAATGGTATGTTTGGTGACTACAAAATATTATATTTTTAACATTCGTAAAGGCTCTGGATGGGGGGGGTATGGGGGACAGGGAACTCAAAAGTAAAATGATCAAGGGACAGGGGCCCCCGCAGGTCTCGGGCCTCCCCGTGGCGGTGGGTGGTAACACTATAGGTGAAGACCTGTATCCTTAGTGGCCAACACGAGACAGTGCGCAAGCACACGTCTCCCCGACGGAAATGGGGCAACCTGTTTGCCGTGGGTTGCAACCCGTGTCGGAGGATGAAGGGGTCCTGGTAGTTGAATTGGGTGGGCCTAACCTGGTCCCTCCCATACAATACACTACTTTGGCCTGGATTTCTCCTAGACGGGAGGCTGGATTGGCCCGGTCCAGTCAATCGGCTTGTCATGTTGTCACTAGGGCTTCGGTCCTATTTGGCCATGGCTGATGGGTCAATCAAAGAAGGTTCTGACCAAGTCTACATGCTGGCCATGTTTTAAATACGATTGCAGCTGTATCTCTTACCAAGCCTTCTACGAGTATATCCCCCATGTATCCCTGGACTAGGGTACTGGGCGCAGCCCTACCCATATTAGTCCCCCTTGTTGGGCTCCTTGGTGGGTGGGGAGCATGGGGGATGAACATCACAAATTCCTATGGCATACTCTCTTCCTAATTCACAGTCTCGACTAAAACGGCAGCGGTCATCCTCGGATGACTGTATCGACCCGGAACTTCTAAATCGACAAACGACAACACGAAAATCGGAGTACCGACACAGGTACATAGTGTTCAAACCAACTAACAGGCTATCTCCCTTCGCCATCTACAAGACCATACTTCAAGAAGTCGGCGAACCTGCAGAGACAACCTTACAGAGAGATGGAACCGTCCTATTTAAGACCAGAAACGACGACCAGACTCGGAAACTCCTTAGGCTGAAAGATGTTGCAGGTACACAGGCAATAATCGAGCCTCATCGGACCTTGAATACTTCCAAGGGAGTGGTTTTCTCCTCCCTTAGCTATTTAGACTCGGACGACGATTTACAAGAATGGTTTGAAACTTTTACCGATGTCATTCATTTTCATAGAATCCCACAGAGGGATAATCGGGAGCTTCTTATCTTGACATTTTCAGACACGACTCTTCTTGAGAGCGTTAAAGTTATATGGGAGCAATGTAAGGTACGACCTTAAAAAAAGAAATCCTCACATTGAAGGCAACCCAAGCGATATCTTTTCCGGAGGCTAGAAGGATCGTGGACCAGCACTCAGGAATTCCCAGCTATGCGGACATGGCAGGATATCGACATCCTCATCAACGGGCGACACCAAGACGAAGACTACAACTCGAAGAACACAGCATCAACAGATCACACCAACAACACACAGAGAACCCAGAAGACACTAGCAGACACTCGGGAAGAACAAATGAAAAAACCACTCTAGAGACAACAAACACATAAAACCAGTCTACTCCCCGGGCGGACCTTGAAGAATCAAACACACCGGCTGGCACCACAACTCCTCCAGATACAGCAATGGAAGAAGAACATCCAAATGAAGCAGACGCTGAAGAGGAACAGGAAGGATCAAATGATGGCGGGGACACGACACCCAGCAACGAATCCATGGAAGAAGAACAAGAGGAAGAGGAAGAACATGAAGAGGATCAAGGGGACTCACAGGAAGAAGAAAACGAAGGACAAGAGGAAGAAGAAGAAGATGATCCAGGAAACCAAGAACAGGATGGAATGGACAAAAGGGAAACAGAACCTGTGGATGAAGGAAAAGACAGGGCACAAAACGAAGACAACCAAACAATCACAACCAAAGATTATCTTTACTACTTCCTAGATGAAGAACCATCAGGTCCATCACCTGAAAAGATTGAAAAATTCCGACCGACGTTTGTACGAGTTTGGCTAGAACCGGCAGTGAAGCATCTTCAAATGTCTGGCTTTGGCAATGTGTCTCGGAAGCTGACTGAACGAACAAAACAGAAGTTGCACAGCTGGCATGAAGATACACATACAACCAAAAGAGAAATATTCAATTTAGTCACCAACTACACCTTCACTGACGAGTTCTATGGAATCCTTAGTATTTTGGTCTTACATGACCATTTGTCTGTTGCTATGAAATTGATAAAAAAACAACGGCCAACAGACAACATAACACAAAAAAGGAATAACTAAGTAGCAGTCTAACAGAACTATACAGACAATTAGTACAAACATGATACAAAAAAAGAATACCTATCTACCAATCAAACAGGACTATAAAGACACTTAGTGCAAACCAAGTATGTCTCTAAATAGCCCAACAAGGTGCTGATGAGACGTAAAGCCCAAACACACACACACACACAGATGGAACCGTCCTATTTAAGACCAGAAACGACGACCAGACTCGAAAACTCTTAGGCTGAAAGCTGTTGCAGGTACCCAGGCCATAATCGAGCCTCATCGGACCTTGAATACTTCCAAGGGAGTGGTTTTCTCCTCACTTAGCTATTTAGACTCGGACGACGATTTACAAGAATGGTTTGAAACTTTTACTGATGTCATTCATTTTCATAGAATCCCACAGAGGGATAATCGGGAGCTTCTTATCTTGACTTTTTCAGACACGACTCTTCCAGAGAGTGTCAAAGTTATATGGGAGCAATGTAAGGTACGACCCTACATCCCCAATCCAAGAAGATGCTATAAATGTCAACGTTTCGGTCACCTGAGCAAGTGGTGCAGACGACAAGAAGTTTGTGGACATTGTGGATCCCAGGACCACGTTCAATCAAAGGAACATCCTTGCTCAGCCCCTCCTCTTTGTGTCAACTGTAAGGAGTATCATCCCTCTTACAGCAAAACTTGCAGACAGTGGACTAAGGAAAAAGAAATCCTCACATTGAAGGCAACCCAAGCGATATCTTTTCCGGAGGCTAGAAGGATCGTGGACCAGCACTCAGGAATGCCCAGCTATGCGGACATTGCAGGATATCGACATCCTCATCAACGTGCGACACCAAGACGAAGACTACAACTCGAAGAACACAGCATCAACAGATCACACCAACAACACACAGAGAACCCAGAAGACACTAGCAGACACTTGGAAAGAACAAATGAAAAAACCACTCTAAAGACAACAAACACCACAAAACCGTCTACTCCCCGGGCGGACCTTGAAGAACCAAAAACACCGGCTGGCACCACAACTCCTCCAGATACAGCAATGGAAGAAGAACATCCAAATGAAGCAGACACTGAAGAGGAACAGGAAGGATCAAATGATGGTGGGGACACTACACCCAGCAACGAATCAATGGAAGAAGAACAAGAGGAAGAGGAAGAACATGAAGAGGATCAAGGGGACTTGCAGGAAGAAGAAAGCGAAGAAGGACAAGAGGAAGAGGGAGAAGATGATCCAGGAAACAAAGAACAAGGTGGAATGGACAAAAAGGAAACAAAACCTGTGGATGAAGGAAAAGACAGGGCACAAAACGATGACAACCAAACAATCACAACCAAAGATTATCTTTACTACTTCCTAGATGAAGAACCATCACCTGAAAAGATTGAAAAATTCCGACCGAAGTTTATACTCCACTGGCTAGAACCGGCAGTGAAGCATCTTCAAATGTCTGGCTTTGGCAATGTGTCTCGGAAGCTGACTGAACGAACAAAACTAAAGCTGCACGACTGGCATGAAGATACACATACAACAAAAAGAGAAATATTCAATTTAGTCACCACCTGCACCTTCACTGACGAGTTCTATGGAATCCTCAGTATACTGGTCTTACATGACCATCTGTCTGTTGCTATGAAATTGATAAAAAAACAACGGACAACAGACAACATGACACAAAAAAGGAATAACTAAGTAGCAATCTAACAGAACTATACAGACAATTAGTACAAACATGATACAAAAAAAAGAAAAACTAACTACCAATCAAACAGGACTATAAAGACACTTAGTACAAACCAAGTATGTCTCTAAATAGCCCAACAAGGTGCTGATGAGACGTAAAACACAAACACACACACACACACACACACATCAAGGGACAGGGAACTCAAAAGTAAAATGGCTGAGGGACAGGGAACTCAAAAGTAAAATGGCTGAGGGACAGGGAACTCAAAAGTAAAATTACCGAGGGACACAAAACCTCCAATTTCTTCACTAAATCTGACGATATATCGAAATTGGCATTATTATGCCCCGTCTTCACAGCTGCAATCAAGTCAGCCCTATTTTTGTTTTTTGAAGGAGTTCAAGGAGGTCTTTCCAGGAAAGGACTGCCCCCGCAGGTCTCGGGCCTCCTCGTGGCGGTGGGTGGTAACACTAAGTTGAAGACCTCTATCCTTAGTGGCCAACATGAGACAGTGCGCATGCACGGTGTGGCCCCTACCTTACAGGGGAATATCAATGAATATGTCATTTACCATGATTCCAAACCGGATCGTACGTCAACCGGGTTACCAAGGTGCGCGTCCCTCAGCGGGAAACCAGGCTGAGATCGAAAAATTAGCGACTGGACTACCAAGATTCCCACGGATAAGTACATCCTCGGATGACTTAAATGACCCTGACCGCCCCTCACACATGTCAAAAGATGAAAATTGCCTTGTGATAAATGGACTTGAGAAATCGCTAGTGGACCTATCAGCAATCGCTGTGTACGAAATTGTTGCAGACATTTGTGACAACACCGTAGCAGATAAAATACAGCGTCAATTCAATGGAACATTTCTCATTCACCCAAAGAATGACACACAAAAAGAGAAAATGACACTTATCAAAGAAATAGCGCATACACAAGTCTCCATTGAGCCTTTCCAAAAACCAGGCAAAGGCATTATCTTCTCGAAAGAGAGCAAGACATGCTCAGACTCTCAACTGTCGAAGTGGTTCCACAAACATGGCATTACCCAATTCAAACGTTTGTCCCAACGAAATGGCTATGAATCCATAAAACTGACATTCAAAAACAACAATGTACCCAAGAAAGTACCTGTGGCTTTTGAAAAGTGCAGAGTTTGCCCACTCTTTCCCCGACCAAAACGCTGTTTCAATTGCCAATTGTATGGACATATCAGCACAACATGTAGACGGTTCACAATTTGTGCCAATTGTGGTGATCGAGATCACACTCACACAAGAGACAAACCATGCTTCAGGCCCCCGCATTGTGTCAATTGCCGAGGGGACCACCCTGCGTTTAGCCACCACTGTGAAGTCTTCAAGAGAGAAAAAGAAATTGTACAATTTCAGATTGACACAGGATGTTCGTTTCCTGAAGCCAAGCGCATAGTTCAACAGGACATGGACAAAACTGACCCAAGACGCAGATTACCCAAGACCAGTTTTACATTCGTCACCACGGAGAAGGATTCAACTTTTTGAGAACCTTTTCAAGGATATGTTTGGGACAACGCCTTCACCAGACCGACCAAAGACGGGAGAAACTGTGAAATATCCTGACTCTGACTTATGCATACCACCCAGTAAAAAGATTCAACAAAGTCAACCTTCCTCTCCTTGTGCTCCACGGACAAAACTGTCACTCCAACAACCAAAGAAGAAAGAAACGGCTTCTGAGTACAAGAAACCATCCAAAATAACAAATCGAGACAGCTCAACAGACCAACCATTTCCTTGCACAGACAAGAGAAACATGACAAGCAACAAAAAAACACCTGTCACATCTCACAGACTTAACAAATCAAGAACCTTGACACAAACCAAGTATGTCTCTAAATAGCCCACTCAGGTGCTGATGAGACGTAAAAAACCAACTCACTCACTCACTCACTCCAGGAAAGGACTAAATTTAAACTTATTCAGTGACTAGTACGCCTATGAAAAATAGCAAGAAGAATTGACCTGACAAACTTTATCGAAATGATCAAATCTTGAACATGTTCAATATTTGCGAGCTGCAACTGTAAGTCGAACCTCTCACTTATTTATACATATCTTCCACATTTACCCAGCTCCCTCCCTCCCCAGAATCTCCATTGCCATTCCACGAGTTATATGCCTCATTTTCACAACATCGCTTCACCTACAGTTTGCCTCGAGTGAAATGGTACTTCACCGAAGTAAATTTATGCTCAGGGCAATGGGTCTTCTATAAAAAAGGCCATCTGCAATACTGCATGAGTCTATGTCATTTCTGATTTACCAAAAATCATCTTTGCTCCACAGAACCGCATGCTTTCTTGAGGTAACCAAAGGTCCTTCCCCGAGGTCCCAAGATTTTCAAGCATATTCTGGTAGCCATGGTATCTCGGTGACAGCCCAGGCCAGATCGACAAAGCAAGGTAGCTGCTGATTTGCCACAAAAAATTGCTTTCTCCATGTGCTACGTCCTGGCACTTCAGGTGACTCACAGACTGACACAGAGGCTGAAGTGCTCTCTTGAGAATGGGGTATAACTCATTGACATGTACCACATCATAACCCCAGTTCTAAACTGACACACCAGTGGAGCAGTGACTTAAAAAAGGACCTAAAGGCCTATAACCTGTAACATCAAGACTGAACCAAAGGCTTTCTAACAATACTTGAACTTCAAACTAAAGAGTAAATCCACAATAGGTGACCTGGTCAATTCCCAAGGAGACACAGTAAGTCAAAGAGGAAGAAGAAAAATCTAAACGGCCACTTCTCATTTGTCCTTACCAGAGATCCTGCTCAACATATAATTATTTGGAGTTCAGTAAGACTTTTGATTGTGCCCCCCAACTCCAGCTGCTCCAGGAACTGTAAAGTTATGGCATAAGAGGCCCTCCCCTTGAATGTATATATGTCACATCTTAATAGGCTGAAAGCAAAGAGTGATCATGAATGGGAGATTCTTGGCAAGGATGAAAGTAGTCAGCGGTATCCTATAGGGAAGCTTAAAACATTGTATGTTTCATCAACGGCATTTCGGATGTCACAGCATCAACCATCCAAATATTCGCGGGTGACAGAAAAATTTACTGCGTCATCTGGAACTCTGGGGACTACACCACCCTACAAGAAGACCTACAGGCATTTAAAACCTGGTCGGACCAGTGGGCAACTGTGCTTCAATGACACCAAATGTAAAATACTTCACTGAGAAAGGCACTTCAGTCCTAGAGTCAACCAGAGTTGAGCAGGATCTTGGAGTTCACAATACAAAGAAAAAGAGCTCAAGTTCCATCATCATGTCAACTTTTCAGTAAAAAAGGACAACAAGATCCTGGGCCTAATCAGACACACATTCCCAGTCTGGATGAAGTAAGCCATCCCTTGTTACAGTAGACAAACTTCGAGTGCTTACCAGTGACTGGTTTCAGAGTATCAATGAGGTCACTAAAGCTGTTGCTTCAATCTTTACCATCGAAACTGGTGGTCACTGACTCATAGGACTTCTAATGACATGTATAGATGCAGCAGTGACCAACATCTGGCTCAGTGACGTGTATCAAAGCAATGCTAAGTGAATGGGCAGTAGAACAGTTGTCATATGAAGTGCAGTCACTGAGTCATAAATCTGACCCATTTGACAATAATCATTGCTCTCTTCATGAAAGATGTGGTGTTGACACAGTCAGTCAACATGAAAGCTTATCCATCTGAAATCCGATAGTGAGTTATAAATCACGGCAGAAGTGCGACACAATTATATGCATGCTTGTGTCTAAGCAGGGTTTTTGTGTATATAAAATGTAGCAACCTGTTTGATGAACAAGGGAGTTACACAAGAAAGCCAGGGGCGTCCCTCCATTGCATAGCTCGTTTACACTTGCCCTGCCAACAAGTTCAATAAAATTCTGAAGTATTCTAATCCTTCACAGCTTTTTCTGGCCTGAAATATCTATAATTTAGATAATTGTTTGTGTTTTTCCTCAAAGAAATATTTGGAACAACAAACAGACAACAATTAAACATTCAAACATAGATACAATTGCTTTGAATATCTCAAACTGTGAATTTTGTTTGTCACACAAGAGGAAGATTAATCTGTTTGTTATAACTTCGCTAAAATGAAGCCCTTGTGGTCAGGATGGCCAGGAGCAGCAGACCCCAAGATCAGCTGGGGATCAGTAGAATTGACAGTGGTCAAGCTCTGTTGATTGCAGGCCTATTGCTCAGAGAGACAGGAGTGAGGTCACTGGTGAATGCTATGACACCTATCACACAACATGGTATGTATGGGCTATGAGTCAGTCACACGTTTATGAGGTATCAAAGTTATGGTCACTTAACATGGCAGGGATAGGGCTGTGATGTCAGTAACAGCCCAGAAGTGTGTTGCATGTAAACACTCGAAGTTCGTCTACTGTAATCAAGACTCATGTCAGGCTACAGCTGGAGTACGCCAACACGATATGGCATCCACGCTTCGCCATGCATTCCAAAAAGATAAAAAAGGTGAAAAGAAGGGCAATGAAACTTGTTCGACATTTGGCTCACCTTCCTTCAAAAAGGGACTAGCTTTGACTCCCCCTTCTTAGATATAGACAACTGCGAAGCAACCTTATCCAGTTCTACCGAATCATTAACAACCATGACATCCTTGTTTCAGCGATCTTAGGCAGTTTCCATCAATATATACAACATTATGCGCCAACAAGAGAATTTACAAGAGGCCACACCAAAAAGCTGTACGGGCAAAGTTATGACACCGACAACAAAGGGTAGTTTCCCAATAGGATCATTGACGACTGGAATGCCCTGCTGCAGGACGTCATTGAAGCAACATCTGTCAACATATTCCAAAGCTTAATTGGCAAGCACTACTTCAACAAGCACAATTTACAAATTAGGGGTGTATGCAAAGTAAATTTTCAAGTAAATGGAATGGCAAAAACGTGACAAAAACATGCGATGTCCAGAACGAAGCCGACAAAGTATCAAGGCATACAAATTAAAATGCCAATGACAGTCTGTATATATGAAGAGAGTGTCTTTGCACATATTTTTTGTCATTTCATTATGTTTTTTCTTTTTTCACCTTGAGGGACAAGGGACACAAAATAGATCTGAGGGACAGGGAACTCAAAAGTAAAATTGCAAAACCCCTTGCCAATAGAGAAATAGGCCAGCTGGTTTAATTTTTCATGTCCGAGAGCAGGGCATCGGGCCCTTTGTTGTCATCAATGGCATTCCAAAGTTGGTGTGTAATCCAAGGCATTTCACTGATGCAAGTTTAGAAAATTCAGCATCAAGTATAATACAGTTCCTCAGGGACACCGACTACTTTTACTAGTTATGAGAAATTAGATTGAAGATAATCTACTAAACCAATGTTGCCTCTTAATAGCCCACACCGGTGCTGATGGGGCGTAAAACACAAACTCACTCACTCACCGATGCAAGTACCACTCACTTATACGATACCCAGGGTTTTCACTGCTGCCAAAGATGTCCTGGCATCAATCATATGTCTCAATGCTCTGACTATTTATCTTTGTGGCTAAGCAGAAGATTTCTGAGAAGGCTTCAGAGAAGTGTCTTCCTCTGTTAGGTCCTTCTGCCCGGAGACATAGCACGGCGCATCACAAACTGCCAAAATGTGTCTAATTTTAGCCAAAAATGGATTGACACATGTCTACAGGAAATAATCTTAAGATTTATGCTTCTGCCAATTACTGAAGATAGATAACATAGATCAATAAATAGATAGTATAGCCCTCTTTTCAGATCAATAAATAGATAGTATAGCCCTCTTTTCGCAATTTATGAGATGTGTCATTGTGATGATCATATATCCCATCGAGTTATAAGGGGATATTAAGTTGCTAGAGTTCACGGTGCAAGCTTTGCATGCTATTTTTCTGTCAGGTACTGTCTGTGGAAGTACACTTCCATTTTGCATTACAAATTCTTGCTCAAATCCTTGTGAACTCTGTCAGGCAGTGACATTTGACCTAATAATTTTCAAAGTAGGGGAGACCGGGGCTAGTTGAATCGCGGGGTTAGTTGAAATTTGGCCTAAAATCAACTGTATTTTAAATTTTTGGCCAAACTGGTACTTTTGGTAGATACCCCGTTTATTGGCACATGTCATCTTACTTTTATTTATTCAAATTTTCAAAAGGCTTATTCTGTGGGCAAGAAAGTTTGTTTTTTTTTTGGGTGCTCTAGTAACTTGTTTGCTCAGTCTTCAAGGGGGGTTATTATATAGCTATGATTTTAATCCAGGTGAACTAACCTTATTTCTAAATAAGCAAATCCATGCCTGATCCACACACAGAAGCTTTTTGTTTTGTGACTTTGATGAGACTGAAAAATAAGGCAATATTGTGTTTGAGGTGTGACGGGGTTAGTTGAATCATGCATGGTGGAGTTGGCTGTAACATAGATTTCAAGTGTTCAAATTGCCTTGCAAGTCATTGTTAGTTGGAGTTACTGCAGTTATAAGAACTACTACAGTGCATGTTTGCATTCCTGAAAGGGAAATATGGAAAAACCAGTTTTTTTGGCAAAAATAGACAAAAAATTTAGTAAATTACCGTATATAATTTCTTTTCAAATGAGTGTTGCACTGAAGCTGGTGGTCATCATAGGGATATCAGTAATGCTAACGAAACCCCTTTTAAAAGAAGTTGTCTAAAAAAATTTATGACGATTCAACTAACCCCAGGGTCGGGGTTAGTTGAATCAAAATTTTTTCTGGAAGTTTGTGTCTGTGACACAAATTTCAATAATCCCTTACAATATCTCTTTAGCTGATCATTGAGTTAAAGACACTCACTATCACATGCTTAAATATGGTGTGAATATCTTGTACCGTTTGCTCTCCAGAGCAAAAATAAAAATGAGTGTGGCAACTAGCCCCGGTCTCCCCTATTATATATCCGACATGTAAATTACTAAATTATTTTCACGCTCACTGGTTACTGGTGTTAACTTCATGAAACTTCTAATATGCATTTACGTTCATGAATAGCATGTCAGGCGCTGTAATCATTTAAAAACCTAACAAAATTGCGAAAGACAGCACTTAAAGTGTGTGTGACCAACAAGAAAATGGCAATGTACATCCGACACAAAGGGAATTATAAAATGGTGGTACACAGGCTTGGTCTCATTAGGAGTTTGGACACTTTTTAAACTCTATTATTTTCAGCCATAAAATTATGTAAAAGGTAGTTCATAGCATGTTTATCAAGGAGTCAGGAGTCGGAATCAGTTGTTTTTCAGGAAGGCAAATGGAGTTGAGAGTCTGACTGCATGCAAAGCCCTGGATTTTTTTATGATAGTATAAAGGCAACGTTGTTGCCCAATAGACCAGTTGCAAGGAAACTGAGGAAGAAGGCTGACACTGCATATTGACAGGCAAAAATGCTGCAGAAAAGTTTGTGATTATTAGCGACTCTACATAATCGATATGCTGGTTGGCCTCTCATAAAACACCAGAACATTGTTAAGGATTCTTTGACAAAATAAAATAGAGAAAACTCTCAAAAGGATTCTTTATCTTGAGGCTTTCCCCTGGTCTCAACTTCTCCAAGCACCGATGACTGGCTGGTTCAAAGGAGCAACAATATTGCAAAATAACCGTTTTCCCTGAAGTTGCATGTGCAAAATCCAAGTCAAAGGGAAGTCACTTGACAGAAGTCAGCATTACAAATAACTCACGCATTGTAATCTTGAGATTGAAAAGTCATGCAGCAGGTTACCACATCGGGAGGCGCAGGTCTCGGGCCTCCTCGTGGCGGTGGGTGGTAACACTAAGGTGAAGACCTCTATCCTTAGTGGCCAACATGAGACAGTGCGCATGCACGGTGTGTCCCCTACCTTACAGGGGAATATCAATGAATATGTCATTTACCATGATTCCAAACCGGATCGTACGTCAACCGGGTTACCAAGGTGCGCGTCCCTCAGCGGGAAACCAGATGACTTGATTGACCCTGACCGCCCCTCACACATGTCAAAAGATGAAAATTGCCTTGTGATAAATGGACTTGAGAAATCGCTGGTGGACCTATCAGCAATCGCTGTGTACGAAATTGTTGCAGACATTTGTGACAACACAGTAGCAGATAAAATACAACGTCAATTTAATGGAACATTTCTCATTCACCCACAGAATGACACACAAAAAGAGAAACTGGTACTTGTCAAAGAAATAGCGAATACACAAGTCTCCATTGAACCTTTCCAAAAACCAGGCAAAGGCATTATCTTCTCGAAAGAAAGCAAGACATGCACAGACTCTCAACTGAAGAAGTGGTTCCAAAAACATGGCATTACCCAATTCAAACGTTTGTCTCAACGAAATGGTTATGAATCCATAAAACTGACATTCAAAAACAACAATGTACCCAAGAAAGTACCTGTAGCTTTTGAAAAGTGCAGAGTTTGCCCACTCTTTCCCCGACCAAAACGCTGTTTCAATTGCCAATTGTATGGACATATCAGCACAACATGTAGACGGTTCACAATTTGTGCCAATTGTGGTGATCGAGATCACACTCACACGAGAGACAAACCATGCTTCAGGCCCTCGCATTGTGTCAATTGCAGAGGTGACCACCCTGCGTTTAGCCACAACTGTGACGTCTTCAAGAGAGAAAAAGAAATTGTACAATATCAGATTGACACAGGATGTTCCTTTCCTGAAGCCAAGCGCATAGTCCAACAGGACATGGACAAAACTGACCAAGACGCAGATTATCCAAGACCAGTTTTACATTTGTCACCACGGAAAAGGATTCAACTTAATGGGGACCTTTTCCTGGATCTCTTTCGGACAACGCCTTCACCAGACCGACCAAAGACGGGAGAAACTGTGAAACTTCCTGAATCTGACTTATGCACACAACCAAGTAAAAAGATTCAACAAAGTCAACCATCCTCTCCTTACGCTCCACGGACAAAAATGTCACTACAACAACTGAAGAAGAAAGAAACAGCTGCTGAGTACAAGAAACCATCCAAAACAACAAATCAAGCCAGCTCAACAGACCAACGATTTCCTTGCATAGACAAGAGAAAAATGACAAGCAACAACAAAGCACCTGTCACATCTCACAGACCTAACATATCAAGAACCTTGACACAAACCAAGTATGTCTCTAAATAGCCCACTCAGGTGCTGATGAGACGTAAAAAACCAACTCACTCACTCACTCACCACATCGGGAGGAGTTCTGATTGATGTCGTTTTGGTTGACGTGAAGCTTTTCATTTTCTGTTCTCCTTTTGGCATAACGATTAATGAAAAGACACCTTACGGGGGTGACTCAGAAGTCAAATGGGTACTACAAATATAACATAATGGAGCAGACTGTTATGAAACTCTTGATTTATATGGTAGAGCCTGCCATTGCATCTCTTTGATCATGATATTATTGTAAAAGCCACAAATGTTTGGTAGAGATCAGTCTTGTGCCACGCAAATACATAATGATATTGGTGTCTTAAAATTGTAATTATATCTTTGTAGAAAGTGTTATTGGCGTGGCTGTGTTTTTGGGTAAAATTTTCTGAAAATGATGTTGGTGCAACCAATATTCGAATTTATTGGCCTCAGACAGTAATATTGGCCTCGGCCTTCAGCCTCGACAAATATTACTGCTTCGACCAATAAAGCTTAATATTGGTTTCCTTACCATCCCCCATCAATATATTATCAGCAGGATTTCAGCTATTTTATCATCTTATTATTGAAAACATTTATTTAGATTTTCATAGATTTGTATTTTGTTAAATTATCTTTGTACATATGTGTGTGAAACACAATTTACCCTAGTCACTCACAAATCACACTACTCACGTTGCCCTCCTGTGTATCATTCCTCAGGACCCCTATGGAAATAAGCTATGAAGCTTTCGTGTGCCATCCTAACATTTTCATCACTATATACTTCATTCCCATTTCATAAGGTCACTAGCCCCCGCAGGTCTTGGGCCTCCTCGTGGCGGTGGGTGGTAACACTAAGGTGAAGCCCTCTATCCTTAGTGGCCAACGCGAGACAGTGCGCTTGCACACGTCTCCCCGACGGAAATGGGGCAACCTGTTTGCCGTGGGTTGCGACCCGTGTCGGAGGATGAAGGGGTCCTGGTAGTTGAGTTGGGTGGGCCTAAGTTGGTCCCTCCAATTCAATACACTACTTTGGCCTGGATTTCTCCTAGACGGGAGGCTGGATTGGCCCGGTCCAGTCAATCGGCTTGTCATGTTGTCACTAGGACTTCGGTCCAATTTGGCCATGGCTGATGGGTCAATCAAAGAAGGTTCTCACCAAGTCTACATGCTGGCCATGTTTTAAATATGATTGCAGCTGTATCTCTTACCAAGCCTTCTACGAGTATATCCCCCATGTATCCCTGGACTAGGGTACTGGGCGCAGCCCTACCCATATTAGTCCCCCTTGTTGGGCTCCTTGGTGGGTGGGGAGCATGGGGGATGAACATCATACATTCCTATGGCATACTCTCTTCCTAATTCACAGTCTCAACTAAAACGGCAGCGGTCATCCTCAGATGACTGTATCGACCCAGAACTGCTTAATCGACAAACGACAACACGAAAGTCGGAGTACCGACACAGGTACATAGTGTACAAACCAACTAACAGGCTATCTCCCTTCGCCATCTACAAGACCATACTTCAAGAAGTCGGCGAACCTGCAGAGACAACCTTACAGAGAGATGGAACCGTCCTATTTAAGACCAGAAACGACGACCAGACTCGGAAACTCCTTAGGCTGAAAGATGTTGCAGGTACCCAGGCAATAATCGAGCCTCATCGGACCTTGAATACTTCCAAGGGAGTGGTTTTCTCCTCCCTTAGCTATTTAGACTCGGACGACGATTTACAAGACTGGTTTGAAACTTTTACTGATGTCATTCATTTTCATAGAATCCCACAGAGGGATAATCGGGAGCTTCTTATCTTGACTTTTTCAGACACGACTCTTCCAGAGAGCGTTAAAGTTATATGGGAGCAATGTAAGGTACGACCCTACATCCCCAATCCAAGAAGATGCTATAAATGTCAACGTTTCGGTCATCTGAGCAAGTGGTGCCGACGACAAGAAGTTTGTGGACACTGTGGATCCGAGGACCACGTTCAATCAAAGGAGCAACCTTGCTCAGCCCCTCCTCTTTGTGTCAACTGTAAGGAGGATCATCCCTCTTACAGCAAAACTTGTAGACAGTGGACTAAGGAAAAAGAAATCCTCACATTGAAGGCAACCCAAGCGATATCTTTTCCGGAGGCTAGAAGGATCGTGGACCAGCACTCAGGAATTCCCAGCTATGCGGACATGGCAGGATATCGACATCCTCATCAACGTGCGACACCAAGACGAAGACTACAACTTGAAGAACACAGCATCAACAGATCACACCAACAACACACAGAGAACCCAGAAGACACTAGCAGACACTCGGGAAGAACAAATGAAAAAACCACTCTAAAGACAACAAACACCACAAACCAGTCTACTCCCCGGGCGGACCTTGAAGAATCAAACACACCGGCTGGCACCACAACTCCTCCAGATACAGCAATGGAAGAAGAACATCCAAATGAAGCAGACACTGAAGAGGAACAGGAAGGATCAAATGATGGCGGGGACACGACACCCAGCAACGAATCCATGGAAGAAGAACAAGAGGAAGAGGAAGAACATGAAGAGGATCAAGGGGACTCACAGGAAGAAGAAAACGAAGGACAAGAGGAAGAGGAAGAAGATGATTCAGGAAACCAAGAACAGGATGGAATGGACAAAAAGGAAACAAAACCTGTGGATGAAGGAAAAGACAGGGCACAAAACGAAGACAACCAAACAATCACAACCAAAGATTATCTTTACTACTTCCTAGATGAAGAACCATCACCTGAAAAAATTGAAAAATTCCGACCGACGTTTGGCTAGAACCGGCAGTGAAGCATCTTCAAATGTCTGGCTTTGGCAATGTGTCTCGGAGGCTGACTGAACGAACAAAACAGAAGTTGCACAGCTGGCATGAAGATACACATACAACCAAAAGAGAAATATTCAATTTAGTCACCACCTGCACCTTCACTGACGAGTTCTATGGAATCCTCAGTATTTTGGTCTTACATGACCATTTGTCTGTTGCTATGAAATTGATAAGAAAACAACGGACAACAGACAACATAACACAAAAAAGGAATAACTAAGTAGCAATCTAACAGAACTATACAGACAATTAGTACAAACATGATACAAAAAAAAGGAATACCTACACTGCAAAAAATTCCCGTTAAATTTTACAGTTAAATTAACTGGCAACTTTGTTCCAGGTCTAAGAACTGTAAAAGTACTAATAAACCTGAACAGGACAATGAACCGTAAAATGCAGATTGGTACATTGAACAGTAATTTTGCAGATTCAACAAAGTGATATTACGTTATAACGTACATATATAAAACAGTTTATTTAAAGTATATTTTACAGTTACATCAACGGTCAATCAAAGAATGTAAAGAATGCAAGGAGCTGTATAATTTACTGTAAAAATACGGATAGTATGTGTTATTCTTACTTATTGCACAAGTGTGAAACAACAGACTAAGCATGTGATTTAACTGTCGCATAGCTGTAGGGATGTACCGAAGCTGGAATCAGCTGAGAGAGTGAGAGAACCACTGACTCCAGGCTCGGCCTTGCCCATCTCTTGCTTGACAGCAGGGAAGTAAGTCCATCAATTATACCCAGCAAGTAATTCGCACACGTTTGCTCACAAACCACAAAATTGATGGATATTTTCCAAGAGAACCAGGTGTCAAGTTTATCGAAGTATGTTGTATTGATGCAGACTGCGCCTGGGTTATTTTGGTTTTAATAGTGTCATTCTTTAGATCACATCATAAGACTCACACAAATGTCAATGTCATATATAAATATAACAACTTTTGCATAATGACAGCATCTTTAAGATCATACAAATGAGGATGTTCCCTTACCTTCAGATAAGTTATAAATTAAGTTTGATTAACAGCTGTGTAAAGCATATGTTATAGATGGCACCACATGTTCCGTGGTTGAAGTCCATGCAATCACTTGTTTATAGTTCCTAATCTGACCAGGTGTATTGATTGTTTGGCCAATTCAAATGTTTTGTCTGCATATATCAAGTTGCCAGTAAATTAACGGTTGAAGTAATTGTTCATTAACGTGAACTGAATGTTGAATGACATGTTGCAGTAAATTTATCTTGGTGCCATTTTGTAACTGACAAAGAACTGTAAATTCACAGACAAAGTCTGTTTTAAAAAAATACTGATAAAATAACAATAAATTTACGGTTCTTTTAGCCAGAAAAACACGGTCATTTCTTACAGTGTATAACTACCAATCAAACAGGACTATAAAGACACTTAGTAAAAACCAAGTATGTCTCTAAATAGCCCAACAAGGTGCTGATGAGACGTAAAGCCCAAACACACACACACACACTCATAAGGTCACTAGCCCCCGCAGGTCTCGGGCCTCCTCGGGGCGGTGGGCGGTAACACTATAGGTGAAATCCTGTATCCTTAGTGGCCAACACGAGACAGTGCGCTTGCACACGTCTCCCCGACGGAAATGGGGCAACCTGTTTGCCGTGGGTTGCGACCCGTGTTGGAGGATGAAGGGGTCCTGGTAGTTGAGTATGGTGGGACTAAGTTCGTCCCTCCCATACAATAAACTACTTTGGCCTGGATTTCTCCCAGACGGGCGGCTGGATTGGCCCGGTCCAGTCAATCGGCTTGTTATGTTGCCAGTGGGACTCCTGTCCTACTTGGCCATGGCTGATGGGTCAATCAAGGAAGGTTACGACCAAGTGTACATGCTGGCCATGTTAACATGATTGCAGCTGTATTACTGACCAACCCTTCTTAGAGTATATCCCCCATGTATCCCTGGGACTAGGGTACTGGGCGCAGCCCTACCTGTAGTAGTTCCCCCTTGTTGGGCTCTTTGGTGGGTGGGGGGCGTGGGGGATGAATAACAAAATATTTCATGGCATATTCTTCCTCAAACCCTCAGTCTGGACATAAACGGCAACGGTCATCCTCGGATGACCGTATCGATGCGGACCTTCTTAATCGACCGACGACTGCTCAAAAGTCGGAGTATAGACATCGGCACATCGTTTTGAAGCCAATGAACAGATTATCTCCCTTCACGATTTACAAAAAAATTCTTGAACATGTTGGCAAGCCAGAAGAAACCACACAACAGCAGGATGGATCAATATTATTCAAGACACGTAATGAGGATCAAACGCGAAGGCTCCTTGAGCTTAAAGAGATCGCAGGGACTGGGATAACTGTCGAACCTCACCGGACCTTAAATACCTGTAAGGGTGTAGCTTTCTCGTCACTCAGTCAACAAAACAGTGATGAAGAACTGAAAGAATGGTTTCTCGAATATACCGATGTCGTACAATTCCACAGAATCCCTCAAAAAGATGACCGGGAGCTCCTTATATTGACGTTTTCTGAGACCACTCTTCCTGATAGCATTGACGTGATCTGGGAGCGATGTAAGGTACGTCCTTACATCGCTAACCCAAGACGCTGCTTTAAGTGCCAACGATTTGGACATATGAGTAAATGGTGTCGGCGACAAGACGCTTGTGGCCATTGTGGTGCCGAAGACCATACTCATTCCCGAGAACAGCCATGCTCTGCCCCTCCTCACTGTGTGAATTGTGGTGAAGACCACCCGTCATACAGTAGAGAATGTCAACAATGGTCAAGAGAAAAAGAAATTTTGAAATTGAAAGCAAGCAAGGCGATCTCCTTCCCAGAAGCGAGACGGCTCTTTGACCAAAATGCGGGTATTCCTACCTATGCTGATATGGCAGGATACCCACAGGCTCAACAACGATCATCTCCAAGAAAACGTCTTCAATTGGAAGGTAACTTCCTAAATAAAACACAAAGTCAACCCAAATGCTCTGGAGATGACAACGAAAACATCAAAAGTCTTCCAGATGCATCCTCTTCACAGCCAGTCAGCAGCTTGGACAACAGTCCAGCTCTTAATAGAGGAGGCGCCAGTAACCGTGAGATTAGAAATAACTCATTGGAAACTGGTGCAGCAAAATCCTCCCCGACACGACCACAAAAAAGCAAGGACACAGGGAACTCCCGAAAAAGGGCCTCTACAAATGAAAATTTGTCTGAGGCCCAACCATCTTCATCCATTTCTCCCCCTGGGAAAAAGAAATCTTCATCACAACCTTCAAAACTTTCAAAATTTTCCCTTAATAGGGCATTTGGTAAAAAACCCACAAATAATACATCCAATAAATAAATATGAATAATATAATACACTGGAACTGTCGGGGCTTCAGAGCCAATCTTGATGAATTAAACATCTTAGCTACAGATCTCCATCCTTCCGTCTTCTGCTTGCAGGAGACCTACCTGAAGCCCACGGACAGTCCCAGACTTAGGAATTATATTTTTCATAACTATTATAATGATATCAATCATGATAGAGCCTCTGGTGGCTCCTCTATCTTGGTCAGACAAGACATCATCCATTCGCCTGTCGATATAGACACCAACCTCCAGGCGGTTGCTGTCCGAATATCATCACACAAAACATTCACCATCTGCTTGTTGTATATTCCACCAAGTCACGATCTTACAATTCATGAATTAAATCATCTTCATAATCAATTACCTTCACCATATCTTTTACTTGGGGATTTTAATGGCCATCACCCCATGTGGGGGGGTTCCCAAACAAGTAATAAAGGGTTAGTAATTGAAGATTTTATTTCTTCTCATGATCTTTGTCTGTACAATGACGGAACTTTTACATATCTTCATCCTGGTCATGGGACATACAGTCCCATAGACCTTAGTATAAGTGATCCTGAACTTTTCTTGGATTTCAATTGGTATGTCTTGAATGACTGCCATGGAAGTGACCATTTCCCCATTGTTCTTGAAGCCACATCAAGCTCCTCTCTTCCAAACCATCCAAGATGGAAATTAGACAAGGCTGATTGGGACCTCTACATTGAATTAGCGTCTAGTCTTATAAAAATTTCTTCATATGTAAATAATGATTCTCCTATCGAAAAATTCACTAAAGATCTTATTACAATCGCCAATTCATCAATCCCTGAAACTAAGGGAGGTCTCCCAAGACAAACAAGACCTTGGTATGACGCAGAAGTTAAAGAAGCCATTAAAAATAGGAAAAAAGCTCTTCGAACATTCAACACCTTTCCAACAACGGAAAACCTAGAAAGCTTCCGTATTATTAGAGCTAAAACTAGACGCCTGATTAGACAAAAAAAGAGGACTACATGGCAAAACTACATCTCTAAGTTAAATGAACAAACGCCTTCAGCCAAAGTATGGGAAATGATAAAAAAAATCCAAGGCAAATCAACATCATCTCAAATAAGCCACCTCATAATTAATGGTGAAGAATATGCAACACCAGGACAGATAGCAAATAAGCTTGCTGAAAAGTTTTCTTTCAATTCCTCCTCAGAAAATTATTCTCCTGACTTTCAACGGTTCAAAGCTCAGGCAGAACGCCTGTCCCTGAACATTCGTTCAAATAACCAAGAAGAATACAATTGTCCTCTAACTATTGAAGAGCTTATTACAGCTCTTCAAAAATCCTCCGATTCAGCTGTGGGACCGGACGAAGTCCATTACCAATTATTAAAACATCTTCCTCCTCCTTGTTTAGAGGTTCTTCTTTACATCTTTAATGAGATCTGGGATTACGGGACCTTTCCAAACTCCTGGAAAATGGCCACCATTATTCCTGTCCCAAAACCAAACAAGGACCATACTAATCCGACTAATTATAGACCCATTGCCCTAAAAAGTTGTCTCTGTAAGACAATGGAACGGATTGTAAATGCTCGACTTGTTTGGTATCTTGAGTCAAGCGACTCCCTTTCTGAAGTCCAATGTGGCTTCCGAAAGCAAAGGAGCACTATAGACCATTTGGTTCGATTTGAGGCATATATTAGAGATGCATTCATTACCAGAGAACATGTGGTAGCTGTTTTCTTCGATTTGGAGAAAGCTTATGATACCACATGGAAGTATGGAATTATGAAAGATTTGTCTGAAATGGGAATGAGGGGAAGACTCCCCAACTTTATTGGGGCCTTTCTTGAAGATCGATGGTTTAAAGTTCGAGTTGGATCCACCTTTTCCAATGAGTACCCCCAAGAAATGGGAGTTCCTCAGGGAAGCATCCTATCTCCCACCTGTTTTAACATTAAAATTAATAGCATAGTCAAAGCCATTCAAGATATTGTCATGTGCTCGCTCTATGTGGATGACTTTCTTGTTGCTCTTAAATCCAAACACATGTCTACCATAGAGAGACAATTGCAGCAAAGTCTTAACAGACTTCATAAATGGTCTCAAGAAAATGGTTTTAAATTTTCAAAGGCAAAAACAGTCTGTATGCATTTTTGCCATCTTCGAACTCTACATCCAGAGCCATCACTTAAAATTGACAATTGCGCGATCAAAGTAGTAAATGCTACGAAGTTCCTAGGGGTCACGTTTGACTCAAAATTATCTTTCATTCCCCACATTACATCACTTAAGGCAAAGTGCCTAAAATCTCTAAATATACTGAAGGTTGTGAGCAGATTGAACTGGGGAGGTGACACCACTGTCCTTCTTCGGCTCTATCGGTCAGTCACCCGATCCCGCTTAGACTACGGTTGTATTGTCTATGGATCGGCACAACCTTCTTATCTTCGTTGCCTTAACACTGTTCATAATCAAGGTCTACGATTGAGTCTTGGTGCATTTAGGACGTCGCCAGTGGAGAGTTTGTATGTTCTTGCTAAAGAACCACCTTTGTCACTGCGACGTCTAAAACTGTCTCTTCAATACACGGTCAAATTGGCTGCCAACCCGACAAACCCTGCATATTCAATTGTCTTTCATCCCAACTTCATAGAACGTTATGACAATCGACCGAACGCAATACAGCCACTAGGACTGAGAATGAGGCCTCATCTTGAAACAGCAGGAATTGATGCATTTTTTATTTCTGAAAACAGGGTTCCACAGATTCCTTATTGGAATATGAAAAATCCTATTATTAACTTAGAATTAGAAAAGTTAAAAAAGGCAGATACGGATCCCATTGAATATCAAACTAGGTTTCAGGACATCAAACTGAAACATCATGATCACAAATTCTTATATACAGATGGTTCCAAAGACGGAAACCGAACTGCTTATGCAGTTACTTCCTGTAAGGCAAATCTATATAGTGAGCGCATCCCCAATGAATGCTCAATCTACACAGCTGAGCTGCTAGCAATCTATCAAGCTGTCTGGCTTGCTGGAATGTCTGAGAAAGACAAATTTGTAGTCTGTTCTGACTCTAAGTCAGCAATTCAAGCTCTTGCAGGTAAACAGATGGATCATCCCATTCTTCAGGATATACTTATGCTTCTATCAGGTATAGAAGACAAAGAGATTATCTTCTGTTGGATTCCTGGTCATGTGGATATTGCCGGAAACGAAAGGGCCGACACGATGGCCAAAAAAGCCCTCTCGAAGGATAGAAGTGACGATACAATTCCATACACAGATATGCGTCCAGTTATTAATGAATACATCCAATCTGGATGGCAAGTTATGTGGAATGCTTGCGAGAATAATAAACTACGAAGCATATTTCCCCGAGTCAAGGAGGTTAAAAGTCTTAAAGCCCGAACACGGAGGGATGAAGTTGTGATCCACAGGTGTCTTATTGGACGTTCACGACTAACCCACTCTCATCTTCTACTGGGGAATCCAGCTCCTATATGTGATAACTGTCAATGCCCTCTTACAATTAAACACATATTAAAAGACTGTAGAAACTTTCAACGACAAAGAGACACACTTCTCCCAACAAATCCACTTCAATTTCTAATACACAAACCAGAAAACATAATTTCATTTTTACATCAAACACAGACATATTACAAAATATGAAGAAAAATGACAAAGACCTATAAAATTCTAGCCTGCCTCGATATAGCCCATTAAGGTGCTGCAGAGGCGTAAATCACAAACACACACACTCATAAGGTCACTATTGCTTATTTCATTATATGCCACACATATGTATAAATCTCAGGGGACAACACTAAGCTTGCGGTAGCTGATACCAGATTTTGACAGCAGGAAAGATCTTTAGCTTGTTTGCTTGTAGCAACCATTTGCTAGTTTGTAGTTGACAGAAGGTCTGGAGATGGTGTTTGTTGTAGGCTGCTCATGTTTCTGTATCAAACACTCTTTTAAGTGACTCGAGTTAGCCAGATTGACACAGTCTGTGTTGTGTCGAACAGCTTTAGCAGGAGAGACTGATGGATTTCCATGACCCAGTTCCATGCATGAGTTGATCCTCTTATCTGCTCTGTAAAATCAGACTGTGTTTTGACATTTGTAGTACGGATAGCTTATAATCAAACAATGTTTGTAGACAGCGTTGTGTAAGTCAGTGTGTACTTTTAACACTAACGTTGCTGACACCTTAAACCAAACAGTCACATAATGTTATAAAAATAATCTTTTATGTATCTGTTTCAACTACCAGCTGAGAATGCTTGCTACTCTCATAATGTCGCTTGCTTTCTCATAACGTCACTTGCTCCATCTGAATTCTTGCAGAGTTCACAGCCGGCGGCAGCTCACCACTGCTGTCTCTTATGCATGACGTAAAATATGAACTCTGGGTGCAGAGTACGAGTCAGCTGTTATAGCTGGAGTCAAAAGAACAGATTCAAGGTAATTTCTACTGCATTTGGGGCCTGAGCACGCCATTTTTTCAAGGCATTTAATTGGATTATAGCAGCTTAACTGTTACAGTCCTCTTGATTGGCCGAGAAATTATGTATGTCATGTGAAACCTTCTACTCTACCTTCATACATATCACCCAGGCGCCCTCAACTGATAGTAATCACCCATTTATACATATAGATAATAATAATGATATATATTTTTTTAAATGCATTACATCGTACAAACCGGTAGAACATTAAAAACATTAAGCCCAGTTCTGGCGCTCACAAGGGTTGATTGATGAGATGGGAGAGAGCGCGGGATTCGAAGTCTTCACTACATACTACTTAGAGTATTTGGTGAAGCTTTTCATGATTAATTTGTTATCTTGGGAAGTTGGGGGTGACTCTGCGACATATTAAAAAGTTCCTTTATCTACAATTACAAAAATAAAATCAATTTACCAGGGAAACAATGTACAATGATACAGGTGCAGTTAGACTTCTCTGGATACAATATCATTTATTAGCTTGTTTGCCCTTTAAATGAAAAGGAACATGCATCTGACCTACAGCAATAGTTTCTTAATTATTACTATTACGAAACACCAACTTGAAAACTAGAAGGACATGAATTTGACCTACAATTACGACAACAATTATTGTCCTGATTATTATCTCTTTCGTAATACCTGCTTAAAATCCATGCAAACATGCATTTGACCTTATATTACAACTACAATTGTCTTGCTAACCGCTATTAGAAAATGCCTGCTTACAAATGTAGACAAAAGATTTTTTTTTTTTTGAAAAAAAAGTAGCATTTTATTCTGAAGTTCTATTCAGAAGTCAAGCAAGTAGAAAAAATTCCATGACTGTCATGAATGTGTTCATGTATATGTGCGTTAGTGTGGTCCAAAGCACATATAAGCAATTTAACCAATCTTAACCTTTAATAACTGAACATTTTAAGCCAAGCATATAAGATTAATCAAGTATTTTAAAGGCTTGCAGTCATTTAATTGATATGGTTCATTTAATTGATATGGTTCATTTAATTGATATGGTTCATTTAATTGATATGGTTCTGGCTGGGCCTGGCCGGATACACCAATTCTCAATCAAACTTCCCCTGTGCTTCTTCCGCATGACCTTACATGCATTTGCTTGTGTATCTTATTCATCTGATAGAGAATCTACCAAACTGTGTGAAACTGGTTGAAGGTTTATGTGAAACAACAGGGTTAATAGCTAAAGGAATCAATTGACTCTTTTTTAAGAGCTGTTTATTTCGGCGCATCGCACAGACTTTGTTTATATGTAAACAAGGGAGCTTCTAAACAGTTGAACCAATATGAGTCCCCCTTCAAGAAAACTCGAATATCCGAAAGACCTCTTTTCCAGTGTCTGAGAAAGTTTCATTTTTTCTCTGAGCCCGCAGATCCTGACTGCACATACCCCCCTTTTCAAAAATTTGAAGTTTTAGGTTGTCCAAAAAAAAGCATTCCAAGAGGTGCTAATGCTCCACCAAATATGTTTCTTATGTATTCCAACCTAAACAGCAAAAAGGTTGCAAGAAAAGTCCTCAATTTTCTACTAAATATGATTGAGAACAAATTCTCTCAGGTCACTTGATGAAGTATGCCCCGGCTGGTGTAGTGGCTCCCCCTGAATTTAAATGATTTTGTTCAACAAATCTATAATCATTAGACTGAAATGAAATATTTTATGGGTTTCCTATCTGCATAATGGTATGTGGTTAATTGAATTGATGTCTGTGTCAAGAATTAATTTCCAAAGGAATTTGTGTGTGTGTTATCTTTTATGCAACAATCTCATTAAATATAATCACTTGATAACCAGCAAATGTTCTTCCAGTTTTGTCATTATTCATAAAGATGTTTTGAATGCAAATTCTAAAGAAGCTATTGTGCTAGACTTCAAAAGGTGGTCTTTCCATTCCTGCGGATAACGCTAGTTAATGAGCAGTATATCCAATATCAGTATTGTAAAGGATCACTGTAATAACTTCCCTTGCAAAGAGATGAAATATGTAATGATCCCGAGCCAATGCATTTAATTTACATATTGATATCAGGACTTCCCTGAATAGTTTTCTCATAAGGCATCTTTCTACTTTTCTTATCTAGTAGAGATAAAACAAAGAAGCAGGCTGAAATATCATATGAATTTCATGCGAAAAGTCAAGTCGATGCCAGACAGAGATGCAAATTGTTCCTACTTTAATATTATATACGTACAATATTGAACTAATGGATATTTGTGTCAAGATTATCCTATCGATATATTTTGTTTAATATAACTTTGCTATACATCTGCCCCCGCAGGTCTCGGGCCTCCTCGTGGCGGTGGGTGGTAACACTAAGGTGAAAACCGCTATCCTTAGTGGCCAACATGAGACAGTGCGCATGCACGGTGTGTCCCCTACCTTACAGGGGAATATCAATGAATATGTCATTTAACATGATTCCAAACTGGATCGTATGTCTACTGGGTTACCAAAGTGCGCGTCCCTCAGCGGGAAACCAGGCTGAGATCGAAAAATTTGCAACTGGACTACCAAGATTTCAACGGACAAGACCATCCTCGGATGACTTGATTGACCCTGACCGCCACTCACACATGCCACAAGATGAAAATTGCCTTGTGATAACTGGTATTGAAAAATCACTGGAGAACCTATCAGCAGTCGCTGTGTACGAAATTGTTGCGGACATTTGTGACGACACAGTAGCAGATACAATAAAGCGTCAAGTCAATGGAACGTTTCTCATTCAACCACAGAATGACACACAAAAAGAGAAATTGACATTTGTCAAAGAAATAGCGAATACACAAGTCTCCATTGAACCTTTCCAAAAACCAGGCAGAGGCATTATCTTCTCGAAAGAGAGCAAGACATGCTCTGACTCACAACTCACAAAGTGGTTCCAAAAACATGGCATTACCCAATTCAAATGTTTGTCCCAACGAAATGGTTATGAATCCATAAAACTGACATTCAAAAACAACAATGTACCCGAGAAAGTACCTGTGGCTTTTGAAAAGTGCAGAGTTTGCCCACTCTATCCTCGACCAAAACGCTGTTTCAATTGCCAATTGTATGGCCATATCAGCACAACATGTAGACGGTTCACAATTTGTGCCAATTGTGGTGATCGAGATCACACTCACTCGAGAGACAAACCATGTTTCAGGCCCTTTAGTAGAGGAACGTGCCATAGGTTCCGTGACCAATTTCTCCGACTCAATTTTTCGATGCAAATTCTGTTAGATGGGTTCAAAATAAAAAAATTTAGCGAGGGTACCCCTCTCAAAAGTTTGGGCTAACTCCACCAGGGGCCATTTTCCAAAATGGCCGCCAAAATTCAAAATTTGTTATAATTCCACTTATATTTGGTCTACAAATTCAAATTTTGGGTCTAAATATAGGTTTTAAGGGTCAGGCAATCCAATTAACATATTCCCAGAGGTGTCTGCCCAACCCTAGTGGTCATAATCCAATATGGCAGCCAAAATGGCCGACGAAAATGGTTAACTCACAATTCCGGCATCATATGGTCAAAATATGGAGTTGGAGCCTCATAAAATGTGTTGACAGGCCTCAAAAAAGTCATATATTGTGATTAATTATTTGTGTATTCAACCTCCATGGTACCATATCCAATATGGCCACCAAAATGGCAGTTCAAAATGCCCCGAATATCACTTTTACTATAATGTAGGCACTATTTGGTCTTTTAATTGGGTTAAAACATCTATATATGTACTTCAATGATCCAAACAAATCAGTTATAACTATTCATAAGATGTACACATAGATCTGTTTTTGTAAATCCAATATGGCTGCCAAAATGGCCACCCAAAATGCTTGAAATATCACAATTTTACATAAATAGTTGCCCTAAAATTGTTATCTCAGCATTGTTATAAATGCTTTAACTGTTAAGGGGTTTTCTTTTCAGTATCTGACAAATGCACACACAACCCTGTTGTTAGAAATCCAAATAGGCTGCCAAAGGGCCTCCCAGAGGGTTCAAATGTGAATTTTTATCACAATTTATTATTTTCCTTTTTGTATTATTGTACAACGTAAATATGAATTTCATTCAGATAATGGCAAATTGTACTGAATATATTATATGCAGTTAAATAACTGGCACAATTTAAAGCTTCTGCCATTGTTAAAACACAATTTAACTTTCCCTTTACAATCAAAATTATTTTTTAAATGGCAATCCAAAGCGTTAAGTCATCAGTTGAATAACATCTATTTCTGCAGCCTGAATGTTTGAAGCATTGTCAGTCAGACACTGATGTCTGTGTCATCTTTCAGTTACAAGTCTGCTTGTACCTCACAGAAGCTGTATTATTCTCTTTTATAACAATTTTTCATATTTTGGTCTGTGGGAGTAATGTTACCATGTGTCTTGTCAGAAAACTATAAAGTAATAGAAACATCACACATGAAGAATTGGAGGTTTAATATCAACCTTACGGCATGATGGGAACTGAAAATGGTCTCCATATAAACTAACAAAGAATGATGAGATTCCACTAACTGATTTTATCCTGGAATCTAACTCACCACATTGAAACAAAAAACTTAGCTAGTCTATTATTAGCTCCAACCTGCTGGCCGTTTCAAATTATGCAACTAAACGATAATGTTAAGTGAAATTCTCATCACAAATTTAATCTAAAAACTGTAATATTAAGCTTAACATATAACTAAGTTTGGTATTGTCAAAGAGTAGCAGTGTCCAATACACTCTGACTCAATATTGTAATTGCACATTGAATCACAAGATTAATACTATGAGGCAAATACCAAAGTTAAAAAGTTCAAATTTGTGAGGAAGATCTCTTTTCTGGCTTTATGACTGCTGTATCAATGGGAAACAAAACAATCGGTGAAGTTATGATCAAATATGAATTGCCGGACTTGACTTTTGGTCCCGGACTTGACTTTTGGTCCCTAGGAGCCCGTTGTCTTATCGTAATTGTAAAACCATTATATAAAACAGGAAATTACTTTTCTATGACAGTTCTGCGAAAGAATCAGTTCTGCGATGATCACATCTGATACATAATAGCAACCTGATATTGTAAATTATAAGCAACCAATATCCGCGTGGGCACCGAGTACAGAATGGGCTTGAAGTCCTGCAATGTTGCTAGAAGCATGAGACATACATTTTCAGGTTTTTACAAGTATTTTTGTAATGAGGTTTTACAATAATTTAACACTAAAGAGCACTTAGTCAAATGTAGGAATTTAAATTGACAATAACTTCAATTTCAATTTGATATAATGGCCACTGTTTTTTTTCTCTCTCCAATTGGTGCTTCAGTAACATGTCCAGAGAATAAAGATTTTCTTCCAAAATTTGAACTTTTTGACTTTGGTATTTGCCTAAGGCCTATAGTATTAATCTTGTGATTCAATGTGCAATTATAATATTGAGTCAGAGTGTATTGGACACTATGACACTGCTATTCTTTGACAATACCAAACTTAGTTATACGATAAGCTTAATATGCCAGTTTTTAAATTAAATTTGTGATAAGAATTTCACGTCAAATTATCCTTTACCTGAACTAATTGAACACAGATTGGAGCTAATTATATAATAGTTAAGTTTTTGTTTGCATGCGGTGACTTAGATTTCAGGATACCTGATATGTATTTCAATAACAAAATCACTGGAATCTCATCATTCTTTGTTAGTTTATATGAAGACCATATTCAGTTCTCATCATGCCGTAAGGTTGATATTAAACCTCCAATTCTCCATGTGTGACGTTTCTATTACTTTATAGTTTTCTGACAAGACACATGGTAACATTGCTCCCACAGACCAAAATATGAAAAATTGTTATAAAAGAGAATAATACAGCCTTTTTGAGGTACAAGCAGACTGGTAACTGAAAGATGACACAGACATCAGTGTCTGACTGACAATGCTTCAAACATTCAGGCTGCAGAAATAGATGTTATTCAACTGATGACTTAACCCTTTGGATTGCCATTTTAAAAATAATTTTGATTGTAAAGGGAAAGTTAAATTGTGTTTTAACAATGGCAGAAGCTTTAAATTGTGCCAGTTATTTAACTGCATATAATATATTCAGTACAATTTGCCATTATTTAAATGAAATTCATATTTACGTTGTACAATAATACAAAAAGGAAAATAATAAATTGTGATAAAAATTCACATTTGAACCCTCTGGGAGGCCCTTTGGCAGCCTATTTGGATTTCTAACAACAGGGTTGTGTGTGCATTTGTCAGATACTGAAAAGAGAACTCCTTAACAGTTCAAGCATTTATAACAATGCTGAGATAACAATTTTAGGGCAACTATTTATGTAAAACTGTGATATTTCAAGCATTTTGGGTGGCCATTTTGGCAGCCATATTGGATTTACAAAAACAGATCTATGTGTACATCTTATGAATAGTTATAACTGATTTGTTTTGATCATTGAAGTACATATATAGATGTTTTAACCCAATTAAAAGACCAAATAGTGCCTACATTATGATAAAAGTGATATTCGGGGCATTTTGAACGGCCATTTTGGTGGCCATATTGGATATGGTACCATAGGGGTTGAATTCACAAATCATTAATCACAATATATGACTTTTCTGAGGCCTGTCAACACATTTTATGAGGCTCCAATTCCATATTTTGACCATATAATGCCGGAATTGTGAGTTAACCATTTTCGTCGGCCATTTTGGCTGCCATATTGGATTATGACCACTAGGGTTGGGCAGACACCTCTGGGAATATGTTAATTGGATTGCCTGACCCTTAAAACCTATATTTAGACCCAAAATTTGAATTTGTAGGCCAAATATAAGTGGAATTATAACAAATTTTGAATTTTCGCGGCCATTTTGGAAAATGGCCCCTGGTGGAGTTAGCCCGAACTTTTGAGAGGGGTACCCTCGCTAAATTTTCTTATTTTGAACCCATCTAACAGAATTTGCATCGAAAAATTGAGTCGGAGAAATTGGTCACGGAACCTATGGCACGTTCCTCTACTACTTGCATTGTGTCAATTGCAGAGGGGACCACCCTGCGTTTAGCCACAAATGTGAAGTCTTCAAGAGAGAAAAGGAAATTGTACAATTTCAGATTGACACAGGATGTTCGTTTCCTGAAGCCAAGCTTATACCATAAATTTACTTCTTCAGGTCAAAACAACACGGTTATCAATAAAGAACATCACAACTTACAAGGGGGGTGTATACTTTTGCAACACCCATTTTCACTGATTTAATTTTTTCTACTTTACCATGACTTTCCATCCAGCATTTTATGGTGTATATAGGTTGTAAGAGAGGTCAGTATGACCATGTAGCGACATGAGAATGATGGTTCTTTTCAGAAGAAAGATATGTCAGGAAATGAAAGACCACTCCAAGGGGGTTAGACCTGTTCAGAATATGCTTTTGACCAAAATTCATAGCCTACTGCACTGATTCCCATGCTTTTAGGTCTGAAAAAGCCAAAAATCACAACCATTTTGATCTGTGACCATGGGAACCTTTGCCTCAAGAGCCCTGAAGTTATGATGTTGATTTCTGTCAAAAACGCCTAAAATTGTAGGAGTGGGATGATGGTTTATTTGTATAACTCCTCAGGAAATAAAGATATAAGAATCACACTTACACCATGTGAAAGATAATCAAATTGCCTTTCAAATGGTATCAAAAAAATAAATTTTTATTATAAAGAAGGTACTTTTCCAGAGAAGAAAACATAAAACTTTGTGTTTCGAGGGAACAAAAAAGAAAAATTTAAGTGTTTTTGAACCACTCGAGTGCAGTTTTCACACTTAAATTGGTAATGTAAGACACTGAAACACTTGTTGGGATCATAGAGCATCATCTAAATCAACAGCACGAGATAGTGAAAATATAGCAACCCTACAACACCTGTTTAGTATCTACATTCTACAATGCAGGGAATTATATTGTTTTATCAATCGAACACTAGCAAGTCCAAGTGTATGAATACTATAACTTAAATATATATACAAAACAAAGCATGAAGTACATCTCCAAGTACAACAGAGTCCACATTTACCAATCCTACAACACTTATCAGTCAGGGAAATTATCACCAGCTGATGACAATCAATGTCCTCAGCCCCACATGACACTCAGCCAAGCTCTGTCATCACCCTCTCATGACCTTCTCTAAGTGTCATGGCCCAGCCATGACTTTGGCGGTGCTCAAAATCATCTTTGACAGGCTATTTAAAAAGAGCTAATGCAACTATCACTTCCAAACTTGGTATAAAGTTGTATCACAGGATCAACTAACTCTATAAAGTTTGGCAGACCTATCCATTACATAATGAGGAAAAGAACCCGAAGGCTCCAGAGAAATTAAGAAATTGTCATCACCTGCTGATGACTTTTTAGTATTTCACAAAATTGGATAGAATTAAGTCCCGCTACTGACATGCCGCTGTGTGATGAGGATGGCTGCACAGAGATCAGACTTCCTTCTGATACCCAACTGATGAACCCCACAAACTCAATCATCCTGTCAGGGCCAGCACTTGGCTGGAATTGCAATTGTCCTCATATGACGGTAATTTCCCTGACTGCTTATTGACAATCCAAAGCATAAACTACAACTGACAGATAGATCCATGTGCAGCAAAACCACAAAAAGTACACACTAGACACTACCCACAACACAAAAGTATTAAAAGTAAGCCTACACATAAAAGCCCAACTGAATCAATATTTAGCAATGACGTAATGCTACAGGATGATAGTAGGCATGACACATCTACATTCTGCAAGCGTAGAAATTAAGGAATTGTTTTACACCAGTAATTTTTTCAAACATTTAGTTTTTATGCTGCAATTTTAAACTGTCATTAAGAGGGAACATAATCAAACATGTATTCAAGAATCATTATTGCCCGCCTAGATTTTTTGAAATTGTCAAATTCCATGTTTCAAAAACCTGAAGCAATTGATTTGCTGGCCCTGAATTTTTGGTCATTACGGTTGCAAAATTGGCCACCATTTTGATGTCACACTCAGCCACACTATTTCCTACCTTGACTGAGTGTAAAATAACTTTGAAAATGACATTTCTGTCCAATTTTCAACTGAATGACAAAGCATGTTGATGTCCGGCATATAGAACATCAAGTACTAAAACGATGGACTAACCAGATAAGGGAGCAGTGTCCAATATGAATTCGATGAGTGGAAAAACGGGGTTTGCTTGTTTGAAAAAATGCCTGGCTTCACGGAGAGATTTATTTATTTATAAAACATATTTTTTCAGGGTAAAACATTCAATGCAAAATTATTGTTTTACAATATTGCCCTGTGTAAAAGGAAGACAAAGATTTAAAAACTATTAAGAATATATAAAGAATGGTCTAACAACAAAATAAGATAAAATATATACCTGTGCAATTTAAAAAGTAACATTCATGAAATTATTCTTATATTTAGATTATCATTTGTTTTGTGGTGTGGACATGCCTATATGAACAGTTCATGACGGAAAAGATAGTCTGCTGATTAATGATAACAGAGACACAAGAAATTTTTTGAAGAGGCAAATTAATTACCATTTATTGAAACTTATTCCTCAATCTGGTTGGACAGAGTCTCACTTCATACCATTGGATGTTCTGAATGTTGACACTGCTTGGAGGAGTCAGCCAGTTAAAAATTGATAGAAAACAACAGATTCAAGGTTATTGAAAGAACACAGTATGTGCAAAGTTGCAGATGATTTTGGCTGAAAGTGGCATCAAAATAACGAGTCAAAATAATGACTGATTTGGTAACAGTGATAACCATACTTCAGGAGGTGAGATATCTGAAGTATGGTTATATCTGTTACCAAATCAGTCATTATTTTGACTGCACTTTCAACCAATATACTGTGTTTTCCTATCACCTTGAATCTGTTGTTTTTGTCAATTCTTAACTGTAAGTGTATGTTATGCAGTGTGCCTAGGATATAAGTATTGAAACACTGGTAAATTTGGATTCCATTGTGTTTGGAGATGTACTTCATGCTTTGTTTTGTATAATATGTAGTGTTCACACACTTGGACTTGCCGGTGACTGTAGAAAACATGTATAAAATATCGAAACTGCCTGTATTGTCGATACTAAGCATGTGTTATGGTGTTGCTATATTTTCACTCTCCTGCTGTTGATGTATAAAATGCTGTTTTGTTCGAGACAAGTGTTGCAGTGTCTTAGATTGTAATTTTAGATGTGATAACTGCACTCAGGTGGTTCAAAAACACTTAAATTGTTAATTTTTTTACCCACGAAACACAAATTTTTATGTTTTCTACTCCAAAAAAGTACCTTCTTTATGATACAAATTTATATTTTTGGTACCATTTAAAAGGTAATTTGATTATCTTTCACATGGTGCAAGTGTGATTCTTGTATCTTTATTTCCTGAGGAGATGGACAAGAAAAACAATTACCCCACTCCTACAATTTTAGGCGTTTTTGACGGAAATCAACATCATAACTTCAGGGCTCTTGAGGCAAAGGTTCCCATAGTCACAGATCAAAATGGCTGTGATTTTTGGCTTTCTCACACCTAAAAGCATGGGAATCAGTGCAGTAGGCTATGAATTTTGGTCAAAAGCATATTCTGAACAGGTCTACAAGGGGGTGTATACTTCTGCAACCCATTGTACATACATGTAGGTCAGATACTGACCTTTGAAAATCCATCAGATATGTTATTCCATACTGCAAATTGACCAATTTCATGAAAAATCATTCCATTTGCAAATGAAGTTGACCTTTGATCTTAACCCCAGCAGTACCAATAGTACCAATGACAAGGGTCCAAACCACATTTGATGGCATAATATCGATACTAAAATTTTGCCTATCTGATAAAAAGACACAGATATGGGAATTGCAAGATTTCATCGAACATATGTTTTTTATATTTTTGTTACCATGGTAACCATTTTTTCCAGGATAGCACATAGATAGAACAATAAAAGTGTAATTTCTGATAAATTCAGGAAATTCTGCTCAGAAACAATCTATAATCTAGCCGCTCATGCAGGTACAAGTGATACCTCACAAAGTGTCCTCCAGCAATTATAGAGGAAGACCCAATAAATAGCTCATTCATGTGATGAAGAAACTAGAGTACAAACGCCCTCTCTTGCTCCATTAGATGTTAGGTTTCTTTGTAAGGTTTCTTGGCATTATTTAAGAACATGCTCCAATGTGTCTGGGGGGTTTTGTATTGTCTGCAACTCAGGTCATTAAATTGTATGACAAAGGTTGTCTACCGATGTCTCTACTATCTATTTACAAAATCTGCACTTGTCCTTTAGAAGTCTCTCACCTCCTTGCAACTGACTCCGCTTTTTTTGCTTTCTTACTCCCTTTGCCAGGTCAGGTTCTGGGATCTCAACACTTTGTAATGCACCAGACAATTTGTTATCTCTTCTCTAGTAATTTTATATGTAATCTAACATTCAATCACATAAATGTTGCTGGAAATTTGAGATTGGATAAAAGCTACTTGTGCAGTTTAGATAGCATAACTGTGTTCAAAGCAAAGCTGTATAAGCGATAAAAAGCATTCATGTATCAGTTGACGGTGACTCTAGGTGCTGTAAAATCCTGTGCAAACATAAATTGAAGGAATGGGATCATCCATGCAATGACTGGGCCCTTGCACATCTTATGCGCAATGAATTGATCCTTTTGTCATCTTCAATGCAACAATTTGATTTAGACCTAGAGCAAATTGATAAATGTAATTTGCAGTTACACAACACACTCTTGTAATTTTTTCTAATGGTATTACGGTATCCATGGTTTACGTGCATAAACCAATCGCGACCAATTTCTTAGCCTGTCTGGAGGAGCATTACCTTCAGGTCCAATGTCAGACAATTCCGACAGCATATTTTCTTCCATTTCCAAAAATCTTGTAAATGCATAATAACATGTAAATGATGTGGGAAGACTTTTTCACCCCATGGACAATTGGAGTAGCTTTTCTCAATTTCTTTTGTTATCTTGGGATGTTGTTGTTGACATATAAAAACGTTTCCTTGTCTGTACTTACAAAAATAAAACCAATTTAGCCAGGAAACCTTATACTATGGTACATGTGCAGTTGTACTCACGAGTGTTTTCAAAAAAAGTTGTGAGCTTGTGATGTGTGTCTATATTATTAACAAGGGTATGAATGATAGGCCATATTGAAAGATTTGTTTATAAAATTTAGTGTGCTGATTATTATCTATATAAGGCATGACCCACCTGAAAAACGAATTGAACACCATCCTTGTGTATTTCTGCAATGATTTCATCCACTTATGGGTGCCAGCTTCATTGTTATAAACAGATATCCTGCTGTTGAAGGAGACAGTCAACTCATTTACCATTTCATTTAGGGCCATTAGACTCAATGAACCACTCCATGCATCAATGATTTTGCAGTAAAATAAACAAATGCTGTGATTGGATGATAAATGATTTGTCCAAAATAATCAATTACTTGGTTGCAAATCATTCAGGAATTGTTGTAAAATTATTTCATGCCTGGTGATATTTTTGTTATAATTGTCTGCCTAATTTTAAGCAAAATTTAAGCAACACACCTGTCAAATGACAAAAAAGGCCAAACCTGATGATCACTTCCAAACCAAGTGATCACTGTCATCAACAAAATCATTAATTAGAATAATATTACACTTGGAAAAAAGGATTAGATAACACACAACACTGATTTTCTACAACATAATGACCGCTGACATTCCATGGCTTTATTTCATGCACTGCACTGAAATATGGTCCTGGTAGCCTGAAGACCTGTGTAGTTGCTTGAAGATGTTTCTAAAAAACAGGTTCATGAGTGCTTCTTTTGGTCAATGATAATATGTATGACATTACTTTTAGGTCAGCATACTGAAAGTCTCCTCTTAATTTTTATTTCATTACTCTGCATGGTTGTGAGACGATGGGCCTTTTTTTTCATTTTTGCTCCTGAGTTAGCAAAGAATAGATACTTTTGACTTTTTTAGAGTTTTCCATCAGCATGATCAGATAATTAACCCTTGATAATGTGCAGGCATGTGTTATTGTATATCTGGTGTGTTTTGTAAAATCACAAACGATCACTCAGATAAGTCAGATTACATAATTCATTCTTCTGTCACAGAAATTTAACCAACATGGCAACCTACCAGGGTTGGAGTGTTGGAATTGTAGTAAAATAGAATTTTGGGTGTCAGTATATTGCAGGAAGGCATGCAGTCAATATGCTTGACATACAAATGGAGTGACACACCACACATATTTCCACCAGAGGCAGCACCTCACAGTAACATTTTCAGAGTGATAGGCCCATATCTGTTTCCCCCTGACACTTCTTGTACTTTAACACATGACATTTGTAAATGAATGGGAAGCTTTCAAGTTTCTCCTGGACCACTTTACAGTCTTTACTTACTGTCAACTGAGTCTTAGAAAAATGTGATGGTCTCTAAAAGTTTGGAAGAGGAGATTTTTTAAAATTTCTAAATGGAGCTTTTCCTTTTGTCATGCTTTTCTTTATTGCTTGTAATAATTCAAATTTGCAAGACCTTGTAATAGCAATTCTCTTTATCACATATATGTAGTCACAATAATGCAATTGATCCATTGCAATGCAGCTGTGGATTGTAATTATGTTTCTCACCAGGTGCTGTCATGTCTAGAAGTGATTGACCCCCTGTTGCTAAATCTCAGAATTAAATTTTGTCCTTGGCTGTTGTTTTGATTATCACTGACAGCCATTGTTGGCTGAGTCCAAAGACCCTATACAGCAGTGTTAGCTTTGGAAAGAGGTGGTTTTCATTAAAATACAGAGGTGGCAACAACCTTTGGCCTGCCCCATACAACAAGGCAGTTGCATGGAGCAAGAAAAACATCAGGTAAGACTTTGTCAATTCTTTAAAATGTGTCAATTTGAGGATAAACCAGCCCAAGAAAGTAGGTGAAATGCTAGTTTCATACTCTGTATATCTACTCATCACAAGCTCATCACAAACAAAAGGTGACTCCACTCGTGGTTGTACTGCCTTGGATGCAACTAGTTTTCCGAGCAACCGTTTTCCTTTTCAGTGAAATGGACATGGATTTGACTTGCAATCATGGCAACAATAGTCCTAATCAATATCCATCAGGGAATACCAGCTAAGCTGAAAAACACGATGAAAAGCATGCATTTTGGGTGGCTCTTAAATGAATTGTATAAATTTCTCTGTCGGGCCACCCTCTCAAATCATGCCTATTATGGAAAAAATACTGTGTGTAAATTATCATGCAAATTGGTTAATATTTTAAAGAGGTGTGCCCCAGCCCTTGGAAGTTTCTACAGAGGAACCTCACCTAAAGATCTCCTCAATATTAAGACCACCTCAATTTTAGAACCACTTTATTTTGTCCCAAATATTCTCCTTTGACAGTAACGGTAATTTGATTCAGAATTAACACCAACCCTAATTTCAGAATTAAGACTGACTAATTTGGTCCCAAATGACCAAATCTACATTGTGCAAGCCACTCCAGCAGAACATTTCACTTGAATTAAAGTGAATCACTATCAACCTTTAAAGTGAAGCCTCACAAAAACTCCTCTAGCCATAAAAGAGGAAGACTCAATAAATAGCTCAATCATGTAACATGGAAACTAGAATCCAAAAACACTCACTCGCTCTTTTAGATGTTAAGTTTCTTTGTTAGGTTTCTTGGCATTATTTAAGAACATGATGTGTCTGGGTGGTTTTTGCTTAGTCTGCATATTTGGTCAGAGTATTTGTTCTTGTTACAAGCACCTGTATGGAACCTCGGGTCAATACACTCCAACCAAGACACATATTCAAACACGATTCAAACATGATTTGTATGACAAAGGTTGTCTACCGATGTCTCTGCTATATGTCACAAAGTCTGCATATAATATTCAATCACATAAATACTGCTGGAAATTTGAGATTTGATAAAAGCTTCTTGTGCTGTTTAGATAGCATAACTGTGTTCAAAGCAAAGCTGTAAGTGATAGAAAGCATCCGTGTATAAGTTTATGGTGATTCATAGTACTGTAAAATCCTTTGCAAACATAAAAATTGAAGAAATGGCATCTTCCATGCAATGACTTAATCTAGGACTTTGTGTGTCTTATGTGCAATGTATTCATCTTGATTTTAGGGCATCGTTTTATGCAACAATTTGATTTTGACCTAGAGCAAATGTTATTTAAGATTTCCACAAAGCATAGGATTGAACGTTTTTCACTTTGCCACTTCCCGTATTGATGTACTTATATGTGTGTAATGCAATAAAGGCCCACAGCAAGTGATGATGTGATACTTCTCCAGCAGGTTATTAGTATATATTGCATGTTCGCTTTCTAGAGTAGGCCTATGTTCAAGATTATGATGACTAATGATAGATCATATAGCACTATATTGAAGGTACCTGGAAATTTCCAAAAAGTACCAGTGATGTTGTCGGAGAACGAGACCGAGACATCACCCTCAAGACCGAGCCTCTAGACGAGGCCATGAAAATATGCCCTCGAGGCAGGCGTCGAGGACAAGGCTGGTCTCGAGACCTCGAACACTGCCAAATATTTCTTATTGAGATTGATAGAGAGACAAGAGGCATTTGATATATAATATTAGATTTCACATGCACACTTTAATTTGAAGAGACAATTGCCCATTCAAACAATAGTTTAAAAATTGTTCATGTGAACAGACTCCTCTATCTGGCCAAAAATAGCTGTTATTGATGGGCCACCCTGAAATCTTTAGGCTTCTGTTAACAATTTCAAGTTTCATTCCTCAACCACTGTCATTCGAACTTTGCACACTGCATTCTATGAACTAAATGGCCTCTGCCCTGCTTTGTTGCATCATAAAGGGTTTAATGTTATCAATGGTCATTGATCAAGCAATTCCAGTCCATAACAGTTATTGCAGTGTCAGGTGGCCAGGTATAGAGGCATACTGTTTCCACGTATGATGTGTTGACCCTGTGTTTCGCCTTTAAGTTTCTGTAAAAGACATCCTTACATACTCATTATTTTTGGCTGTTCATACACATCTCGCTGACACAGTCATAACTGGAAATGGCAATGATTGCCACTTTGCTCCCTTAAGGTGGCTCGCTACCCACGAAATTACGTCACCTGCACACATTTCCGCGCAACCAGGCAGGCCCTATCTATGGTAGCGTCACCATTCTGCTGTCACTGCTTTATCATCTTTTTTTAATTCTGAGAATTTTGTGTGTCGGCCGCTTCGTTTGCAATTTGCGCCATTTCTATTGGGGTTAGAGACTTCTCGTTTGGAGCATTAGATGCGCCATGAAGAGTACTATAAACAGCCGGAGATTCAACTTGATACTCAAAAAAGAAAATTTTTACAGGCGACTTTCGGCAAGCAGATCTAATTTCTCAAAAATGACTTTGTGACGTAAATAAATGATTATATCAATTTGAAGTGTGGTAGGAAGGCCTGTCTATATCATCATGTTGTTCCCAACTATTTTTGGAAATAAATGACAAAGAAATGAAAAATCCTATCTCGTCGATTTTTTTTAGCGCCATGGTTTATAAAAAAAGTTTAAATTGTCAAAATCGAAACTTATATTCCGAGTCCCTTGAAAAGTCCTTTAAACTAAATATATCTCTTAGAAATTGTAATCACCTTTTCCATGAAAGTGTCTTCTTTAATTTCATGCTTCATTGCATAATATGGAATGCATGACAACTGAATGGCAGAACAAACTTCACAGTAGGAAAAATAAGAAAACAATTTAGTTTTTCAGGTTTGCGTGGACTGACTTTCTGGTACATAACCCCAAATATTTGTTTTAAAAGGCTGGTAGCGACCACTTTTGTTTACATATTCTTGCTATAAACTATATTTTGGATCATTCTAAACTGTTTTTAAGAAATCCTATCTTGGAAAGTTCACGAGTATCGAGCCACCTTAAATAATTATGTGAGCAGTGCACCTTGTGTATGTTATTATTGGCACTTCTGTTAACAACAAATTCTGCTCTGAATTCCGTTACTGCAGTTTCATGAAACATCGAATGCAGTACGCAAGATTGGCCTACATTCTGTCAACTTTATGACGATAACACAGATATCTTATGGGTTTCTTTTGATCGATGATCATTAAAAGCGATTCCGCACCATAATACAGAGGTCAGGTGGCCTGGTAGAAACTAATTTGCATATATAGCAACACTGTACATGTATGATCAGAAGTGTTTCTTTTAAATTGAAGAAACTCTTACAGTGAGCCATAATAATACTTTTTAAAATATATTATAAGACAGATTAATTATATTTTCTCCCATGGTGTCTTAAATACTGTCAACAGTGAACCTCAAAATGCATTGTGTATGTTGTTTTTATATGATGATCTGATTAAATATGTCCATCTGGCAATCAGTGAATGTTCTCTATTAGTAATGTTGCTGTACAACTCAAACTAAAGTAGGACTACCCCAGCAGGAAGGAAAAATCAGCCGCTATACTTTACCCGTTCACACCTTTTGGCTACCCCTGAATCACTTCCTGCCTTTACCTACTTTAAACTACCGTTTAAATTTACATTAAACTTACATTTAAACAACACCAATTTAAACTCCAACACCCCCATTGTGTTTAATTTTTTTAACTGTGCTCCTTTATTTGTAATTAGATTGCTAGCTGTCTTAAAAGAATTTTTGATATGGAATATGGCTGTGGTCAGAAGTCAAAGGTAGTTGTAAGGAGATTTGGGGTGAAGAGAACATTGCTGAGCAGAGAATGAAGATATCCACCACTTTCTGTACCCTGTGATTCATTTGGTGTGTTCCTGCACCCGATAAATGGTAATATAACGACATTCTTGAATTTTTTTTTTATTTTTCTTCTTAAAAACATATTTACATGTAATATGTGTATACCTCCCACACCCACATTTTTGACAGCAGATCCTGAGTTATCAATCAATATATACTATTTGCCTCAAATTCATGTATCCATGCAGTGTGAAAATCTGCAGAAGGCAAACACAACTTTAACTCTGATCTTCATTAAAATGTATAGATCTGTAAAAAAAAAAAAAAAAAAGTGTTTTAAAATGCACATCCATTGATTGAGCAGTGAATTTTATTTCTTCTCTGCAAATAGTGTAGAATGTCATTTGAAATGTTTCTGAGGACGAACAAGGAAGAGTACAATATCTCAACTGTGCACATGATACAGCACATGCAGTAAAATCTAAATTTGGAGAAAGTATATGATATCATTGTAAATGCTATGCAATAATTCTATTCTACAGATTATGATCTTTTATATTAATTTTCTTAAATAGATTTCTTTTTCCATGCAATGTTTAACACGATTCTTAATGTTTTCATACTGCCACTCACGAAAGACATGCCTAAGAATGACCAGAATGTTGGGCCCAATATTGCACTTGTTTTATGTCACTGTCAGTCTGTATATGGCTAATGACTGCAGGAAGTCTTTGTAGTATTATATATCAATTCATTCACTACAACAAGCTTATTTTCCTTGAAATAACAGAATCTCTTCTATAATTGGTCAATAACGTTTTTTTGGAAGGCGTTATGGGGTATTATTATATACTTGGCCATGAATTAAGTAGGCCGTTAACTGGATTTTTCAGGGCCTTCATATGCCATAATGTATGGAGGGCCATAATCTGGTTAACACATGGGGGCCATAATCTGATTAACACATGGGCAGGTGGTGCCCTCTGGTGTATTTTACGCTTCGTGACGTCACCAGAGGTGACGTCATGGTGACGTTGTTGACTTGAGGAATACAATTCGGCATGAAAAATGGTCCGATTTGGAAAATTCAAAAGCCTAAGACTATTGTAGCGCACTACAGATTACAGAAATGAGCTTAGATTTGCTCTATCTTCAAAAATAACGACGCCAGAAGGCAAAACGCGACGGCCGTCATGAGTAATAGCCCTTTCACACTGAAGCTCGTACAGCCTCGTATGAGCTCATTTTAAGTCAGCAACCCTACGAGGAGGCCTACGAAATTATGCACAGTCAATCAGCAATCATCAGCAGTAGTACACCAACACTTTTGGAAAAATTAAACATGTTTAATTTTTTGCTGCGGATGCGGGCGTGTCATTTACACGAGGTTATACATAATCACACGATATCTGCGCATTATGAGCTCGAAATGTACACAATGACACGACATAAAACGAAATCTGGACGACATAAAACGAGTTCTAAACGAAACTGTACGAGCCTGTACGCAACCCAGAACGTGGCCAGTACACCAGTAATCGATACTAATCATAAACCAGTCACCAGCAGCTCAATTCTAGTTCATTTGCGTACTAAGTTGCGGATTTAAAACAGCACAAATTTGCTGATGCTTGCGTGCTATTATGTAAGTGTGAAAGGGCTATAAGGTAAATCAAAATTCAAAGTGCATTATGAAATTGTGAAGGTAAAAAGTATATAATAATGATAATAACATTTTATTTGTCGGTCATTATGGGGTATTAATCAGTTATGGCCCTCGGGCAGAAATCATTTAATGCCCTCGCCTGGCGGCTCGTGCATTAAGTTAATGATTTCTGCCCTCTGGCCATAACTGATTAATACCCCATAATGCCCTCCAAAAAAATGTTATTGTATAATTATTATATACTTGACCATGCATTAAATAGGCCGTTAACTGTTTTTTTCAGGGCCTTCATATGGCATAATTCATGGAGGGCCATAATGTGGTTAACACATGGGGGCCATAATGTGATTAACACATGGGCAAGTGGTGCCCTCTGTGTATTATAAGCATCGTGACGTCACCAGACGTGACGTCATGGTGACGTTGTTGACATGAGGAATAAAAAATTCTGTCAGACATTGTCAGATTTGGCTCGAAATCAGTGAAAAATGGTCCGATTTGCAAAATTGAAAAGCCTACAAACACTGCAGTGAGTCACAGATAACAGAAAAAGCCCTAGATTTGCTCTATCTGCAAAAATAACAGCGTCAGATCGAAAAACGCAGCGCGAAAAGTGACAAAATGGACTAAAAATGTAAGTTTTAGGCTAGATTTATCCATCACACCTTCGTTTTTCATGATTTTATTTAATCACTACATGATAATGCCAGTTTTTATAAATCTGCAGGGGTTTGGGGAAGAAAAACCATGGCAGTGTACTTCATAAAAATTTGGGAAGTTGAAAAACAATTTTTAAAAAGTATATAATAATGATAATAACATTTTACTTGTTGGGCATTATGGGGTATTAATCAGTTATGGCCCTCGGGCAGAAATCATTTAATGCCCTCGCCTAGCGGCTCGTGCATTAAGTTAATGATTTCTGCCCTCTGGCCATAACTGATTAATACCCCATAATGCCCTCCAAAAAAATGTTATTGTATAATTAACGCCCGCGGTCTGGGCGTTAATGGCCAGACAATGCCCTCCAAAATGATAATAATGAGCCATTATAATAATTATGTCAAACAAGATGCCAATAAGGAAGATCTATGATACCTCCTTTGCAGGTGTATATGTTAAAGGCATCGTTATGAGTGCCGTGTGATGTTTTCTTTCAGTTTTCTTATACCAGTATGCAAGGCTCTTACAAAGTAACTTGCAACAACTTCTGTTCTGAAGAAACTATTGAGTTACATAGATATTTCGAAATGTGGCATGCACGGCCACTCCTGTGGATTATATTGCTTCTTGGTATATCCAATTTTCATAAAGGAAAACTTTTCATCGAAGAGATGGAAAATTAGCCGGAGCCAATCTACGTATACAGGGTGTATATATCTATATATTAATCTCATGAATTCTCAGAGCAGTTTTCCAGGCGTCTCTAAATTTGCTTACATCCAAAGCAAGGAGAGGCGGCCTGAAATATCACCCAAATTACATGCGATAATTGAAGCTGAAGCCTTATAAACAAGGCTGCAGATTCAAGTTTACAGTTTTATAAGGTGATGAAACAACCGCCAAAGCTGGTTTACAAGTTATGCTCATGACAATCGGAAATGTAATTATAAATCTCTAGGAAGAGAAAAACCGAGAAATGTGTAAAAGCAATAGGTTTTTTTGTAACCGTATGATATTATAATTACAAGCAAGTATCACTGTGTAAAAATGGTAGGAGTGTTTAAATTGATCAATGTTTTTTGAAAGTCATTAATTTTGTGAGATTTTGCACTTCTTCTGGAAAGGCAATCTACCTTGAGTACATTTTCAAAAATTGATTTTCGGTGACCACGAGTAATAAAGATGTTGTTTCTATAGACACAAATCATGGAGTAGTCATCAAGGATAAAGTTGATCTTGTATTGAACAAGGAATCAACTGTCTTTGTTTTTATCTTTGATCCTAACTGCTATTGATGCTTTGACATATGAACCAACAGATTCCCTAATGACAAGCATCCATTTGTGTTCGCCTACCTGCTGTGTTGTCAAGCATAAAATCGATCTTGTAACCAGGTCAATCTTGTCGATCTTGTAACAAGGAATAAACGGTCCTTTTTCGACCTCTTGGATCCCATCCGTTATTGATGCTCCAATATAGAGGGCCTATTATTACCAACAAAAACTGACTAACATTGTCTGTAATAAACAGTATTGTGATAAAAACAGCAAACCAGGGCAGGCCCTATTTTTGGGGAGTTTCACAATATTATGTTCCCTTTCTTTTACAGTCTGTCACTTTGATATTGAAAAAGAGTGGACAGTTGCACTGAGAAAATGACTTATCCCGCTTGTTGGTGTCAGCCAAACGAAAGGATTATGCATCTGCTTTTCACTCTAAAATCAGTTATGACAAGTCAAATGGCCTTCTCTTGATCATGACTAATAAAACAGCCTCTATATTTACCATATTGAAAGTAGAGAAGATGACACTTCATTGGATATTATGAGTCTCGAAGTGAATTTTTCACAGTGAACTGGTCCTCAGTTTTTCTATATCAAAATTTTTCAAACTAAGCTGGTACAGTGCATATCCTAGATATTCAAGCTTGGTATACATCAAGCTCCGTTTTTGTGGAGGGAACTGTACATAACATGATCCTGGAACCATTTTTTACCAAATCAAATTTGTCATTGTTTATTACTTTTAAATATCAAATATAGCAGCAGTATGTTTTGAAACATGTTTTTAAAAACCCTATTGACACTTTACTGTGATCAATACGTATGTGCTTGTAGGCCCAGATCAAATTGTTGCTTGGCAGATGTTCAAACGCCTAGATAAATTCATGCATATAAGATGCACAAAGGCCTAGATCAAATTGCTGCACAGAAGATAACATTCCTCATGTTTGAACAGCATTTTATAGAACCTTGAGTCACCATCTTACACTACTTATATACGGATGCTTCGCTTTGAACACAATTATGCTATCCAAAATGTTTACAAGTTTATTCAGGAAGATAACGCCAGTAATGCTGTTTTGAGTTATGTCCATAAACGAAAACACATGATAACAAAAATAAATAAATAAAAATTTTACAAATCAAAGGTAGAACACAATTGAAGGTTTGAAAAATGCAAAATAATACCCTATAAGACAATACAAGTGTATGAAACTCAAATTTGGAGAATGCAGAGGCATAGGCATTTTGCTTATAACATAGGCCCACACATATGGTGCACATGCAATAGCTGACCTTGCACATCTCACTTATTTTGATAATGTTGTGACATGCAAATAATTTTCCCTATTGCTATTCCAGTATTTGCATATTTTGAAGAAATACATTTCTGGTGGGAGCCTATTGCAAAGTCACATGAGCCTATTCCAAAGTCACATGACAAATTTCAATTACCATATATCAATAGTAGTGATCATAAACAGTTGTATATTGTTTATTGCAATGTGCTGTTTCAGAAGTTAGACATGATTGAAATAGAAAGAATCTTCAACTTTTATAACCAACAACACCCAACAATAACTGTGAATTTTGAGAAAATATTTTTCATAATCAACTGTCAAATTTGATGGAATCTGTGACAAATATAACAATGCACACATGTCTAGGGCATTTCTTTGATTTGTCAAATGCTCGTATATAGGTGCACTGAAGCCATTCGCTAGTCCTTATAATCATGTCTGTCATAGATTGGTATGGCCGCCTGTGACTTTGAGGTGTAGGTATCAAAATATTAAAAGTGCGTCTGGAATGAACCTAATTTCCCCGGGAAGTTAAATTGTCAACTTGGTTAAATTGAATTGAATTGAATGTTATTTGCCATTGGTATAAAGAGAGAAGTTGAGCAATGAACAATGCTGGTTACAACATATTTATGATGTGCCAATGGGCGGGAGATCACGAGCAGTTATACTTGTAATTGATAGACAGTTTAGACACGATATATCAGGGCCTGTAAATCAATTCAATGCATCCATATACTAGCACATGACAAACCAAATAAATGCTCTGGACATGTGTGTATAGATGTTTGTCACAGATTCTGTCAAATGTAAAATTATTAACAACATCTTCTAAAAAATTAGTTATTGTTGGGTGTTGGTTCTCTAAGGCGAAGTTTCTTTTCTATTTCCATCTTGTGTCTAACTACTGAAATCACACATAGTAATAAACAATGTTGGAATTTGTCATGTGACTTTGGAATAGGCTGCCACCAGTTATGTATTTCTTCAAAATATTAAAATATTGGTACAGGAAAAACTGCATGCCACAACATTATCAATATAAGTGAGATGCACAAGGTCAACAATTACATGTACAGTATGTGTATGTTATTTGCGAAATGGCAAAGCTTCTGCAATCTCAAAAATCGAGTTACATACGCGTGTATTGTCTTATAGGTTATTACTGGTATCCATGCACGTGCGGGAGATCCCTATAAAGCCTGAAGCAGTAGCGGGGACCACCTTACCTCGATTGACTCAGACTGGAGACTAATGAGATGGGAACTCTCTGAATGTCTGAGTTGTTGTGCTGAGCATATGACAACAAGCTTTTATCAAAACTCAACTTTCCAGCAGCATTTATGTGATGGAATGCTAGATTTTGTCAACAGGAAGCAAAAACATCGGTCCACAACCTTTTTTATGCAAATCATGTTTGAATATGTGCCTTGGTTGGAGTATATTGACCTGGGGTTCCAGACAGGTGCCTGTGACAACAAAAACAAATACTCTGACCAAATATGCGGACTATGCAAAAACCACCCAGAAGCATACGAGCATGTTCTTAAACAATGCCAAGAAACCCTACAAGGGAGCCTACAATCAAGAGAGGCGAGTGAGTGCGTTTGTAGCCTATTCTTTGTCTCATCACCACTTGACTTGGCTATTTTGTGACTGTCATTCGCTTTATAGCTATTTTGCAGATTAGCGGCAAATAACAGTTTCTAAATCAATTTGAATCCTTTTGGATGACAAACATGCTAAATTTGGCAATCGAGACAAAACTAAATGTATATCACAAATAGTGTCAGTTAAGCATCTCAAAATTTCCATATTTGCCGCAGTGCTTTTCTCCAGTATAAAAATGTTAAACTGTCTGTAATGAAATGCATGAGGCTGATTATAATTAGTTTTCCGAAAATATTTCTAGAGCTGGTGCCTTCTCTGGTTGGTATAAGGTTATTGTAAACCATCTGGTTGACTATCATTTCCACATATATGGTCCAGGATTCAGGAATGATGTAAAGTGAGCCAACCCGTGCAAGCAACAATCATTTTATGGCAAAGTGTTTTGAGCTTTCTCTGAAGGATATGCCCTCCATAATTAGGCAAATTAATTAATTTGCCATCCTGTTGTTGTCATAGTCTTGAAATGTTTTAAACAAAAATGTAAAGCCAATTTAACCCAAATTAATAGGCAGTTTCAAGCAAAATTTGGGCTTGTTCACTTACATGTAGCCTTGCAACTGATTTTTCAATAAAAATCACCATTTTCCATGCGGTTAAAATTAAAAAATGCCAATTTCTTTGCAAAAATAGTTAGTTTTAAAAGACCCATTCAAGTTGTTATCATTGTAAAATATGTAACTAAAGTAGCTTCAGGACTATGAGCATTCGAAATTTGGTCAAAACTGTTTTTGCCATCTCCCGAAATGTTGAATTTCAGGGTTGGTTCTCTTTGCCTCCTGGGGATCCATATTGCCATTGAGTATACCTGCAAGTGGATGGATACTTCAACCACTCTCTGTAGATGTACATTTATTATTAAGTTAATAACCATGATTACTAACGTGAGGTTATTTCTAGGCTTAATAAGTGCTTATAAGAGACTTGGGTTCCCATCAGCTTTGAACTTGAAAGTTGCTTCTGCTCGGTAACTCAAGCATACCAGGGTACCGCAAGTATTTTTGATGTTTTATCGTCTTCATTACCATATTGATCTTTGCTTCAAATAGGGTATCAACAAACAGCTAAAGTATCGATTAGTCAAATCACTGTAATTAATGAAGCCAAAAAGCAGATAATATTAGTATTATTCCCTGTCTCTTGTTTATCTTTGTATCATCATAAAATAGTCTTTCAGCAAGATGGTTGCTGTCGTGAAAGTGTTGTGAATCTGCATGCTTTTCACTAACAACTCCATTGGGGATGTGATTACAATAGTGACGCCAAATAGGAGATATACAAATCGTGACAATAATTCTTATTGTATTGATACCCAATCATATTATGTTTTGATATTTCAGAACATCTCGCTGGATTGCGCTTCTAAGCATTCTCTGATTTCTATTTCTACATCCAATGATTAAAGTACTGATGTTGCTTGTGCTGTTGTTGTATGACAGTTTGAAAGAGAAATCAGAGAATGCTTTTAAATACCAGTTTTGTTTTTCTTCTAAGTTATTTAAATATCTGAACACTGCCCTTTGTCTCTGTTGCACAGTGAATCTGACATAACGGATTGCTGACCTTTGATTTGTTTGGTGCATGTGTCTGACTTTCTGTCGATAGTCCATTTTATATTTTTGGATTGCTGATACTGACTTTTTAAAAAATTCCAGCCGTTTATGTGACCTGCGCACCTACATGAATTCAGGGTATAAAATTATAAAATTTGATCACTGCACACATTGTCTTGGGCAAACTATCGCCATCGATACGGATAATAAATCGGTGTTTCTTACAGATTATTTCATATTTGTAGACACAAGGACTGAAATTGAATGTGAATTTTTTTTCTTAGACATGTATTCTTTAGGGAAAAATGACATCAGAAAACTTATGACATCACTTTTCCCCATAGGATACCATGTCCTAGAAAAAAATTCACATTTCGTCCTTTGGTCTATAAATTATGTTATACTCCACTAAGCCACTTTTCTATTGTCTTTTGCCGTGGTATAACCAACATATTTGTTAGTTATACCACTGTTGGGGCTTAAGGTTTTAAGCCTGTCGTACTACTTTTTCGGCAAACAATCCACTTAAAGATGACAACAAAGCAACAAACTTCAGCTATTAATCCTTGTCAAACAATAATTTAAGGATTTACACCAGTGAACTAGTCTAATTAAAGTTTCATAAAATTCGAGTGAACAAATAATGTACTGATTACTGAATGACACATTTATATAATGCCATTTCATTTATGTGAAAAAAAAAGTAATACAAAAATGTGAAGAATATATTCACTTTTAAAACAAATAGAATAGATAGATGGATGGCAAAGAATAGTCTATAGACTAGAATCTTCATTCAGATAAGATAAAGAGGTAGAGATAAATAGATAGATAGATAGATAGATAGATAGATAGATAGATAGAGAGATAGAGAGATAAAGAGATAGAGAGATAGAGAAATAGAGAGAAGGAGAGGAGAGATCGATAGATCGATAGATCGATAGATAGATAGATAGATAGATAGATCGATAGATCGATAGATCGATAGATCGATAGATCGATAGATCGATAGATCGATAGATCGATAGATAGTTAGATAGATGGATGGATGGATGGACAGATGGATGGACAGATAGAGAGACAGATAGAGAGACAGCTAGACAGATAGAGAGACAGATAGATAGACAGATAGGTAGACAGACAGATAGACAGGTAGACAGGTAGACAGATTGATAGATTTATAGATTGATAGACAGATAGACGGATAGACGGATAGATAGACAGATAGCTTGAAGGGACGAATGAATGGATCAATGATTGTGGTAGTATGTCCTGTTTTTATGCAATTAGGACAGGAGGGGAACACGACAATGAGGTGAAATATGATTGAAACTTAAGTGGCAGGGCTGATATATGTACACAGATGAATAGACTGATAGATAGATAAATGACAACGCATATAGGTAGTCAGTAATGCAAAAATAACTTAAAGTTACATTGCAGCTAGGATAGGAAGAAAATACTCACAGACACGACTTAATTGTACATCCATCCATCTATTCTGACATTCAGTGCTTAAGTGACTTTAATCCGTTTGTGCTAAATTTTATAATCCTATCAACAAGTCAACTGAAGCAAACTAAAATTGATCTGGCAACAAAACAAAACAAAACAATTGTACTGTGAAAGTTGTGAAGCATTATCAGAGTTAATTTAAATATATTCATGAACGCACAACAAAGAGTCCCTTTTAAAATGTCTTATAACTTCGTTATTTAAGAATATTGTTGCCCTATCTCAAATGGAAAATTTTCAAGAGACACTATATGGAGTATAAGTCGCTTATACAACTCGTTTTTCGGTGTATAACTAACATTTCAGGGGTTATTTACCTCGGGCCAAAGCCCTCGGTAAATAACCACCTGAAATGTTAGTTATACACCTCAAACTCGTTGTATAACCTATACAAATCATCTGTAAGGGCTGGCGTTGTGATATCAAGACTTACAAATGACCAATTGACCATCATAGGCAGACAAAAGTATCCAATTGGTTGTAACACATGTATATTGTGGGGATTCTGTACACAGTGTACAGTTCACCATAATTTAGCACAAAAAGGGTGAATTTGGTCACTGCACAAATTCAGATTGATCACTGCACATTTCAGATTGATCACTGCACATTTTGGGATCGTTGCTTGCTTATTTTATACCCTGCATGAATTTGACAAAGTCACTTTTCTTTAACCAGGCCCAGATGACCTGGCAAGATAGATAGATGGATGGATGATTTGGCTCTACGCCCTGTATTTATGCACAGGAGGAGGACATGGCAATGATATCAAAGAACCTGTCTTTAATTCGTCAAAACTATGGCAATTGATAATGATGTTGGGGCCATCAATGGGAGCTATGATTGTGAAGTGTTTGACTGGGCAGTAATGCTGAATGAACTTACAGCATGTCGGGATGGCTTGGTGGATATCAGTTTCTCAAGTGAAGAATTGAACTCTCTGATATATTTTTTTCCTGCCATAGACAGTATTATTATTAATCTACAAATTGTTTAAAGACATTTTCTATTTTTTCATTTATTTGTGAATTTATCTGTACCAAGCTGTACGAATAAAATAATAATTAAATGCTATCCCATCGGACAAATTTGGTCAGTGATTACTAAATTGTTATCACCGGGAGACCAATTTTTTCAGGAGACTCGCTAATTGCATTTTGTTTTTCTTAGTTTGATGTTTTTGCTTTTTTTAAATGAGGCTTCTTCATTCAACATCAAATATATTCTTCGGTTCACTCTCTTTCCAATATTTACATTTCTGCTCATGTCATCTTTCTGATTTTCAGTTTTCGCAAGCTAAAAATTGATAAAACTCCATTTTGTGGAAATCCTAAATCAGCACTCAGGTCTCAAAGTAGTCAATTCTAATAAATTTCTTGGAGTCATGTTTGACTCAAAACTTTCATCCCGCACATAACAGCACTAAAGGCAAAATGTTAGCAGTCATTAAACATACTGAAGGTAGTAGGTAAAATTAACTGGGGTGGTGATACCACTGTTCTGCTCAGGCTTTATCGTGCATAAGTATAGGTTATTCACCACGGGAGAGGGAATATGTGATTTATCACCCGAGGGCTTTAGCCCGAGGTGTGATAAACACATATTCCTGATCCCATGGGGAATAACTTACAAAGAATACAGGAATTATTCCCATGTAATACTGGCATGTGATTGGCAGACAGAGGTGTCGAATGGTATAATCACATTTCTGTACCAAACACAGACATACTACAAAATAAAAGGAAAATAAACAAAGACAAATAACATCCTAGCAAGCCTCGATATGGCCCAATAAGGTGCTGCAGAGGCGTAAAACACAAACACACACACAGCTCTCAGGTCAACAATTACAACTTCTTTTTGGAAGCATTTCAGGAGGCACAATCATAATGTGTGTAATAGGTCTTTGGCTGAGTGCTCTGATCCTTCTTTTCTTCCCCAACTTGTTTAGAAATGCACCAAAAGTAGCCCAGAAGATCTGTAAATAATTTCTTCACAAACCTGAAAAGTTGGTCCCCCAAACACAGACATACCATAAAATATGAGGACACTAAAGAAAGACAAATAACACCCGAGCAAGCCTCGATATAGCCCAAAAAGGTGCTGCAGAGGCGTATAACACAAAGACACATACACGCCCACACATGTCTTCGGCTGATGTGTAAATGTTGCGCATCACAGCGATATGAATAATGGCTCAAAGCTGCATGTTCCGTCAGTCTCCCAGTAAAAAATGCCTAAAAACGCTCTGCTCAGAAGTGGTTGGAAATGTCACCATGCTATACACAGAGTGATACAGGTTAAAGTTTATGCTTGCAAGTGGCTTTTGCAGTAAGTCTTGCTCCGCTATCCATCTGGCTGACACCCCGGTCATGACTTTTGCTGCACATGTACGAGCAGCAAAGGCATCACAAATAGAGTTCTCCGTGGTGCTGAAGCCATGCCCACTGTCAAGTGATGTGCTGATGCCAGGCCCACATGTCAAAAGGCTGAAGCTATTAAGCCATTATGCAAACAATGTTATACCACATTACTTATTGCCAGTGGAATAGTCATATCGCGATGTCTTAGAATTGCAGCATAACCAGCTCAGTGCTCACAGAGTATGCTTGACTTTCAGACGATAAAACACAAGGACTAAACTTTGCACAAAACAAGACTTGGTGATTTTTTAATATAGCACTGCATTGAAAGACATTTTAGTCCGCATTATGTTTCTCCCTCATAAACAACTTGGATTTATGTGTATTGAAGTATTCTGTTGCATGTCATCAAAAAAAGATGAAGAAATTTGACGCATGATCTAACGATAACATTTTCATTACAGCAACTGGATAATAGAAAACCTACTCATACAAGTGCATCATTGCAGACTGATAGCTTCATAACATCGTTTTACCACGACTTGATTTACATCTGCCTCATACAACCTGAAATGCTAGTTGTAAAAGAAAATAGGTGAGAAAATTACAACAGGCAAGAGCATATTTTAAGAATGGGACATATGTTCAAAATATAACTTGACATTTCAAAATGTTTTGTACCAAACTGAGACTTATATTCTCACCAGTTTTCACATATTTGCTGGTAATATCATTATCAAGAAATTCTGAAGCCAAGACGGTTCCAGGAGTGACAAACAATACTTTAACAATCGGATACTTGTTATCGTGGAGTCAAGAATGGGCCGTCGGTCCCTATATTGGAGCTTCAGTTGCGGTTGGGATCAAAGAGGTCGAAAAAAGACAGTTGATTCCTGGTTACAAGATTGACTTCATCTTTGATGATACGTCATGTCAGGTAGGTTGATCTTTTCTGATTGGTAACTTTATATAAGGTATACACATAGATTATGTTTCAGTCGATAACAGATGATGAAACCTGCTATTAAATGATTTATATATGACATAGGACTACTGTATGTCATGTTCTGGTTGCAAAAAGCAGCCTTTACTTTGCTGTGCCCTAATGTTCAAAGTGCAGCCTAATTGCAGATATATCACAAAATATTATTATTATGTTACATGTACTTTTCTGGAAGCCCCAAAAATTATCTTTGCTGTATAGGCCTACCACAAATAAGTGCATACCCAAAAGCAGTGATATAACAGATGACTTCAAAGTGCACTCCAGCTGCCATTAACCATGAACCATCAAAGATGTCGCATCAAAGTATAGAGAGAGAGAGAGAGAGAAATTCTTTATTTACGTGAAATGGGCTCACATTCTAGCCCCCAGCCCTCTTGGGCTTACAATTCACTTCAAAAACAATAATACATCAAAATAACAGAATTTTCGTTGAATAATACAAATTTGAATTAAATTTGAAATGATTTGTTGATATACATATATACACATTAGTCCAATATGTAATAGCAATCCCAAAAAATATAAACTTTGTTCGAGTTATACTATTAGATATATAATTCAAACTCTTGAAATGTTAATTTTCATTAGGCCTATTTACATATTTACAAATATCATATTGCTAATTTGATGTCGACATATATAATTACAAGTATCGTATTGTTATTGGCAAGTATCGACAATTACGTAAATTAAACTATGTATACAAAGCACTTTGTCTTTTTTCAAAAGCGTTACATATAAAATTAGCTGTTTCTTTAATACAATCATCTTTCATCAGGAATTCAATTTTTCTGTCATCATTTAATAAGTCAAAAAAGAAATTAATTTGTCTTATCCTGTTGAAGAACTCAAATCTAATATCATTATAAAAGGGACAATGAAAGATAAAGTGCATTTCAGATTCATAATTCATAAGTTGGTGGAAATCAATTGTTGCACTCCATTACAGATATGGGAAAAAAATGAGTGATCACAAAAAGCATCAAAGTGCTCCTTTGTCCTTGCATTGTTTTATTCGATGAAACGCGTCCAGTAAGGGAGATTTGCTATGTTTTTATTTTTTTATTTGATGAAACATATCAAGTAGGAGATGCCATGCGATGTTGAATTTAGTGAAATTAAGATATCCAGTAGAAGAGATTTCGTTATGCTACAGTTGAGGTCAAATATTTGCTTACAGGCGGAAAAGAAATAGTTAAAGCACTCGTGGGTATACAGAGGACTCAAGATATCTTCAACTCGTGGAGTACATCTCAAAATACCACCATACCCATTTGTTCTTATTATAGTGTTCGCTTACCTGCTGTGTCATCAAGCATAAAGTCGATCTTGTAACCAGATCAATCTTGCTGGGTAGCTCAAGCTCCGTTTTTGTGGAGGGAACTGTCTAGCTGTAAGGAGATCCTGGAACCATTTTTTACCAAACCATATTTTTCATCGTTTATTACTTAATATATCAAAATATAACAGCAGTTGTTTTGAAATATGTTTTAAAAAACCTTGTTGACAATCCTTCAGTCTTCAGGGCTAGTGATTCCATATGGAGGTCTTACCACCCCTGACAGCACGGAGGATGCTGTTGACACCTTATTTCGATCAATACCAATATGCTCATAGGCCTAGATCAAATTGTTGCATGGCAGATGTTCAAAGGCCTAGATCAGTTCATGTATATATAAGATGCACATTGCACAAAGGCCTAGATCAAATTGCTGCACAGAAGATACCAATCCTTCAATATGTTTGCACAGGATTTTACAGCACCTTGAGTCACCATCTTAGACTGCTTATATATGGATGCTTCGCTTTGAACACAATTATGCTATCCAAACTGTTTACAGGTTTATTCAGGAAGACAACGCAAGTAATGCTGTTTTAAGTTATGTCCATAAACGAGAACACGTCACTACAAATTTAAGCAAATAAAATATTTTACAAATCAAAGGTAGAACACAATTGAAAATTAGAAAATCGCACAGTAAGGTATCAATGAGAATGTTAATATCAAAATAATCAGAGCTTTGATATTTTTGATAATTTTTAGAAAAATATTTATTGAGGAGATTTGTCTTAATTTAAAAACGTCAAGACTAGTAATTTCGCTCAGCTCACTTGATAATTAGTTCCATTCAAGTGAAGATGAAATCTGACACAGAATGATGTTGAATTTATGCCGCTTGCCCGCTTTGTGGAATCGACCTCAATCCCAGGTGAATCAAATTGTCAATTTTATGGGGTCAGACTACAGACTAATTGAGACGGGGACTCTCTGAATGTCTGAGGTTTTGTGCTGAGCATATCACAATAAGCTTTTATCAAATCTCAACTTTCCAGTGGCATTTATGTGTTGGAATGTTAGATTTTGTAAACAAGCAGCAGTGACATTGGTCGACAAATTTTGTTATGCAAATCACATTTGAATATGTGTCTTGGTTGGAGTATATTGACCTGGGCTTCCTGACAGGTGCTTGTGACAACAAGAATAAATACTCTCTCCGGATAAGCAGACTATGCAAGAACTACCCAGAAACATTTGAGCATGTTCTTGAATAATGCCAAGAAACCTTACAAGGTAGCCCAAAATCAAAGAAGAGTTAGTGTGTTTTTGTTCTATGCCTCATCACCACTTGACTAGGCTATTTTGTGACTGCCATTTTCTTTATAGCTTTTTTGCACATTAGTGGCAAATAACAGAACTTTTCTAAATCAATTTGAATCCTTTTGTATGACAAACATGCCTAATTAGGCAATCAAGACAAAACCAGATGTTTATCACAAATAGTGTCAGGTAATCATCTCAGCAAGACACTGGGTGTTCTGTCAGGAAATTTCCATATATTTGGCGCAGCGCTTTTCTCCAGACAACTTGAACTTTTTCAGTCATGAGGTAAAGTGAGCCCACCCAAGCAGCAATCAATTTATGGCAAAGTGATCCAACCCATGTTTTGAGCTCTGAAGGATGCGCTCACCAGAATGAGGCTAATTAACTCATTTGCCATCGTGTTTTTGTCATGGTCTTGAAATATTTTAAGCAAAAATGCAAAAGCCCATTTAACCCAAAATAATCAGCAGTTTCAAGCCAAAATTTGGGTTGGTTCTCTTTGCCTTGCGACTGATTTTTCCATTATAATCACTGTTTTCCATGTGGAAAAATTTATAGAAACGCCAATTTCATTGGAAAAGTAGTTAGTTTAAAATACCCATTCAAGTTGTTATCATTGTAAATATGCAACTAAAATATTTTTTGAGCCATGAGTATGGGAAATTAGGTCAAAACTGTTTTTGTCATTTCCCAAAATTTTGAATTTCAGGGTTGGTTCACTTTGCCTCCCAGGGATCCATATTGCCATTGAGTATACATTCAAGTGGATGGATACTTTCACCACTCTCTGTAGATCTTCATTCTTATTTGAAAAGTTAATTAACCTTGATGTCGAATGTGAGGTTGAATGTCTCGTCTTAAGTTGGCTCGCTACTCGTGAGAAATGGTACTCTGTAAAATCTGAAATTTTGAGTTAGCTCAAATGATTGAGTGAGATGGTTGCACAATTTGTTTGAGTCATGATAGCTTGCTGTTTTGAGTTATGATAATCTTTATGTTGTTATAACTTGCAAACAACAAGCTATCCTGGCTCAAAGGAATTGTGTAACCATCTCACTCAATCAATTAAGCTAACTCAGATTTCAAAATTTACAGTGTATAGTTAGCGCACGTTGACGCGCAGCCAGGCAGGCCTTATCTATCGTAATGTCACCACAGCAGCTCATATCAGCTCTGCTGAGACATTTTCAGCATCATTTTAAATAGCTGTTCACCCGTTAGGGTTTCTTGCTTTTCAAAAATGCACCGAGTTCCAGGTTCTTCCCAGGTTAGAGTAATGTGAAGCCAGCGCCTATTTGCAGCCTCCAGTCAGCTTTCAGTTAGATGAAGTAATGTGGATTATTTGGAACTACTACAGCGGGGTCTACCGCACTACAATGACTGAGAGACTGGAGTTGAAAATCAGATTTTTTCTGAATGCATGACGCAACTTAATTTCTGGGAGCTGGGTAGTTATATTGGACATAGAAGTTTAATCAGTGTGGCAAAAGATGCGTAATTTAATGGCCTGCAATATGACATGCATTACTGGCCTTGATGTGGCAGAGAAATATAAAGCTTCCGGATTTGTATGTGGAAAATCTGGTTTTTGTCAAACTCCCAATAGGAATATATGGTAACTGGGTAGTTATGTATATTGGCCATAGAAAGTCAGTCTGCATATGAAAAGATGCAGAATTCAATAGCCTTTAATATTAAATGCATTATAGGCCTTGTTGTGGCAGATAAATATACATGTGGGATATATTTATGTGAAAAAACATATTTTTTTTTGCCAAATTGCCAAGATAAATTGATGTAACTATGGTAATAATGAATGCTGATAGGTAAAAGTTGCCCTATCTGGAACTTCAGATGAATTGACAGGCTTAGGAGTGTAATTTAAGGTCTTATTGGATGAGAAAAAAAAGCCTTATGAGTGAGATGAGATTCCTGCTATGGCTATTATTATGATTAGAAGATTCTGAGTATTTCATGTTGCGGCCGCTTCGTTTGCCACTTGCACCAGTTCTCTTGGGGCTAGAGACTTCTGGCTTAAAGCATTGGATGCGCTATGACGAGGACTTGAATGCAACGGGATTTCAGCTTTAGGCTATATCAGATGAAGAAAAGTTTTATAGGCGATTTTTGTCAAGCAAGTCAAATTTCTCAAAAATGGCCTAGTGATATAAATAAATTTCTATATCCATTTCAAGTTTGCTAAGAAGGCTTGTCGCTATCATCATATTGTTCCCCACTATTTTTGGAAGTAAATGACAAAGAAATAAAAAATCCTATCTCGTCAATTTTTTTTAACACTATGGTTTTTAAAAAAATTTTAAATTTTCAAAATCAAAACTTTTTTTTCCGAGCCCCTTCGAAAGCCCTTTAAATTAATTATATCTCTCTCGAATTGTTATTACCTTTTCCAAAAAATAGTCTTCTTTAATTTCATGCTTAATTGCATAATATGGGATGCATGACCACTGAATGGCAGGGCTAACTTCACAGTAAAAAACTTAAGAAAAAAATAGAGCTTTTCAGGTTTTGTATGCATGGACTTTCATGTACATAACCTCAGATATTATGAACACAGGCTGGTAGTGGCCCAATTTGTTTGCATATCCATGCAAGAAACAATATTTTGAATCATTCTGTACTATTTTGAAGAAATTCTATCTTGGAAAGTTCACAGGTATCGAACCACCTTAATGAGTGCTTATAAAAAGACTTGAGTTCCCATAAGCTTTGAACTTGAAAGTTTCCATGTCTGGCAGTTGCTTTTGTTCAGTACTCGAACATACCAGCATGCCACAAGTATTTTTAATGTTTTATTATTTTCGTTACCATATTGATCTTTGCTTCAAATAGGGTATCAACAAACAATTAAATTTGTGACTAGTCGAATCACTTTAATAATTAATGTAGCCAAAAAGAAGATAATAGTATAATTCCCTGTCTTTTGTTTTTCTCTGTATCATCATAAAAGAGCCTTTCGGCAAGATTGTGGCTGTCGTTTGGCTGACGTGAACCTGCATGCTTTATTCTAACCACTCCATTTGGGATGCGATGTCAATAGTGTCGCCAAACAGGCGATATATCAAGGCATCTTTGTCTCCATCACTATAAGCAAAAGCCAGAAAAAAAACAAGACGTGACAATAATTCTTATTGTGTATTGTTTTTGTAGCCATCAAATATGTATATATGTTTTGTCTTTACTTCTGAGGTCTTTAAATATCTGAACACTGCCCTTTGTTTCTATAGGACAGTGAATCAGATATAACACATTGGTAACCTTTGATCTGTCTGTTGATAGTCCTTATTATATTTTTGGATTGTTGATTCTGACTTTTCAAAAATTCCAGCCGTTTATGTGACCTGCACCTCCGTGAATTTGACAATGTCACTTTTCCTTAACCAGGCCTAGATGACCTCGCAAGGGCTGATTTGAACCCTGGAGCCAGTGTCGGTGGGATGTCAAAAATCGTCGGCGGGATGCCACAAATTATCAAAAAAGCATCCAAATTACTAAATAATCCCAGCCCGCCGACACCAAAGGACCTCCGTAACATGCCGTGAGAACTCGGCCTTAATGTTGTTCCGTCGATCTCCCAGTCAAAGATCCTTAAAAAATGCTCTGCTCAGAAGTGGTTGGATATGTCACCATGCTATACACAGAGTGATACAGATAAAATTGAATGCTTACAAGTGGCTTTTACAGTAAGTCTTGTTCCGCTATCCATCTGACTGACATCCCGGTAGCGACTTTTGCTGCACATGTTCGAGCAGCAATGGCATCACCAACAGAGTTCTCCTTGGTGCTGAAGCCACTCCCACTGGCAAGTGATGTACTTACGCCAGGCCAACATGTCAAGAGGCTGAAGCTATTAAGCCATAATGCAAACAACATTATACCACATTACTTATCGCCAGTGGAATAGTCATATCGCTATGTCTCAGAATTGCAGCATAACCAGCCCAGTGCTCACAGAATATGCTTGACTTTCAGACCATAAAATACAAGGACTAAACTTCGAACAAACAAGACTTAGTGCTTTTTTATCTAGCACCGCTTTGAAAGACGTTTCAGTTTGCATTGCGTTTCTCCCTCATAAACTACTTGGATTTATGTATATTGAATTACTCCAATGCATGTCATCAAAAGAAGATGAAGAAATTTAAGCCATGATCAAACAATAACATTTTTGTTACCACTCATGTGAGTGCATCATTGCAGACTGATAGCTTCATAACATTGTTCTATCATGACTTGATTTACATCTGCTTCATATAACCTGAAATGCTAGTTGAGTAATCGATAGTCAAAGAATATAGGTAAGAACATTACAACAGGCATAAGCATATTTTGAGAATGGGACATATGTTCAAAATAACTTGACACTCAAAATGTTTTGTATCACACCGAGACCTACATTCCCACCAGTTTTTACATGTTTGCTGCTGATATCGTTATCAAGAAATTCTGACGCCAAGACAGTCCCAGGGGTTACGAACAAAACTTTAACAATTGGATACTTGTTGTCCTGGAGTCAAGAATGGGCAGTTGGTCCGTACATTGGAGCATCGGTTGCGGTCGGGATCAAAGAGGTGGAAAAAAGACAGTTGATTCCTGGTTACAAGATTGACTTCATCTTTGATGACACGTCTTGTCAGGTAGGTTGATCTTTTCTGATTGGTAAATTCATATAAGGTAGGACACGTCATGTCAGGTAGGTTGATCTCTTCTGATTGGTAAATTCATATAAGGTATGACACGTCATGTCAGGTAGGTTGATCTTTTCTGATTGGTAAATTCATATAAGGTAGGACACATCATGTCAGGTAGGTTGATCTCTTCTGATTGGTACATTTATATAAGGTATGACACATCATGTCTGGTAGGTTGATCTTTTCTGATTGGTAAATTTATATAAGGTAGGACACGTCATGTCAGGTAGGTTGATCGTTTCTGATTGGTAAATTTATATAAGGTAGGACACGTCATGTCAGGTAGGTTGATCTCTTCTGATTGGTACATTTATATAAGGTATGACACGTCATGTCTGGTAGGTTGATCTTTTCTGATTGGTAAATTTATATAAGGTAGGACACGTTATGTCAGGTAGGTTGATCTTTTCTGATTGGTAAATTCATATAAGGTATGACACGTCATGTCAGGTAGGTTGATCTTTTCTGATTGGTAAATTCATATAAGGTATGACATGTCATGTCAGGTAGGTTGATCTTTTCTGATTGGTAAATTTATATAAGGTATACACTATACACAAAGATCATGTCTCAGTCGGTAACAGATGTTGAAACATAATATTAAATGATTATATGATATATATGACATAGGACTATGCTCTGGTTGCAAAAAACATCCTTTACTTGGCTGTGCCCTAATGTTCAAAATGCAGCCTAATTGCAGCTATCACATATTACATTTCTGGAAGCCCCAAACATTATCTTTGCTGTATACCCTCAAATAAGTACATACCTAAAAGCAGTGATAGAACAAATTACTTCTAAGTGCACTCCAACTGCCATTGACTATAAACCATCAAAGATGTTTCATCAAAGAATAATGGAAATCAACTGTTGCACTCCATTACAGATATGGGAAAATGAGTGATCACAAAAAGCATCAAAGAGCCCCTTTGTCCTTGCATTGTTATATTCAATGAAACACATCTAGTAAGAGAGATTTGCTATGTTTTATTTTTTTTCTTTGATGAAACATATCCAGTAGGAGATGCCATGCAATGTTGAATTTGATGAAATTAAGATATCTAGTAAAAGAAAATTCCTATGCTATATTTTATGAAAAATATCTAGTAAGAAAGAATAAGCAGAGTTTTGCTTGATGAAACATAAAATTATCCTATAAGACATGAATTCCATGTGATGGAATCACAGTTTGCACGCGATTTTCTTTTTTTATCTTATTACCAATAATATAGATTTAGTGGTATGACACATGACGATATGTACGATGAAGTAATACCACTCTCTTAAAGAAACTGAAAAAATATAACTGCAATTTCAGGAAAAAATTGTGAGATATACCCCATGAAAGGTAGCGTGACGGAATCACTTCAAATAGAACACCAATCTGAGGAATTCTCGTAAGGTGGACCATGCTAGCTCTCACATATTAAGAATCGATCATTAGCTCACTTTATAAAATAATTTTGGATATCTGGTATTAGTATAAGTCAGAAAATTAATTGTATTGCTGCTGAACATTTCAAAAAGACGCTTGGAAGTTTGTGACGGAATCACAACTTCTTCGTGACGGAATCACAAGTGAAGAAAGGGTGTTCTGAATGGTAAAAGAGACAAATACAAAATCCAATACAATAACACTTTATTTGCTGGAACCTTAATATGAATCTCAGGAAAGCAAAATTGGGTACTTGCTAAATGGCTAATGAGTGTAATAGCAATGTATAACCCGGGAATATAGAACAAATTAATGCATATTATTTCCTTTGATTTGGTCATGTGCTCTTTCATGGGCTTTTCTTGCGTATAAATAAACCTACACTCTGACAGAACTCACAATATAAATTTGATATTCTGCATATCAAAATACTATCAGCAGTGTTCATAAATAATGTAAAAGTTGTAAATATGTGAAATTGGTCCTCGTTTATTCAACTCCTTCATTGGCATTCAGCATCAGTCAAAAGAACACTCATTGTGTCGTTACTGTTGTATGAACAAAATTTAGGCCAAAGTAATTATACTAGTCGCACAATTTTGTACAATACACTATAAATCCTTTCAAGTATTCATATACAGAAATTTTGCTATGACGTAACCGGGCCTATTGCTGCAAATCCAGATAAAAATACCTGCTGACGCAAGTGCAACCCTTGGCCAAGTATGGCTGTCAAGGTCACAGAAATTGTTCAAGGTAGTTCTTGTCAGAACTCATTCAATGTCTTACTGTGATACACTATCCCTGTTAGTTTGGTGATCCAGGGAAAAATAAAAATGGAGTTATCAAGTACAAAAGCTTTTCACAAATATGGCCACCACGGTCAGAAATATTATTCAAGGCACTCAAGTCAGAACTCCAACAAAATCTTACTGTGATACACAATTCATGTTAGTTTGGTGATCAAAGGAAAACAAATGAAATTATCATGTACACAAGTTTTTAATATGGCTGCCAAGGTCACATAAATAGGTCAAGGTCACTTATGTCACAACTTTTTCACTGTCTTGCAATGATACACAATCCCTGCTAATTTGGTGATCCCCTGAATGGAGTTATTTTGAACACAAGAGTTTAACAAATATGCTGCCCCAAGGTCCGAGAAATAAGTCAAAGACACTGACGTCAGAACTACTCCAAGGTCTTACTGTGATACACAATCCCTCTTAATTTTGCGATCCTATGATCAATACAATTGGAGTTATCTTGTACACAAGAAAAGTGGACAGATGGACGGATGGACAGACAGACAGATGCCGCTGATCTCTGCAATACCCAGTAGGGTGCATCAGTTGCCCCAAACCTATTCTGAATTTGATGTCTATGTGATATGTGAGGAGGTTTGGTGTCCTGAGTATGCACACCAAATTTCAGGTTGAAATTCCAATGGGAACAACCACCTCCAGAGCATGACTTACATGTATTTCAATGATATTTCAATAAAGCAGAATTACAATATTTTGCAAAATTGTCATAACTCAAGAACCGTTGGTCCGAGAGACTTGATAATGGACTCAAAATGTGCGGAGTAAATGAGTTTATATTCATCACAATTGTAACTTTTGTCCTGGGACCAATAGTTTCAGAGCAAGATCCGAAAAACTTCTTTTTTATTGAATAAGTCTATTTTCGGATTAATGCAGAGGTCAGACTGAACAAGATCCATCACCAGAAATGTACACTATGGATACATGAATCCTCTGTGAGTGATCTGAGGTAGAAATAATGCAGATAGGATCAATGTACACTGGGTAGTGCCCAAATTTTAACAAATACCCATTTTTTACATGATTTCCGAGTATAATAGTGTTTTTGTCAAATAACGGAAAAACGGTTAGAGATAGAGGGATAGTTTCAATTGAAGTGAATATAAATGTGGACATTCCACACATTTTGAGCCCAATGCCAAATCTCTAGACCCAGTGGTTTCTGAGATATTCAGATTTTATGGGATAATCCTATTTTATACAAGCATGAGGCTGGAGGTGGCTGTTCCCACCAAAATTTTGAGCTGAAATTTTTTTTTCATGATTTTATTATCCAGCCTCCAAACATATCACATAGACATCAACATCTGAATAGGTTGGGGGCAAATGATGCACCCTAAATTACCCAGGCCATGAGAACATGGCCAAGGGTAAAAAAGGGGTACCATTACCTTTTTTTGTCAGATCCAATTGAATTTACATTACTTAATAAACCAGATTAGCTCAAAATCCACAAAGTAATACATGTACTGACCATCAATACCATATGTGTCTGCTGTTTCTTTGGGGGACAAATTTTTAGACTTTTTCAATATATTTTAGGCATCCATGCATATGAAACAGCAGCAAAATGGGAGTATGTCTGAAATCAAGGTTTTCCAGAATGTTTTGTTTCACAATTAGAAGTGGTCAACTTTTAAGGTCGTTCCTTGGCAAGGAAAAATTCAATTTAATTCACGACAATTCTTAACATTTCAATTAAGTTATTCCGTCACGTGTGATTCCGTCACGCTTATTATTCACATAGAGTGAGCTATCAATTGGAAATTGCACTCCAGTTGTATAGTTTACTGGATTTTTTAATAGGATTATGCCATCTCATACCATTTACTTCACTTTCGGAACAAGAGGAGAAACTATTCATTCTTCAGCGTGACGGAATCACATTAAAATTATTTTCTCAGTGCTGACATTAGTCATGATATTTGCACAATGAAACGTCTGTTTTGGGCAAACGATCATAGCCATTTAAAATCACTAGTGCTAATGGATTAATTCAGTGTATGTACAAAAAGTATGTATTCCATTGTAATTGGTAGAACAGCAGATCAAAGGTCGGGTCTGCAGGCAATGCTTTTCAGACAGAAAGGTTCTATATGTCTCATGAAATGAACTGCATCAATGTGGACTGAAAATTCAAATTTTCTGATCTGATTTTTTTCATACAAATAGTTTTTGATCAAAAAATGCATTAAAATTATTCTTGGCATCTATTCTGAAATTGACCCCCTTGGTTGAGTTTCACGCATTCTCCCGTAGTCATCGGCTCACTTCCCGAGCTGGCTCTGCCAGTGAGCCTCTGACCTGCTTGGCCAGAAAAAGTGTGGTTTTAGGGCTTCAAGTTGATTGGTTGCAAAGGGAATTGGACGCACAATCAGAGAGGCTGTTGCAGTCCAAGCAAGGTTATGTCATTCCACACTCAGCATACTGTTGATAGCTGTTGTCTGTTGATCTGTTTGTTGTTTTAAGTGTCCTTGTTTCACATCAGTCCCTAGTACAGAAGCTTTGGCAGCTCTGCATCAATGCACAATTACTTCTGTCTTGGTTGATTAATTAATTCCCAGAATGGACTCTTTTAATAAGTGACTCTTGAAATTTCTGTATAGCTAATATGCTATTATGCTGAGTAACTCCATATATATCTTGTACCAATATTTTGTAGTTGTAGTATTTTCTCTTGCATTAAATAATTATACTGTTTCATATATTTTAATGACATGTGTATTACTGTTTGATACCCAGTTGTCAATCAAATCTATCTATATGTATAATGAAGTGTCAAGGAACACTTTAGAAAATGTTTGTGAGTCAAGAAAGCAATTTTTAAAAGTAGACAAATAAAAACGTGAAAGCACTTTAATAGCTGCTTGAAGACAGATATTAGGTACTAGGCCGATTGTAGATAGAATATCTATTCTACCTCTTATTTCCCTGTCTTTTTTCTGAAATGATCTATCAATCTATCAATCTATCAATCTATCTATCTATCTATCTATCTATCTATCTATCTATCTATCTATCTATCTATCTATCTATCTATCTATCTATCTATCCTCCCTCTCTCCCTACCTTCTTTTCTCCATACCTTTCAGGTTTCTCCCTTCCTTCCCCACCATTTTAAGAGAATCACCCCCCCCCCTGCTGCTAACAACTTGATAGTGAGCTCTTGCTCAGATGCTCAGAAATGGGTTCGGGAAATGTCAAACTTGGACGAAGTCAATCACTGCCAACACAGGCTGTCTTGAAAAGCAACCCAACAACCAATCAGATCAGAATTAAATGCATGGACAATGATGACTGACATCTGAATTGTTCATGGTTTTCCTGTTTGGTTTTAGTACTCATCAGTCATTTCACGGTTTATGCATTTTCTGACGACAGTTTCTTGTTTTCAGTTTGTATGTTTTATTCCATTGTTCAACATCCATTGATTACTTGCAATGATTTCATGTGAGTTCAAACACTGATGTGAAAGAGGTCTTCTGGTTGGCTGAAACCACTGGGGCCTGACTTATCTATTTTGACAAAAACCTCAGGAAAAACCACCAACAGAGTCAGAGCCTCGCTGTGCCAGCTCGCACTAGAAGGTCTGACATTGGGAGAATGAGTTTCACGTGGAATTCATGAAGAGAGGTCCGTTACGTTATATTTGATAAAAACTATTCGGAAAGGGGGGTTTGATATGTTTTAGTTTCAAAATGCAACATGGCCAGAAAGAAATAATAAGAAATATTCTATTTGATCAAACATATCCAGTTAGAGAGAATATCACGTAAGTGATAATAAGTAATGTTATTTATTGAAGAAACATCACCAGTTAGAGAGGTTTGTAACATTGTAATTAATGGCACATATCAAGTAAGAGAGGTTTGAAATGTTTAATTCGATGAAGCATATCCAGTAAGAGGGAATAAGCAATGTTATTATATGATGAAACATATCTTCTAAGAGAGAAGAGGCATTGTTTTATTTGACGAAACATATCCAGTTAGAGAGAAAGGCAATGTTATATTTGATGAAATATATCCATTAAGATAAGTCTAGCAGTACGTATGTTGCATATTTGATGAAACATATATCCAGTATCACATGTTTAGCAAAGTTGTATTTAATGAAAGATATGAAGTAAGCAATTTTGAGCCAAATATCGATTGGTTCAGTATTAAAAGCATGTAATATTATGGTACAATTTGCATCTCTGTTTGTCTCATAGAAATACATAGAACGGACATGAGGCTGTATGATGCCACCTCAAGATGAGGTCACCAAATCCGCCGTATTGGAACTGCCCTGAGACATGACGTCACAATAGACTAATTATGACATGACGTCATGGTAAGTGACATCACAGTTATTGGTGACGTCATGGTCCATTGTGCCAGTATTCAGGGCAGTTCCAAGATGGTGGATTTGGTCGCTTCATCTGCCAGAGCCTCATGTCCCTTCTATGTATTTCTATGGTTTGTCTGGTATTGACTTGACTTTTCACATGAAATTCAGATGATATCTCGTCCTGCTTCTTTGTTTTATCTCAAGAAAAGTAGAGAGAAGTCTGACAAGAAAAAACACTCGGAAAAGTCGTGATATCAATATGTAGATTAATTGCAAGGGCTCAGGATCATTACATATTTCATCTCCTTTGTGTGGGAAGTTACAGAGGAATTCCTCTATAATACTGCACTGGGGATATTGGATGAACTGCTCATTATAGCGTAATCAGCAGGAAGGGAAGAGCACCCTTTGAAATTGAACGCAATAGTTTCTTCTGAATTTTGTACAACTTGTATTTCAAGACACCTTTATAGATAATGACTCGACTGGAAGAGCATTTGCTGGTTACCAGGTGGTTATGTCAAATGAGATCATTACATAAAAGGTGACATGCACAAATGCATTTGAAGTTTGTTCTTGATATAGACAGTCTTTGGTGGTGGGACAGGCACCCCTGTAACAGCTGTGAAAAGCGACAACCTAATGCTTTGATTATAGTTTGCATTTTGTTACTATTTCAGGCTGCTCGGAGCATCAAAGCGGCAATTGACACATGGTCTGCTGCAGATGACCTGGACGTATTCATCGGACCTGGATGTAGCGTTGGATGTCTGCCAATTGGTTTACTAGCTGCAGCATGGAATATCCCAATGGTGTCATTTGGCTGCACGAATAACTACCAATCTGACAAAGTTGCTTATCCTACATTTTCTAGGACGGTGGGAACTGGTTTGGAAAAGGCATTCATAATGTACAAATTGGCAAAAGTCTTTGACTGGAACAGGGTTGCCATATTGGGAGACAGCGTCAAACATTTCTTGAACATGGCCCAACATTTGGAGCTGCTCCTGAAAGCTGACAGTAAGTTCTGACTGGGCTAGATAGATAGATAGATAGATCATAGATAGATAGATAGATAGATAGATGTTACAAATCTGCCCTATGTGAGGGATCTTTTACTTGCTCAGCACAGATACTGATACAAGGGGTTGCCAGTTTAATGTCTCATCCGAACGACATCAAGTTGGGATTTTTGCTTATTAAGGTGCATTGAAAATTTTGGGTTCCCCACCCGGGGTTCGAACTAATGCAGACAAAGACCTACAGTGGAGCAGGAGAGCACCTTAACCACTTGGCCACCCAGCTGCTTCTAGGGCTGCGCTTACCATATTAATCTTTAAATCCATATAATAGTACTAGTACACAAGACAATTATGGACATGATTGGCAAACCACTGTCAGTTAAACGATAACATAATGGCAATCTATTGGTGCAAGTCATTAATCCCACTCACACCAGGAAATTATGCGAATTGAAAAAGATCGCTAATGTACCTGTGACCGTGATACTTCTTCCAGTCTGAGTATGTCTCTAAATAGCCCACTCAGGTGCTGATGAGACATAAAACTCAAATACACACACACACACACACACAATAGTACTAGAACTAGCCACAAAAGTCATACTTATACTCAGTTCAATAGTTGGTAAACCCTGTGTTACTATGGTTAAAACTAGCACTGAGTCAAAGATGTGCATAAATTTGCTACACAATATAGTAGGATGGGCCAAAGTGGCACACAACTAATTGAATTATTTGTAACAAAAATGAAATAAATTTGAACCTCTAAACCAATGATGGGCATATTCACCTCAGCTCACTCTACCCTATTATATAGCATAACATATAGACCAACTAGAAAAAAAAAGTTACATTTATTGTCTACAATTATGAAGTTCAGAAATTGGCCGTAAACAAATGAACGAAAGATGAAGAATACAACAATTCTTTTTCAAGCTCCCCTGTTTTAACAACCACAACAAAAAAGTGTTTGATGTGCCACAGAGCTCTTAAAAGAGATTTAATTGATCCTAAAACTATGAAATCAGTTTGTTTTCTCATTAACCTAGAACCCTTTTCACACTTAGATTGATTTTCTGTCTAAAGGAGTAAAATAGATGGAGATACATGAGGTCATGAAAAAAGCAGGGAGCAAGTTTGATTAAGAATCTGTGTCCCAGGCTATAGGCCTGAACCATATCATTTTAATGTGCAAACATCTTAAATATTTAAATGAATTAATATATATTTGGAATATAAGGAGAAAAGGTTCAGTTTGGTGATTTTTTTAATATCTCTTGGACCACACTCATTTAAATTTTAATGCACACGTGGACATTCAAGGCATTTTTTCTAAATGTTCCTGACTTCTGAATAGAACTTTAGGAGGAATGCAACTTTTAATATACTGAATATGAAAAATTATTTTGTCTACAATGTAAATTGGTATTTTCTAATCGTGGTTAGACAAGATAATTGTTCTGAAATTGAAGGTTGGATGCATGTCTAGTTTTAAAGATAGTATTTCATTATCCATAATAATTAGGAAATTGTTTCTGCTGTTATAGGTCAGAAGCATGACTATTTCATTGTAAGGAAAATTGAAGCTTATAAATGATTTTATCTGAAAGCAGTGTAACTGCACCTGTACCATAGTATATAACGTTTCCCTGGTTAATTGATTTTATTTTGTAATTGCAGACAAAGAAACATTTTTTTACGTCACCGAGTCAACAACCACTTCCCAAGATAAAGAATTAAATCTTGAAAAGCTTCGCCGGATTCTCAAAGTAGTGAAGATGTCTTGTCGCATCATATTTGTTATCATGTATTCCCAAGACTTTCGCAATCTTCTGGCGTTGGCATATGAAGAAGATATGTTGTCGGAATTTGTTTACGTTGGACCTGAAGGTGATCCTCCTCTCGGTAAGAAAAGACATCATGTTTATATTACACTCCTGCTCATAAATATGGAATACTTTTTTGGAAAAAAAGTTCCAAATAAAAGTAAATTCCAGAGTTTGAATGTTAGTAAGGTCCATTGAAAAGGTCAAGTCATCTGCTCTAATCACTCTTTGAAAGCCTCAACTGCATTTTTGGCAAGAACATTTAATTTTTGGTTGAATGCACCTCTCCTTAAAAAACCCCCTGAATTTCCATACTTCGGGCTGTTGTAACTTTTCCTGGGGTTAATGTTGCAGCATGTGTTTTTTAAAAAAACAACAACATGTTCTTCCCTTTAGTGGTCATTGGAGGTAGCTACCATTGACTCAGACTATCATGTGCTCCAGCAGAAGTTGGTAAAGTTGAGTTCAACGGAGAATGTTGAAGTATTCCACATTTATGAGCAAAGGTGTACAATAAGACATGTGACTCAATTGCTTTGCCCCTGTTAGCGTGTCCAGTTAAACGTGTTTTGAGGTTGGCATTTCCTGATTGAGGTTACAGTGGAAAAATGCTCATTTCACTAAATGGGAAACTGAATCATTTAGAGATAATTTTGTATCCTAAGCCTCTGTACCTTGTAACTGCACCTGTGCCTCAATATAATTATACAGCGCCGCCTGTGAGCAAGTGAAACGCTTGAAATGGTGACATTGCATCAATGCTAAACATCCTCAGCAAAACTGCTTGTGGAAGCATGAATTCTCATCCGATGAGAGGAAACCATATTTGGTCATAACGGCCGATATGTGAGGCATGTGGGATTACAATGGCAGCCTATTTTCTCTGCTGTAGTCGGAGTAAGGTATGGGTCAAAGTCTTTGATAAGTAAGTGAAACACAGGCCCAATGTTATTTAATAGGGAAGGGTGATTCACTTACTTATCAAACACTTTGACCCATACCTAACTTCGACTACAGCAGAAAAGATTGGTTGCCATTGTTATCCCACATGCCTCACATATCGGCCTTTATGACCCAATATGTTTTCCTCTCATCAGATGAGAATTTACGCCTCCACAAGCAGTTTGGTTGAGAATGTTTAGCATTGATGCAATGGCACAATATCATGCGTTTCACTAACTTACAGGCGCCACTGTATCAAGGTTTCAATGGTAAATTTTTTTTTTTTCTCGTTGTCCACCTTTAGGTCACAAGAAGACACTGTCTTTCCAATGTGTGTTCGCTTTAGTTACTCAAGCACATCATCCGTTAGATCATCTCAAAATTTAGAATGTGCGCATATTAGGTTATCATTTGCTAACTCTCAGTCACTGCAACACCAGTCACCGTTATGATGAACCTAATTTTGTTAATGGAAAAATTGCATTACAAAAACTATTCAGCTACTAAAATGCAGCTTCGAGGTAAATGAAACAGGTGACTTTTGCCATTTCGTCGATGCTAAAGATCATCAACCGAACTGCCTTAAATTTTGATTCAGTGCTGAATGGTAATGAAAACATTTTTTGTAATTCATCGATTCCAGCAATGAGGTGTATAATTACCTTATTTAGTTAATGACAATGATAATTGCCTTATTTTGCTGTCCTTTTGTAATTACCTAACTTAGCTCATTCATGCACAATGATAATTATCATGGCATACTCATGATTAACTTTTTGTCAGGTTTAAACCCTCAAAACAATTAAAATATTATTCTCACTCCCACTGATGTCCTCTATAATTAGCTTATTTCACTCATCTGCAAAGATCAGCATGATGGTTTTGTCACCAGATTACATTCTTAACGCTAAACGGTTCTAGATGGTATATAAAGAACCCAGGGCCGAAAAAAGGTTCTACATTTTTTAACGGTTCGACTGAAAAGAAAAGGTTCAATGCTTGGTGGGAAGGCCCTATGATCGGACCCTATGCAACGACTTGAAAGGTCCATTGTGGGGGTTCAATGCAACTGGAGTATCTAAATGTTGTTTTTGTTTGCTGTTGGAACCTTTTTAAAAGTTGAATAATGAACCCCTAGTGTTCCTTATCAATACCGGCTTTTAGAACTCTTAAAGGTTCCATATAAACCTTTTTGTTAAGCATGTAAAACCAACCCACTAAATTGAAACATTGTTCTTCTTTCCACAGATGCGAAGTTTGATTACCGACCTGAGCTCGGAATTTCTTTTTATGGCGGGATCATCGACCTGGAAAACAGTGTGCCAGAAGGAGCTGCATGGGATGAATTCCGACAAGATGTCATCGATTCATTTCAGTCGCCGAAGTTTGATGGTTGGCCTCATATTGGCCCCAATGCTTCCATTGATGTCATAAATGCTTATGCAGGTAAACTTAACACTTTCTTTGGACTCTATTGATCACTCTTAACGCAAAAGGTTCTTGATGGTATATATAAAGAACCCACAGCCAAAACATTCTGCTAAGGGTTCAATTTAATTGAAAAGGTGCAATACTAGTGGTAAGGCCCTATATGATGGAACTCTATGCTCCCTACTTGAGAGAAAGGAGTTCCATTGTTTGAGTTCCAGTGCAGCTGGATTATCTTAAATGATGTTGTTTTTGTTCGCCGTTGGAACCTTTTTAAATGTTTTTTTAAAATAATGAACCTTTAAGGCTATAGGGGAGACCGGGGTAAGTTGTGCCGCGGGGTAAGTTGTGCCACCCACTGTTGGGGTTAAATGAAGAACTGGGCAAAGAAGGCAATGCCACCCATATATACCCACTTGGTCAACATCATCAGGCACCAAGAAAAACACTACCAAATATAATGATATGAAAAGCTACACTAATAAATTCAATTTTGTTGCTGAAAACTTGAAGTGCCGAGGACTGACATTCTGGTTTCTCAGTCATTTGGTATTTGTAATAGGATGATGTCCCTCTAGTAGGATGGAGTTAAGAAGTATCTAGACATTTCTGTTGTTAGATTTCATTTTGCATTGTTTGTTTATTTCTGACAACCAGTTTCATCCAGAAAATCAATTTGGGGTAAGTTGTGCCGTTTTGATTGGGGTGAGTTGTGCCAATGGTATGACATAGGAATTAATATTTTATTCATCTTTTTTTGTCTTAATTTTACACAAGGCCTAAAAATGTTGTGAAATAACTAACAATGAAAGGAACATGTGTTAAAAGAGTTATAACACCCTCTGAACAATAAATAATTCTCGTTTTTTTCAGCATTTTTAATTTGTGTATAAAATGGCTCATAACTGTCTGATTAGTTTCATTTAACATGTCAGTCATACGCTAAAAACATAATACAAATGATCTATCTGAAGAAACAGGTGAAATACAATATTTTTTGGGAAAAAATTAGGCGGCACAACTTACCCCATCACGCGGCACAACTTACCCCGGCACCGGGGCAAGTTGTGCCACTTGACCTACTTTTTTCAAATGCCTGCCATGACCTCCCCAATGGTCGGATTGCCCTGAAACTTTAGTTGATTCTGGCCAACGTATTATATTTTGATGTCTGATTTTCAGATTGCATGATCAAGCTTTGGTTTTTCGGTAAATCAGCCTGACAAAAAAAATGGCACAACTTACCCCGGTCTCCCCTACCAGCTTATAAATCCTTAAAGGTTCCATATGAAACCTTTTTGTTAAGTGTATTCATTTAAGTATCGACAGAAGAGTTTTTGTGCTGGGAAAATAAAATATCCCACATAAACAGTTCAACAAAAATAAGTCTCCCTTTACAAAAACTTGAATATCTCAACAACCTCTTTTCTGATTTCTATAATAGTTCACTGATTTGTAGACCTGCATCTTGAAATTGTTTCTGTGTATTTGTAGCTTAATTGTTTCATTTTTGTCTGAGTCAGTAGTCTTTGACTGCATGCCCCTCTTTACAAAAATTTTGGCTTTTCCAAACAAATTTTTTCCAAAAGATGCTCTAACTTCTTTCAAATTATTTATAGTATCACCCAAGCAACCTAAACTGTGAAAATGTTACAAAAAAGGTCCTCAATTGCCAACCAAATATGATCAAAAAAACAAATTTTCTCCTCTCACTTGATGAAATATGCCCTAGCTGGTGGCTCCCCCACTTGGTGAAATTGTTCGATATAGCCAAATAAGGTGCTGCAGAGGCGTAAAACACTTGGTGAAATTGTGTATATCCAGTGGAAAAGCCACACATTTTTGAAAACAGGGGTAGGCAAACGTGAAGGCTGCTGGCTCAGCCAGGAATAATACCACTAAGCTATAATTACAAACATTTAGGGTCGATATACAGGTCTAGAAGTCAGCCAACTTTCATAAAAATGAGAGATTGAATCTTTGAGATAATCAAGTTTATTTAAAGGGGGACTTTTTTTGTTGAACTGTTTATATCCATGGGGCAAATGTGTAAGAGGTTGAGGAACACTCTCTCTCTCATTTCATCACTCAACCCTTGTGATCATCCAAAACTGAACTAAGAGGGCTGGACTTACCATATCTATCTGTCTATTTATAGTGTACATGTATTTTTACTTCTGAGTTCAAAATATTTTCAGTAGGTCTTTGAGATCCCAGGTGTATGTTTTACAGATGAGATGTTAAATTGGTACTTTTCAGTCTGCATGTCACCAAAAACAGGGCTCAGAATCTTCGAGGCTAGCAATCCAGTTCTGTGAACTTCTGTCGTATCTCTGCATGACAGATGAATCGGGAGATTCATCAGTCTTACTCCATTATCTCATTCCATCTACACCTTTGCTCATAAATAAATACTTCAACATTCCTCATTGAAATTGACAACTTTAGCAACTACTATTGGAGCACATGATGGTCTGATTCAATGGTAACTACTTCCAATGAATGCCAAAGTGAAGAACATGCTGTCATTCAAAACGCATGTTGCAGTGTTAACCCCTGAAAAACTTACAGCAGCACGAAATGTGGAAATTCAGGGGGTTTTTTAGGTTGTGGTGCATTCAACCAAAAATTAAAATTATTGCAAAAAATGTAGTTGAGGCTTCCAAGGAGTGACTAGAAAAGATGACTTGACCTTTACAATGGGCCTTGCATACATTCACTCTGAAATTTACTTTTATTTGACACTTTTTTTCCAAAAAAAGTATGCCATATTTATGAGCAGGAGTGTACTTTACAACTTTGCAGGTCTAATCCATGACGCTGTCCTCCTGTGGGCTTATGGAGTAAACAAGACGCTGGAACAAGGACTGTCTCCGGACGATGGAGTTAGTGTCCTGAGCAATATCATCAATACGACAATTGAAGGCATTACTGGCAGTGTCCCTATTGACCAAAATGGCGACCGGAAAACTAATTACGTGATCACAATGACACAAAATGGAGTGGTAAGTGCCTCTGCTAAGAATTGTTTATGTACAATAAATCAAAAATATGTGTTTGGATGGTTCATTAACTTTATGGACAAACAATGGAAAACATTGCATGTATTGATGCTATGATTAATAATCATAGATTATAGTAATTATTAAAATATATACGACATGCGTCAATTATTCAAGACAAGCATTTTCTATTGAAAGACTCCAATTAGGTTTCGTACACAATATCACTGCTATCGTACTGTCAATTATTCTAAATATGTAACCCAAGTAAGACGTGTCCAGTTCTCACTATTGAAAAGTAATGGATGACCTCGGTCATTTGCTAGCCTGGGTTCATGAGTGCATCACCCCAACACAGATTCATCTACAAATTCAACATATTTGATAGGATAAAGACATTTCCAAGTTACCTTCTAATCCATATCCCCACAATTGAAACATTGAGTTACATTTTAGTGTCTTCGTTGTGAAAAAATCTTTGTCACCAAAAAAGTGTATGTAACAGGAAAGAATCTGCTTCATGGACATTATGCAGTACTAACCGATTTCAATTCAATCATTTTGGAAGTAAGCAAAAAAAAGACTTTTAAAAAAACGGACAAAATTAGGGCCTAGCTGAATTTGGATGACAAAATATTGACACCTTCATGTTACTTCATTGAACAATATTTTGGCATAAGTTTGGTAATACCTGCTTCAGCTATATGTCATTTGATTTGATACAAAAATTGTGTCATATGTAGCATGTACTTGTATGAGCTACCTTAATAAATATGGTGGTACCTGCGTTATAAGACCCCTGTTGTAAGATCGACTTGCCTTATATGACAACCTTCCTCCCACACTAAGTATATTTTACTCCCCAATAAGAGACTGCAACACCCCACGAGAGACCACTTCACGACCGCAGAAGATGTGGTCTTATAACGCAGGGACGCTGTATACATAGATTTGCCGCCTTATCAAATACAGTGCCGCCTGTAAGTTTGTGAAATGGGTGATATTTTGCAATTGCCGCAATGCTAAACATACTTCACCAAGCTGGTTGTAGAAGCATGAATTCTCATCCGATGACAGGAAAACATTTTGGGTCATAAAGGCTGATATATGAAGCATGTGGAATAACAATGGCTGCTAATTTCTATGCTGCACTTGGAGTTAGGCATGGGTCAAAATCTTTGATAAGTAAGTGAACAACCCTTGCATTGAAATAACACTGGCCTTGTGTTTCACTTACTTATCAGAAACTTTGACCCATACCTTACTCCGAGTGCCACAAAGTAAGTTAGCAGCCATTGCTATCAAAAATGCCTCAAATATCAGCCTTTATGACCCAATAAGTTTTCTTTTCATTGAATGAGAATTCTTCCTTCTACAAGCACTTTGGTGAAGTATGTTTAGCATTGCGGCAATGGCAAAATATTACCTGTTTCACTAACTTACAGGTGCCACTGTAGCGCAAGTTCAGGTGACAATTTTGCCAGGATTTACTCCCCTTCTGCTTGTGATGTATATTCTGGGAATATATAAATAGGTACTACTGCTGCATTGCACCAATTATAAAGCTAGGAAGTTGATGTTATACACAATATTGTGTAGAAAGGCAGGCTGGATGGCATTTGTTGCATATGAAGCGAGTCTTTATTGCATACTTATAATTGGAATTTATAGCCTCTGGAAGAATAATTGTCAGGATGACACAATGGAAATCAAGTTTGTATTCCCATTGAGACCAATTTTAGTTTCTCCAACATGTGTCCGACAGATAATATAATTGTTTTCAACAATGCAACTCGACGTCATCAGAGGGATGAGCTAAATTTGGAATTTGTAGCCCCTGGAAAAAAAATGATTGTCAAGATGACACAATGGAAATCAAGTTTGTATTCCCACTGAGGCTAATTTGAGTTTCTCCAACAAAGTTATGCCTTGCGGATAACGGTTTTTAACAATGTAACCTGAAGTCATCAGATGTATTTTAGTTAAAATAAGTTGGACCTATTTGCCTTCAAAAAACATAAATCATAAATCAGGATTACTATATCTTGAACGGCTGAACTTTGAAACAAAGCATCCTGATTCGTAGTATTCTTTTTTTATCAGAGCCTTGGGCCTGTCACATTAATTATGACTAACATTTAAAAAACATAGGCTGCGCAGCAGCAAACCTTCAGCGAATAACACCTTTAGAAGATTGCAAAAATATCATAAAATTGGTGCGTTTACGAAATTGCTTATAGGTATGCAATAGCGGTCGAGTAGTGGCCTTCCATTATCTCTATTTTTCCAATGATTCATAAAGTGTTACACGCATGAAAAAGCACTGCTAAATGAATTACATACTATTAGGTGATTTCTTTAGAAAAATGCATTACTGTATATGCAATAGTGGGGAAGTTTTGGCTCCAATATAAAAAAAATTCTTTTAAATATTTTTTCTCAATATTACAAAAACTATAGAATAGCCATCTGTCAGACCATGAAAAGGCACAACTAGACCATACAAGCCATATCTGTACCAAACTTCATCCATGTATATGGAATAGTGACCGGATGTTGGGCCAGAAACAAAAATAATAATTTTTATGTTTTTTTTTTCAATATTTGAAAAAGTATATAATATTTTCCATCAGACCTTTCAAAAGGCACAACTAGACCATATTGACCACATGTGTACCAAAGGTTATCCATGTACATGCAATAGTGAGCGAGTTTTAGCCCAAAAAACAAAAAAAATATGTTTTTATATCTTTTCTCATTTTTTCAGAAAGTATAGAATATCTGTCAATGAGACCATCAAAAGGCACAACTAGACCATATAGGCTATGTGTCTACCAAATTTCATCCATGCACATGCAATAGTGAACGAGCCTTGGCCCGGAAACGAAAAAATTTTTTTTTTTATATTTTGTTAATTATTTCAAAAAGTATTTAAGATCTATTCATCAGACCATCAAAAGGCACAACTAGACCATTCAGGCTAGATGTGTACCAAATTTCATCCCTATGCATTCAATAGAGGCCGAGTGCCGGGCCGGAAACGATCTATCCGCCCGCCGCCCGACCGCCCGCCCGCCCGCCCACCCGCCCGCCCGCCCGCCCGGCGGACGGACAGCATTTTTACCCAAGTGATTACAATACCTTCTTCGAACTTCGTTCGCTGAAGGTAAAAAGTATTATGCATCTGTACTTCTTTAAAAAAGTCATGCTTTAAGTTTTGGGCATCTATTTCATGTAGGCCTCTTTGCACTGCATGATATGAATATTCTTTTCTTCTTATTATTTTTTTTACTTATGATGACACCAAAATGTAAATTAGCTATTGTATTCTGGGTGAATCAATTATAACTCATATATTGGACGCTCTGCCTTAAAAATTCATTTGTGCTTGTTGTCTTGATCTTGTCTAATTTTTCCCTCAAAAATTCATTTGTGCTTGTTGTCTTGATCTTGTCTAATTTTTCCCTCAAAAGTTCATTTGTGCTTGTTATCTTGATCTTGTCTAATTTTTCCCTCCAACACATATTGGGCTGGTTGTCTTGATCTTGTCGAATGTTTCCCTCCAAAATGTATTTGTGCTGCTTGTCTTGATCTTGTCTAAATTTTTTATCTTCAGATGATACCAATATTACGTTACGACGGTTTGCTAGAAAAATTTGATAAGGTTTACAAACCAGATGATCCAGATGATTGGTCAGGTTTACTGTGGCCAGGAAACTACACAGATGTACCAAGGGACAGTCCGGAATGTGGTTGGAAGAATGAAAAATGCGGGAGATCAGACACTAAGAGGATTACGTCCATAGCAACTGGTAGTGCTGTTTCTGCTGTGTTTTTGCTGATAATGCTCGTTGCAATCTACTCCCTGAAGAAATACAGGTAATTAAATATTTTTTGAATTTGATTGTTTTGTTGATGGTCTTGCTAATTAGTGATCTCAATTCAATTAGGCTAGAATCCCTCATGGAAACACAAGCAGCAATTGCACTTGCATGAAAATTTATCTGTCTGAAAATGTTTTATGATCAGTTTCAACCTTAAACCTGAATTTAGGACAGTTGGAGACATTTTATGTATATTTATGGCCAAATCACGCTTAATCACGAACGTTTTTTTTCCATAAATTTACCATATTTTGGTCTTTTTAAGCCTCAAAATTATGTAGAGTGAAGATGAAAGTTACTGTATTGGCTTTCATTTGGTACCATCCCCTTGGATGCCCAAAAGGGTGCGATTAAAAAAAATTTCTGACATAAAATGTGATAAAAGTTCAGGGCTCTTGCTAGCGGCAATGCTTCCCATCACCTCAGATCAGAATATTTGACATATTGTAGTGCTGTACATACTAAATGACCCTCTAAGTAGTAAATGACTGGCGTGTCTATACATCAAAATTGAAAGTTACTGCATCATATGTTAAATGCCAACTGTATACAGGTCCATCTGTAAGTAAGTGAAACGCATGAAATGGTGCCATTGCGTCAATGCTAAACATGCTCAAACAAACAGCTTGTGGAAGCATGAATTCTCGTCCGATGAGAGGAAAACATATTGGGTCATAAAGGCCAATATATGAGGCATGTGGAGTGACAATGGCAGCCAATTTTCTCTGCTGTATAGTCGAAGAAAGGTACGGGTCAAAGTCTTTGATAAGTAAGTGAAACACAGGCCCAATGTTATTTAATAGGGAAATTCACTACCGATGCTGTAATTATATAAAACACCGTAATTAATCAATTATAAATTATTCAGATCACATTTTGAAGCATAAGTCAAATAGAAGTAAAGCACCACATTTGATATCCTAGGATCAACAACAATAGCAAACACATGCAAGCAACACATCAACATGCCACTGACCACTCAGACAGCAGGAGAAACTGACCTAACACTTAGACCTAATCATAATAATCATTAATCGATCTTAATTCTCAATTTTCAATGCTGCGTAGAGAATTTGTCAAGTGCGAAATTTAAGCATACACTCTTTTATGTCAAAATTTCATGAAACTTCCTCATATATCTTTACTCTGGCTAAAACTGGTCTTTACCATGGACATGTCAATACATATAAATTTGCTGAAATTGGAGATTTTATTACCTTACATACACTCCTGCTCATAAATATGGAATACTTTTTTGGAAAAAAAGTGTGAAATAAATATAAATTTCAGAGTGCGAATGTCAGCAAGGTCCATTGTAAAGGTCAAGACATCTTCTCTAATCACTCTTTGAAAGCCTTAACTAAATTTTTTGCAAGAATTTTTAATTTTTGGTTTTCACCCTAAAAAACCCCCTGAATTTCCTTATTTTGTGCTGCTGTAACTTTTCCTAGGGTTAACGCTGCAGCATGCATTTTAAATCACAGCATGTTCTTCCCTTTAGCAGTCATTGGAAGTAGTTTCGATAGAATCAGACCATCATGTGTTCCAACAGAATTTGCTAAAGTTGTCAAATTCAATGAAGAATGTTGAAGTATTCTATATTTATGAGCAACGGTGTATTATCAAGATTAATCAGATGTACAATGTGCAGCAGTGCATGCATACTAAATATTTGCTGTACTATGTTCATTGTTCAATTATGCGTAGGCAGGCTCTATCAAAGATACATAAGTTTCATGACAGACTCTATTTTTAATATCATCTATACGGGACTGCTTTAACTTCTGATTCAGCTGCCCTAAGGTGCCTTTTCATTAATCGCTATGCCAAAATGAGTAACAGAAACTGAAAAGCTTCACGTCAACCAAAATAACATCAATCAGAACTCGTCCAGATGTGGCAACCTGTTGCATGACTCTTCAATCTTAAGATTACAATGCGTGAGTTGCTGACTTCTGTCAAGTGACTTCCCTTTGGCTTGGATTCAGCACATGCAACTTCAGAGCAAGCGGTTATTTTGCAACAACATCGTGGCTGTTTTGAACCAAGGAGAATTTGAGATCAGAGGGTAGACTATAGATGAAGAATCCTTTTGGTAGGCACTTCCGAAGTCATTTTCTCAATGCGGACTTTGAAATTTCTCTCACAAAGTTGATAATAATCACGCAGCTTCAGAGAAGTTGCTTATTACACAACATCGTTGCTCTTTTGAACCAGTCACTCATTGATGCCTTGAGAAGTTGAGATCAGAGGAAAGCCTCAAGATAAAGAATCGTTTTGAGAGCTATTTTCTGGTTCTTTTTCTCAATGCGGGCTTTGCAATATGCTGGTGTTTTATGAGAGACCAAACAGTATATCAATTGTGCAGAGTTGAAAAAAACTACAAACTTTTCTGCAACATTTTTTCTGTAATCGTGCAGTGTCAGACTTCTTCTTAAATTGCCTCACAACCAGTGGCGTCCCTATGGGGGGACACGGGGGGGGGGTCACGTGCCCCCAATAACAGACCTGTGCCCCCCGGGTACCCCCCATATGAACTTTTTTTATCACTGTGCCCCCAGAGAATCGCGTGCCCCCCAGGTGCCCCTGCTCAAGACCGCCTAGTTACGCCACTGCTCACAACTGATACTTTGGGCGACAACGCTGTGTTGATACTCTTGTAAAAAAATTGAAAGCTTTTCAGATGAATTAATTCTTCTTTTATTTTCAGGTTTGAAAAGGAACTACAAGAAGCTGCCTCTTGCTTAATATCATGGTCTGATGTACAAGAAATGTCTTTAACAGCATTTGGTGGAAGCAGAATAACTATGGGTACTATTGGTTCCGTGGATACAAACAAAGACCAACAACAGCTATGCCATATCGTAAGGTGATTATAATGATTTATCACAAATCTTTTTCAGAGTAAATATTAATTTTGATATGTAGCAGCAGCTTAAGAATACTTGAAAAAAATTGTTCAGTTAGAGTTCCACATCACTTCAGCCTTCAGTGCAACAACTTTGTCACCAAATCCCGAATATCAACCACCCCTATGTATCTTCAAGAATATGTCTTTTATCATAATGATTGATTTTTGCATGTACATAGTGTAGACAATATAAATATGCATGTGGCAAACCAAAATTCAGTCAAATCAGACATGCATTAATTGCATGTACGAGGGGCATTCAGAAGGTTTTTACCAATTATTTTGGAAGTAATTAAAAAATAAATGTATTTGAGGTATCTGAATGACATAATTTTTTTCAGAACTTACTTGAGGTAGTTCATGATCTATTTTGAAAAAATAAAACCTCTCAAAAGTGCTTACTTTACTGTTACCATGGAAAAAAAGGACCGTGCACATACTGCAACTCAATTTTTTAGACCAAATCCAGCAGAAATCTAAATTTGTAAATGATCATTAGTTTTGCACAAAAAAAAAATTAAGAATATATTCTGTCAGAAGTCCTCTATTTATCTATTTTGCCAGAAGGGTGTGTTTCATAAATACAGTACATGAACCTTCTGTCTTTCAGACGTTCACCTGTTTAATAAAATTTTTATGGTGAACTTGGCCTTTAACCTGAAAAATGTTCCAAATAGTTGCTATTGATATGGTAGGGCTACAGCTATTGCTGATGTTTCCATAATTATGATCATCTCTGATGTCATAATTTTCTAATTAATGATCTTTCTTACGATTAAATTGAAACTTTCTGTGTGATTTTCTTACTTGGATCACTTAATCTCTTTCAGACACCGTTCAGACAATCTTTTTGTGAAACGACTTGGGGCTGCAAAAATTGATGTGAAGGACAGACTAGTGTTATTGGAACTGAAAGTAATGAAAGCATTACACCATGAAAACCTAAACACTTTTGCAGGGATTTGTACTGAGGCACAGAACCCCTGTATCTTCATGCTGTATGCATCCAGGGGTAGTCTACAAGACGTACTGACAGATTCTTCAAAATTATTCACCTTTGACTTCAAGTTATCCCTGGCAACGGACATTGCACGAGGGATGAGTGTATTGCATAACAGCATTATAGGTGAGAGCATTGTGAATCTTGGACTGCTTAAGTTAATGTAAGTAGTGACATTACTGAACAAGGCATAATATTGGTCGCTGCAAAAACCTAACTGCCCAATCTTCCTCCTACAATAGTCCACATAAATTCAGTACTTATATGAGCGAAGCGAACGGCTGCCGAAGGCAGCCGTGAGCGTAGCTCACTTAGCACAGCAAGCAGACAATGATCAGTTGACAGCACAGTGGACCAAGAAACATTGATGGTCGACAATTTATATAGGTCAAATAGGTCCAGCAACTGAGCAATCTGTTGGTTTCGAATCCAATTCAATTAAAAAACATACCTCTTTTGTTCCTAAATATATTGTTATAATATTCCAATTGTTTTGTAGCATACATTTTTCCAGTGTTTGATAATTATTTACGGCAGATGAGCGCCTGCGCGCCGTCCTCAGAACTAGGTCAGACAATTTTTGGCAGAGCCCTCCAGAGGGCACAACGTATAGAGTGCTGACTACAGTCCCCCTGGTGGCAGAATCACCAACACTATTGACTGGCTACAGGAGTGCAGATTGGGCAGTCATGCAGTGCTAATGAGTGCTCACGTGTGACTATAACTTGACTACCTTCTTCTTCTTCTTCTTCTTCTTCTTCTTCTTCTTCTTCTTCTGTTTGATATTCCACCAAAAAAAAAATTTTCCAAAAAAAAAAAAAAAAAATCCGAAAAAAAAAAAAATTTCCGGGAAAAAAAAAAAAAATTTCCGAAAAAAAAAAAAAGTTTCCGAAAAAAAAAAAAAAATTTTCCTAAAAAAAAATTTTCCCAAAAAAAAAAAAAAAAAAAAAAAAAAGAAGAAAAAATTAAAAATTTTTGAAATAAAAAAAAAGTGTACAAGCAAAGCGAGGTGTCACGTCCCGTCTTCCATGCTGCGGCATCATCGTATTATGCTTTGAAGGGCAGGTAGATCTATTTCTTAAGTGCAACTGGACACATACAATACAAGATGGTCACTTTGGTCAAGCTGTGAACTGTAACTGCAATCAGCCATCAGTGGCACTTATTGGGTCCCAGGCTGTTACTTTCTTTTAAGTTTTATTTGACATATTGAATATCTAGAGTGAAAACTTAAAAATTTGAATCTCAACATAATCGCTTCGCGAATCACATGGCCGTGCCATTATCATATTATTGCATTCTTTCATGTTTTGACCTATTCATAACTGCCCTTAAACTTGTGTTATCATAGCACAGAATAACGCCCTTGCTTGATAAATCACATTTATTGCCTTCTCTTTGGCGCTTAATTGATAAAGTCAACAATAAATTTAATTCAGGCCATCACGGACATCTGACGAGCACCAACTGCATCGTAGACAACAGATGGGTCTGCAAAATCACTGATTACGGTCTTAAACACATCAGACAATCCTGTGGCTTACAATTAGAATATTCTGACAGCAGTTCTGCGGAACAATTCTTGTGGACTGCACCAGAGCTATTGAACCAAGACGGTCCCATCACAGGAACAAAGAAAGCAGATGTGTTTTCCTTTGGGATCATTGTTCAAGAAATCATCACCCAATTTTCTCCGTATGGTGACAATGGAATCTTCACGGCATCGCAGATAGTTGAAGCTGTCAAGTCAACGAAGTCCCCTCCTTTCAGACCTGTTGTTCCTGCCAGTAAGTTACTTTCTTTTTTATCTTTATATTGAACAAGATTTTCAGAAACTTGAGTCTCCTTTAATTGAGAGAAGATAGAAAATTGGTTTATTTGGCACATCTTGATTAAGAGATACATTGTGGTTTTTTCAAACAGGTGCACAAGTTTTGTGATATATAGCTAGTTCATTAGGCAAGCAAATAAAGACACATTGAATAATATTAATATGGGCGCACATTGTTTATCATTGAATAATGAAATTACAAGGAGTTCCTGAAATTTATATTTCAAGATGACATTGTGTTAACTTACAAATTTCCAAGAACAGAAATATGACATCACTCAGATTATTTGGTCAGTCAGGCTTGTTTCCTCGGCTTTATTTGTTCTTCTGAATAATGTAACTAAATTATATTATAACAAGCCATCATGCTCTAAGTTGACAAGGTACATGGGAGTGATGAACTCTGAATAAAGCCATTTTCTGTAATAATCTCAATACTGATTTGGTATTTATTTCAACACTACAGATTCCTGCACCCAAGACTGGCTAGAGCTGATGACATCATGTTGGCAAGAGGCTCCTGAAGAGAGGCCAAGTTTTACGAAATTACTTTCAAAGTTGAAGGAAATAAATGGAGGGCATGAGTGCACACTGGTGGACAGCATGATTCAAAGACTTGAGAAGCACTCGACCAATCTGGAGGAGATTGTCAGTCAAAGGTAAGTTTGGTGTCCTTGTTGATGAGAAGAAATAATCTCCCTGAAGATGGGCCATGTGGGGTGTATTTCACTCGTGTTGAGGTCTCTGTCTCGACCTTGCGCCCCATCTGTCAGTGGTTGATCACGACTCTCGTGAATTGCCAGAAACAATCTTTTTCACATCAAACAGAGGACAGACCTTTGGCCAGATATCTCAGCAACCACAAGCCCCACAGGAGAAATGCACCTACCTATGCAAAGCTTAGCTCTGCTGTGATATGCACATCACATTTTTGTGACCATTTAGTGCTGGTTTTGTCTGATATTTGCCAATTTATGATAATTTTAGTCCAATTTCGCACAATGTTGACATTTGTGATCCTACCAATCTGACACACAATGGGCAATGAAGTCACAAAAGTGCACTGTATCGCCACCCCAGATTTAGTTCTAGTCAAGTTGGTATCAGCAGAATAACCAATCTCAAGGTGTTGATTTTTATGGACTTAGCAAACAATGCTAAATTTCTGTTCCAATGCCACACATGATGATTTATTTGCAGATTTACTACATTTGGAAGAATTTATCTGCCGTAGCATTATTGTTTATTATGTATCTTTCTGTTTATTTGTGTATCACTCCTTGTATCAAGACATGTATCAGTATATCTGCCTATCATATCAATCCAGCATTAATAACTGCTTTTCTCATCTAAATGATATGGTTTGCAATAAAGATAAAATTCTATTTCAGAACATCGGAACTGGTTGAAGAAAAGGGAAAGGTTGAATTCTTGCTTCAAGAATTATTGCCGAAGTCTATTACGGACAGTTTGAAACTTGGCAAGAAGGTTGAGCCGGAGAGCTTTGACAATGTCACAATATTCTTCTCTGATATTGTTTCCTTCACCAGAATTTCAGCTGCGGGCACACCAATGGATGTTGTGTATATGTTAAACAAGATGTACACAGTTTTTGATGACATAGCAGCCCAGTTTGATGTCTACAAAGTAGCGACCATCGGAGATGCTTATTTTGTCGCAAGTGGAGTCCCTTTAAGAAATGGAGATAGCCATGCAACGGAAATTAGCAACATGGCAATAAATTTACTTGATGCTGTTTCCGATCTAACAGTTCCACACTTGCCGGGCGAAACACTAAAGATGAGGATTGGTATTCACACAGGTATTTGAACATTTTTTTCATTGGAATTCACCCAAGTTATTTGAACAGTTTGATTCAACATTATCAAAAAAAAAGGTATGCAAAAGTCTTTGATAATCTTAATTCTGAATGTAATTAAAATGAGCTGAAATTTTGCACACTTTCTCTCATATACAAACCTCAGCTGCAAAACAAAGTCAGGTTAAAAAAAAAAGTATGACTGCCTTAAAGACATTACAAGAAGAATTTTTGTCACTTCTTTTTTCAGGCCCTTGCCTTGCAGGAGTGGTGGGTACAAAGATGCCTCGATATCTTCTGTTTGGTGACACAATTGACGTCGCATCCAAAATGGAGTCCTCCGGGAAAAGCATGCAGATTCACGTCAGTCAAACGACAGCCGCCATCTTGCCGAAAGACTCTTTTATGCTGATACAAAGAAAAAACCCTGTTGAAATTAAGGGACAGGGAATGATATCTTCTTTCTGGTTACATTAATCATTTCAGTGATTTGACTTATCAAAAATTCAGTTGTTTGCTGATAACTCATAGGAGTCTGGCGTAACAAGAAAAAAAACATTACACGTGATTCAGTTAGCACACAATTCTTAAGTTTCCTGGCCACTAAATACATATCATTTTTGGTTAGTCTGATTGGTTCAGAAACAACAGAACGTCACACATTTAATAACCGAAGCAAGTGCCGGTTTAGCATTGATTTCTCACTGTGAAATGTTAATGACCAGAGTCATGTGCTAATTTTAAAAATTATGTGTATAAACCATGATAAATACTTCTGGCATGCTGCTTGAGTTACCAGAGCAGGAGGAACTGTCAGGTAGATAAGGTAAGATCGAAGCTATGGAGAACTGAAGTCTTTTTATAAGAGACATAACCTCACATTAGAAATTGCGGATCACTTGACTATAAATGTACATTAAAAATGTGGGGTGAAGGTATCTGTCCCCTTTGTAGTATTATCATGGCAAAAGGCGCAAAGTTGGCTTTTGGTGTAAGCCAAGAAACAATTGAGTATCACTATGACCAGGGGTGCCGGAACAAGGGGGGGGCAAGGGCTGCCCTTTAGATCTTAAAGAAAACAATATTATTAGGCCTTATTTTACAAATTTTAGGCAAAGTTAGTGAGTCTATATTCAAAATTATTATTAACTCTCTATTGAAATTTATTTACGCAAAATTGGCGCGAATATGATTTGCCCTTTTTTGTCTGACCTCCCCTGCCGCCCAGGATTCCTTCCGCCACTTGGGCTATGACTACGTGTAGTTTTCTCATTGACACCTATGATAAACAACGACATAAAAATTAAGTAGTCCCCACATAATCATCCCTTTATAGCGGAGGAAAGACAAGTGATTACCGAATGCTCTGAGTGTATCATAATCCTGTACTTGTCATGTGATCAGTAGAAGTCTGTGTATGTTCTTGCCACCATTTTGATAAGTAATTACCAAATGCTCTTTGTTCATCATAATCCTGTACTTGTCATGTGATCAGTAGAAGTTTGTGTATGTTCTTGCCACCATTTTGATAAGTAATTACCAAATGCTCTTTGTTCATCATAATCCTGTACTTGTCATGGAATCAGTAGAAGTCTGTGTATGTTCTTGCCACCATTTTGATGAGATGAATATATATTTTCAACTGTAAAATAAATATCGTTTTAATGCAATGACTGAGTTGGATTTTGATTAATTAGTAAGTTATTAAGTTAAGGTAAATGGTGAGAACAGTTATGTCAAGTTGTTTTTAGAGATGCTTGCTTGCTTGCAAGCGGCATCTCTATTGTGGGAGGATGGCTCTGAAACTTATGACAACTGCCTTGGCCTCAGATATTTGCCCGAGGCACGTCCGAGGCCAGCAAAATTAATAAAGTACAATTTTGCTGGAACAGTCAAACAAAATTTTCCTGTCAGTTAAGTATAATTATCTGTCAGTTTATCTAACACAAGGAAACTATTATCCTATATATTAGATTTTGATAGAGTCATTTTCTGCCTGTCTTTTAAGACTGTCTGTGTCTAGGCCTATTTTAGGCCGAGTGCCAAGTTATATGCGGTGCCATTTTTGTGATAGATATGAAATTATAAATTGACCAACAGTAATTGAATATTTTTGAATTTTTATTTTCCTTCACTAATTGAGTTGAACATTATTTCATGTAAATTTCGACCATAACAATTTGAAGTTTTAAAGTTTTTGTTTACATGTAATGGAAGATGCGTTGGTACCTGATCATTAACTTCACACACCAGAGTGTCTGACTTAAAACACAACTCAACAAATGGAATGGGTCAAAATTTGAGACAGAATCTCATTTGTGCCTCAAAAGATATTCCAAATAACTTTGTTGTAACAAAAATATGCCACTGCCCAATAAATTGGAACCCAGTAATTCAGAGTATCTATCTACATGTATCTAGATTCCAGAAAGTGTAATTTTTTAAGCAGTTATAGTAAAGCCCGTAATGAAGGTGATAAGCTGCCTCAGAATTTTTTTTTTAACTAAACAATTTTTTCCAGTCATGGCGAAAAGATTATTTAATTCTTTCCCAGCAGTCTTGAAATGAATTTCTGGTGTATGGGCTATCTCAGTCTGCAATGTTTGATTTAAGTAAATAATTCAATATTATTGAGGTTGTCACACACTCAAAACAAATCTAATCTGTCACTGTTTCCGTAAAAAACAAAATTGCCAGTGAGATCCGTTCTATGCCCTGTTCTTTAAAAATGTAATGGTTGCCCCCTTATTATCTTCATTTCAGTGTTATACTTGAGTCATTGAGTGAATCTCTAATTGTACTGTTATAGCCTTATCGTAAGCGATGGCTAAATGCCGATAATACACCAAGCTAAGGTAGTTTGGCAGTCAACCATCATTTTTGTTCAGCCGGCCTCGGTCTCGGTCTCGGTCTTGGATGCTCATGCCTCGGTCTCGGTCTCAGTCTCGAGGGTCAATGCCTCGGTCTCGGTCTTGGTCTCGGATGCTCATGCCTCGGTCTTGGTCTTGGTCTCGGATGTCCTGGCCTCGACTCCAACACTGCCAGATACCCTCTGCAGGTCTCAAATGACAGATACCCTTGTGCAGGTGACAGGCAAAGGGGTAGATACTATCATGGGCAGTCTATCTACAAGCATCTCTTAAAGTGCTTGCACGTTATTTTTTGTACTTGGTGGTGGATCTGATCCTCGTGAAACAGAAGTCATTATGTAATTTGGTCTCACTGATCATCACATTTCACCCAAGTTCTGCGAAACAAAAAGTTTTTTATGTGGCAGCTCTCATGTTTCTATATCCAGCTTCAGCAACAACTGAGAAGAATTCAAAGTTGCAAAACTTTCTCAAAGTCAACACTTGTGGCAGCTCTCATGTTTCAATCCAACTGCAACAACAATTGAGAAAAATTCAAAGTTGCAGAACTTTCTCACAGTTATACACAGGGCAGTATCAGCAAATTTTTGGGCCCGGGGCAAAGTCCAATGGGCCCCCAATACCCCATAGAGGCGGACTAGCCTCACAGTGAGCTCTTGGGCAAAATCATTGATGGACCCCTATTATCGTAATAACTGCGTCTTCAACTGTAGCGTTCTGAATTAATTTGTACCTTGATACTTGCATAAAAAACCACAGTAATTGCAGAATTTTTATCTATATGCATAGTTATATATATAAGAGTCGAAGCAGAATATGAATCACCACCTTTATACAACAGTAGCATTTATAATTGATGGGTGCTTGACTTTTAGGTTTTAAGCATTGAAATTGTTAAAAAAAGCTTTCATATTTTACCATTTTGCATCTGATTTAGCTAATAATAACGCTGATGTGGGATTGATGAATAGTGATATAAGGCAAAAGTTAGAAAGGATTTTTAATGCAAAAGCCAAAACTGTATGTTTTTGGAACAGGGTAACTGATGAAGATCAACGATTCTATATAGAGTAATCCTTTGCGGTTTGTACCTTTTATAACAACTGAAATTGATGTACAATTAGAATTCAGCATGACAGAAAAATTTCGCTCACTGACAATTGATAGCTAAAATGTTCCCAGAAAGTTGCAACAGTGTAAACAACTTTTTATAAATAGAACATTAGTTATTCACAAATGGAATGAATACGTCTCTGTATTTGATCAGAATTACAATATTGCCAGCTGAGTACACAATGTCATATTCAGAATAATGAATTTCAGAAAGACACAATGACTACATTTTGAAAAAAATGACTGCTGTTTTGAACATGCAAGCATTGAAAGTCATTTCAGTGTCCATTGTTTTTATCCATGAACAGTCATTTTTACCTGGATTTATGCTTATCTAAGTATTATATTGCATGTCATTAGATAAAAGATTAGCATATTTTGAGGTATGAAGTCACCGTATGATCTTACCATCAACATCTTCATTACAGCAATTTCGAGTTTCTGAAAACGGATTGTGAAGCATTTATGTCTTGGTCAATTACTCTCCCCCTGTATACATCACTTGAACAGGCCTTAAGTCGATTTTGCCCTAAAAGGTGCTGCAGAGGCTTAAAGCACACTGAACGGACGAAAGCTTCTTTTCAAAATTAGATAATGTATAATATATATATTTTACCATTCAAAATATCAAAATATACTTTGTGCCAAGGTTCAGATTCTCACCATTTTTACGTAATATTTGCAGCCGATACTATTACCAACAAAAGCTGAAGCAAAAAAGGTTCACGGAATGACAAACAATACTTAAACAATGCTTGTTATCATGGAGTGAAGAATTGGTATTCAGCCTGGCCTCTATGTAGGAGCATCAAAAGCGGTCGCCGGTCGGAATCAAAAGAGGTCGAAAAAGGACATTTGATTCCTCGTTACAAAATTGACAAGATCAAACCTACAAGATCGACTTTATCCTTGACGACACATCAGGTTGGTGAATATTTTGGTTGGTAAATATAAGGCATATATGTTGTTCATTATTATCTCGGTATAGATTACAGATGATGATACCATTGTGTGACATGGGTCCACAATAACTCCACATCATACTTTGGTGGTAAGAAAAACATCCTATGTAATTTTCTGTGCTCTGATGTTCAGAATTGTAGAGGTATAATAATTTAGTTATTGTAGCTATCACATATAGTAATGTGCCATGTTTTGGAAGCCTCTAAACTATCTGTGTTCTCTTTACCCACAAAGAAGCACAATTTGTGACATAACAGATGACTTCAAAGTGCATCCCAACTGCCATTGTGTATAAACCATCAAAGATGCCACATCAGAGAATAAGTTGATGGATTTTTAAAACTGTAATACACCACTACAGATGTAGAAATATGAGTTATTACAAAAAGGCACCCAAATTGCTCCTTCCTTCTTCTTAAGAAATGAGGTCGCATGCAATCCCAACACTCAGCCATGGGCGTCAGTTTCATTTTAAAGTGCTGGGGCAAATAGTGGTCACACCTTCGTGGAAGATGTCAGGGAATTTTTTTTTTAAATTCAGAAACATGTATACTTTGGCAAAAAAGTGGTGGGGCATCTGCCCCACCAGCCCCATAGGAACTGACGCCACTGCACGCAGCAGTTTATACCTACAGTACAACTCAAAATAAAGTACAATTACCCCAGCAGGAAGGAAGAATCAGCCACTACTTTACCCTTTCACACCTTTTGACTACCTCTGAATCACTTCCTACTTTTACCTACTTGAAACTACCTTTTAGAATCACATTAAAATCACATTTAAACAACACCAATTTAAACTCAATCACATCCATTGCGTTTGATTTACTTGATATTTTGCACCTCTGCTAATTGCAGTACTTGATGAAGCATATTCCTTACGGCTGATATATTTGTTTTGAAGATGTGAATTTTCTTGTCGCTCTCTAAACTCACATTGCGAACATGTTACTCTGCCTAAACTAGCTTTGTGTAAAACAAAGACTGTATTACAGATGATTTCATATTTGTAGACCAAAGGACGAAATGTGAATTTTTTTCTATCCTATAGTGAAAAGTGATGTCATAAATTTTCTGATGTCATTTTTCCCTATAGAATACATGTCCCAGAAAAAAAATTCAAATTCTGTCCTTATGTCTACAAATATGAAATCATCTGTAAATCAAACGGTGCTGATGTGGAAACAACTTTGAAACTGTGCCTTAAAGTGGAATGCCTTATGGGAAGAAGCGGGAAAGCTCACAAATTTAATAACATTCAAACGCATGTGAAGACTTATGTTTTTAAAAATATTGAACAATTTTAATACTCCTGAGATTTTTGATATTTGTGTTTAATTGTAATATTATATTTATCGATTGCTTTCTATACATTAATTTCTCAATTTGTATTTATTCACAGGGGCGTATATAGAAATGGCCTGAGGGGGGGCTAGACATTACATGGGGTCAATATGGGGCGCTCCGCGGCTTTTCCTATCTCTTTCATGTTAATTTTTGGCCGGGGGGGGGGCATGGCCCAATGCCCCCCCCCAAATACGCCACTGTTTATTTATCAATTTCTCTTATAATCAATTTACTTTACCTATTGTTATGAGCATGCACAACTCGTAAACTAGCTTTGCTGGTTGTTCTCAACTCAATAGACCTGGGGTTTTTGCACCAATATTTTTGTTGTTTATATGACTATATAATTATATATTTGTATCTTACACAAAGATAATAGGTGCAAAAACCCCTATGCGGTAAACTTGTACACAGTAAAGTCTTGAATCTGCATTATTGTTTTTGAGGTTTCGGCTTTACTTATCATATGGAATTCCCCGATATCTCATCCTGCATATCCTTTCGTTAAATAAAAGCAAATTTAGGGATGCCTGGAAAACAACGTTGTAAGATCAACATCTAGGCTCTGTACGTAGATTGACTCTAGATCATTTTTCATCTCTTTGTGCACGGCAATTTTTCCTTCATGATATGGTTGGATATACTGTTCTGTGCTCATTAACAAGTATTATACCTATGTAACTCAATAGTTCCTTCAGAATTGAACTTCTTGCAACTTGCATCGTAACAACTTCACATACTGGCCTACTGGTATAAGAGAACTGAAAGAAAAGATCACAAGGAACTTAGAAGCGCACTCTTAAGATATATATACACCGGCAGAGGAGATATCATAGATCTATGTTATTCGCATCTTGTTTGAAATAATTATTATGGCTCGTTATAGAAGGGTTTCTGTTACTTCAAAGAAAATAAGCTTGTAAAAAAATGTATTGATATATGCAGTGTAATACCACAAAGACTTCCTGTAGTCATAAGTCATATACAGACTGACAGTGACATGAAACGAAAGCAGAATGGCGTATTTGAGGGGGGGGGTTGACACTTGCAGCCTCTTCAGGTATGTATGTTTCAGGTGCTTTGGTACAACACAACAGGACTGGAAGAAGGGCTTCAGAAGCAAAATCCTGTGGCGGAGAGGGAATTTGCAAATTGTGCATCAGATGACAAGTTTTTGAAATTTTGCGTCTTTTAACCCACATCAATCTGACAAGTTATGGCGAAATTTCACTCTAAACTTAGAGCTCGATAGGTTCACAGAATTGGCTATCTTTGCGCCCTCTTGAATCCATAACAGAAACTTCAATCGAACACACCTTGGTGTGTGAGGCTCTAACAGATTTCAAATTCAGCAACTGTTGCCTTCTGCAGTGTTGTGGAGTAACTATTTGGTCTGTTGAATTATGTCTAGAATTGAATATTAAATAACTTTTAATTGGCCAGTGTATGCTTAGAATTGTGTTATTGCTGCAAAGTGGTACTTGTTGAGGAACTTTTTTTTTGGCGGAATTGTGAGTAGTCCCTGTTTGGTTGGCACTTCTCAGTGTAAGCTTGTTAAGCTTACCCTGACCACAGCATAACACTATTTTGTGAAGTTGTAACAAAAAGATTAACTCTCCTCCTGTGTGACAGGTAACAGTTTCAGATCTCTTAAAGCAATTAAGTGAACGCTTGAGTGTTTCATTGTTATCTGTTTGTTGTTTCAATTAGTTTCTATGTAGAAAACCATAAACAATTAATTAGTGTTGTCTGTGTCACTGCAGTTTGGCCACAGTGAAAGGCTGACAGCAAGTTCATGTGCACTCTTTGATTGTCTAACATTGTTGATTACAATTTGATTACATCTTGCTGGTAGCTCAGCTGTGCATATGAGCACAAGTGATGAGGTCCCTCTGCCTGGTTGAAAGATCTGACCTACTTGAATATTGATAACTGTGTCAGCTGCAGGTCATCCCATTTCTGGCAGACTCTCCAGTTGTGCTGTTCGTTTAGAGTCTGTGAGCAGACTGGCAAAATTGCGTGATTTGTTTAGGCGGCATTGTGTAATTTTTTAGGCAAAATTTTGCGATGACTTTTAGGCAAAATTTCGCGATTATTTTTGGCAAAATTTCACAATATTTTGTCACAAAATTTCGTGACAAAAACATTTGTTTTGGTGGCACTAATGGGCTTGATATGATCTGTGAGATTAAAAAAACCGCCATGCAAAAAGTGAAAATCCCCCCAGTGGCCGGTGTGCACAAAATATTCAATATGGCCACTGTATAAAACAAGGATGCTATATATTAGAATCTATTTGTATATATCTGTTCTTCAATAATGAGTGATGACAAAGGTTTTCCAAGGGTAAGTGCAATTATGAAATGCGATTTTAGGGGTCTACCATATCTAAAGAACCTTAAACGTTTGAAATTGGCATAAGTAGCAAGAACACAGAAAAATCCCCATGTAAAAGCTAATGTAACCTCAGTGTCCTGTGACGGAATCAAGTTACACCAGTTGTCTTTTTTTATTTTTCATTTTTTCCAAGTTTTATAATGACCAAAACAATTACAAATGGTTCCAAAATAATTTTCAAGATGTTTTTTATCAATCACATAATATTACATTTTCCTGAATTGGTTTTAGCAGATACCACAGAGTGCCAAAAGTAAGCACGTCTGATCACCAGTAAGTTTGGTTGTCCAAAATTGTCCTCATGAGGGATAAAGGAAATATCTTTTAAGAGCAAAAAACTACATATTTGAGGATTATTTTATTGATATTTATTCATCAGCTCACACAGAGGATAACGAAAGGGTTGGAAAGTTTAAGGTGTCCTCTGAGAGCACTTTTCGTGAAATCTGCCCAAGGGCTTACAGCGGCAGCTTACACAATATATTATATACATACAGTAAAATGTCAGTTCTCATATGAAAAATCATTTAAAACTTTCTACACTGATGATATACATGTAACATATCCAGGGAAAGACATTGTGCAATATTTTACGTGATGAAACTGGCATAAACAACCCTGGTTTCAGAATGGAATATGATATTTCTGCATTTTAGTTTGCCAGACTTCATCTTCACTTTTGAATTAAATTCTGATGTTTCTGCAGCCTGCTCCTCCTTTCTTTGAATGTAAGGAAATACATGGATGCCTGAAGAGAAAAACAAACTACTCTGAGAAGTCATGAGTTGTTGTGAGTTCCCCCGTGGGCTGACTGGTAAGTGCGCTTTTCAACTGGCTTTGAGGGCGTGGGTTCAAATCTCACCCCGGGAACTCTCTTTAGTGCGAGCCCATGGACATTAAATGGAGGCGGGTTGTATCCAGTATTCTATGCTGGGGCAACTGAAAGACCCTGGGCTTCCCTGAATTAATAGGGTATGTGCCAGACTCACAGTCTTCTCATCTCATCATCATACGGCGATCGCCTGCCTTGATATAGCCCACTAAGGTGCCGCAGAGGCGTAAAAACACAAACAAACAAACAAGTCATGAGTTGCATAACAAATTATTTGTATTGACTCTCCAGTGCATATTTCATATTTCGTCTCTTCTGCATTGAAAGATAACTAGTTGCAACTTTTTCATAATCATGTAATACACCTTCAGAGAAATATAGATTTTACTTTTTATCTTTTTCTAAATATTCTTATAGAAGGTTTCTAATGCTCATGTACGGTATGGAAACAACTGCAACTGGCGACGCCATTGACTGGTTCTCAACCAAGATCCTAAAGAAAGAACAACACGAATTCAAGAGACAAGTAAAAGAGGCCATCTTGACTACTCACAGCGCTCCTGAAGAAACATTGGGGTTACAAACCACACTAAAGGAAATGTACATTCAATAGTGTCGTGGAAACAAACGTGTTAACACTTTTTCACTGTCAACCACATGGTTACAACCAACACATTAATCCAAATTGAAAACATTGAACAACAAATGATTGTGTGAATTTTTCAGAGAATCATAATAATTAGGAATTGATGAAATTATTATTGACAATTTATACTCATAATGCTAAAGGTTCTAGATGCTATATATAAAGAATCCATAGCCAAAAAAAATTGTTATGGTTTCAACAGAATTTGAAAGGTTCAATGCTGGTGGGAAGGTTCTATGATGGAGCTGTATGCTCCCAACTTGAGAGAAAAGGGTTCCATTGTGGGAGTGCAATGCAGCTGGATTATCTAAGTGTTGCTTTTGTTTGCGGTTGGATCCTTTCTAAAAGTTTATTAATGAACCTTTCAGGGTTCCTTATCTATAGCAGCTTATAGAACCCTTAAAGGTTCCATATAGAACCTTTTTGTTAAGAATGTTTACCGGAGACATCACCTGCGTTTTGGTAGGCTCCAAACCAGTTTTGCACCATCTTTGTAGGGCTGCCTTGACATATATCAGAATCAGCTGCAACACCGAATCTTTCATTAATCCTATGTCAGAAAGACTTGCAGAAAATGAAAAGCTTCATAACAACCAAAAGGGAATTCATCAGAACTCTGCCAGATGTGGCACACCGTTGCATAACTTTTTAATCTTACAATAGTGCAGGATGCTTTTCACTTTTCACGTTAATAATGATGTAGTGTATAAAGCAATTGCATACTATTATATTCATATATCTGTTTGTATAATGTATATGAAAACATATAGTTGTATACACATATTTACATTACTATTTGTGTACATATTATTAGAATAATTATTTCTTATATTGTATTTATTTACAATATATCACTGCATATACGAGGTATATTTAAAGGATCGAGGAAGGGGTGCACCTACCCTTTGGGTTACAGCAGTTTCTGCTCAGGTGCCCTCCTGTGGCTACAGTATAGTAGATCATTTTCTGAATAAAAATGTAGGATGTTTTGGAACTTAACATTTTTTTGGTATAAAGTGACCTTTCATTAACAATTTGCACTCAAAAAAGTTATATATCATCCCGATAATTTCATTCTTCTCTTCATATCTGAGATCTCAATGCTGGTTAGATTATTCTTTCAGATTATTGGAAATCATCATCTTGGGCTTAAACACAAATGGATAATGTGGATCTTTACGTTTGAAGTTGACATTACCGATAAATAATATTTTTCAAATTATATTTTTTTTTGGAATTTTTTCCACTTTATAATTTTGCCTTTACAGATGGCACTAAAGGTCTATGTCTCACTGGATATGCTGTCACTTCCACTGTAAACTAATAACTGCAATGAACATATACCAGATATCTGCTCATTATTTAAACATTACTGAAAGCCATATAAATTGCAACGAATTCAGGAAATTAACAGGCTCATGGTACACCTCTACTCACATTAATACAAACAAACTTTTAACTCTTGCAACAAAGAAATAGCACAAGGAGATCACGTTTAGGTGGAACCAATTAGCCTAATCATGTCGACATCAAAGGGAATGATACAGCTGATCTTCATGATATATAAAAGCCTCGAGTAAAGATATATACTGATTTATTAAAACATCCTACTATACAAAAGACAGTTTGGACCATTTCGTTGTGCTTTATACATTCCTTCAATTTTGCATCACAGGTAGCCTATTTACAGCCGCAGTCAAAAGGACTAATTCAAGTAAAACTGCATCGGGCGAAGAGCCTTGATACGTCGAATTTCTAGGTATTTGATTGGTTTATGACAGCTTGAGGGGCCTTTCAATTGGCTGTGTAATACCTATGTCATGCTGAAGCATATACACTGTAAGTCAATCTCAATGGGATTAATGAAGTTTGAATTGGTAGTGATTCAAGGCAAATGTAATGCAATTTTAAGAGGTAGTTTCAAGTACGCAAAGGTAGAGTAGGTCGGGGCAAGAAGCCCGGGTTAGGTGAGAGGCCCCCCCGGGGTTATACCTAAACTGACATTTTTGGTGCTTTTTCTAATTGATAGGATTGAAGCTAGAGGCTTTTTAAGTGACATCACCAATTTTCAGGGCAAACAGCACCAAACCATAGTTGTAATTAAAGAAACAAAAAAAGGTGCATGGTTTATGTAACCTTGATTAATTCTTTGAAAGTGGTTGACAGAAATAACTTTGGAAATTTTTAAAAGTATAATGGATATCTGCATTGCTTCACTATATGACCATCAGATAAATATGATTTGGATCATGTTTTTTGCATTTTAGCTCAAAATATAGAGATCAGATTAAAATATGTCTGTTTGGGGCGAGAGGCCCCACATGGTATGGGGCATGAGGCCCCCTTCACGGAGACCTCGAAGCTGCCTCAGGAGCCATTTAATAATGTGTACGTTACCTTAAATCTTGATCGAATAGCTAATTGATATGGAAAAAAATTTGGCCTAAATTGAAACAGGGCAAAAAATATTTAAAAATAAATGTATGAACAGAAAAATTCAGAAATTCAGAAACAGTGAATAGAATGCCTTAAAAATGATAGAAGAACCCCAAGAAATAACTTTCAAGCTGAATGCGCTCGCAAAAAAATTGCCATAGGATTATTCTTGCCTGATGGGTGGGGTAAGAAGGCCATTTTAAATTTTTTACAAAAAGGGCCGTACCTCCTTTATTAAAATTGGTAGACATTTGTTTCACTTGTTATAAGTAGAGTCAAGTGATCCCTTCCTGACAGCATAAGAATTCAAATAATCAACCACAAAAAGTAGGTCAAATCGCACCTCGAAGTTAAGGGGGGCTGCATGCCCCGTGCTACTCTAAGAAGGGATTTGGACGTAGCCAAAAGGTGTGAAAGGGTAAAGTAGTGACTGATTCTTCCTTCCTGCTGTGGTAGTCACACTTGATTTTGGGTTTTACTGTACTAGTGACTTGTTGCTTTCAACGATTTATGGTGAGAACGCCGTTGGTTTCACAGCATTTTTTCAACGGCACGGGTTTACAGTGTAATTCTCGTAGGCAGGAGCCAACAGGTATATATTATTTATAGTCATGCAAAACATGAATCTCATTTGGATGGCATATGTAACAAACAAGATTGCTAGTTGGAATTTAGTGCTGATTTGAAATATGAACCTTATATTGTTGCATCAAGGAGGAGATTGTTGCATGTACACTCTAAAAAATGTCGGGACAAAATTGGTTTTTTAGATTCAAAATGGTTTTTTGAAAAACCAAATTTCAATGCAAAACCAACACGGATTTTTAAAAAAATCCGTGTTGGTTTTTTGCATTGAAATTTGGTTTTTCAAAAAACCATTTTGAATCTAAAAAACCAATTTTGTCTGAATTTTGTTAGAGTGTAGTTATTCGCTGTACTGAGAACAGGTTCATCTGAATAAAATGAGGAAGAGTACACGTTTTAAATAAGAGTTCAAATAAATAGAATCACACAAACCACATTCACACACGAAAATATTAAATAGAAAAGATGTCATAAGATCATGTCTTGTAAATTATTATTCTGATATAAATAGCTTTAAAAGTACGAAGTAACAAATACAGAATTAATATCAGTAACAACAAAATATCAAAGAAAAGTTTCTCATATTTATGGTATCACCTTGATGAAACATCAAACAAGTCAATCATCCTTTGAAAGCATTCATATGATTTAGCAAGCACAAAGTTCTTAATTCATACAGGTGTGCCAATGTCGAGTTTAATATGACATTATGCTGAATGAAATATAAATAATTCCAACCACCAAAGCCCAAAGGTTCATATAAACTAAAACAAATAGCCGAAATGTAGAAATAAAAATTGTACAAGTGTCTCCTTCAGTGTCTTATGCAATTCTGACTTGCTGAATAAACGAAGCTTTGAACTTTAGGTATTGAACATTGAATCATGATTATAGTAAACCTGGAAGAATATTATAGCTGGGGCATCACATGTTGAGTTTAAATTGAAGCCAACACCTTATGAACAAGACAACTACATTAATTTGTGTACCTATGCATAAAGCGGTACCTGCGTTATAAGACCCCCTGTGGTAAGACCAACTTGCCTTATGTGACCGCCTGCCTCCAACACTAGATTAGGGTTTGTTCCCGGGACTCCCGGGAACGGGAAATTCCCGGGAAATGGGCAGAAAACTGAAACCGGGAGAACCGGGAAATACAAACCGGGACTGGATGCAGCATTTTCGAAGAGATCGAAAAAATGTATTCCTTATTTATTAAAATAATTTGATTATCAGTGATGTAGAGTGGCAAAAAAAGTTATAATTTATTGTATCACAGTAAGCAATAAATGTTCTACTACTACTACTATCAGGCAACAGTGGAGCATTTTATATGGCCATGGAACTCTATTTTCCATGACCAGTCACTACAGTAACTGTTGGAGATAAAATTTTGGGCTGGCCTTGTAATTTTCTACATGAAAAGTCATTAAATTGTCATAAGGATATCTGAATATGCACACAATATATGATCGCATGATCTTTTTTCAGCAATTTTTTTTTTTATTTCAAGAAAATGTATTCCTTATTTCTTGAAAAATTAGATTATGAGTGATTAGAATGATGACAAAATCATAACTTATTGTATCAGGCCAGCAAGTCAGCAACATTGGAGAATTTTATATGGACATAGAACTTTGTTGTCCATGAACTGTCACTTCATTTGCGGACAAAATTTTGGACTGGCCCTGTAATTTTCAACATAATAAACTCATTAAATTGTTAGAAGGATTTATAAATATGCCCACAATATATGATGGCATGATCTTTTTCTGCAAAAAGAATCTTATTTCAAGAAATTTTCTATTTTGCTCTATTTCAATAATATCATATTTTGTCGTGCCTAAGCAAAATTGTCTGTTTAATGGCCAGAAATGTATATATCTAATTGTAAGTCCTGTCAAGAATAATCATTGGGAACACACAAATGTAATCATTTATTGCTCAATAAAGCATTTCAGTTTGTATCATATTAATTTCTGAAAGGTCTTAAAGTAGACGATACTTTGTAAAGTATCTAAAGATGTTTTATGGGAAAATATTACTATACAATTATACAAAAGTTTGTAAAGAATCAAAATATATTTCTATTGGAGTGATGAATCACACACATAGGCCTTTATGAATACCTATTTTTGCAATTAGCCATCCAGAATTTCCTTTGTTCATGAAATGTTAATTTTTGATGAAAAAAAAAAGTTTAATTTTGGCAAAACGTCCCATGAATTTCAAGGTTTGATTATGACCAAAACCGAAACTGGGATTCCCGGGACTCCCGGTTCTGGGCACTTCATTTCCCGGTTTCCCGGTTTCTTGGAAAACCGGGAAATTAGCAAACCCTACACTAGATGTATTTTTAGTGCATTTTGCACCCCTAAAACAGACCACACCCTCACAAGAGACCACTTCTTGACTGCAGAGGGGGCGCTCTTATAACGCAGGGACCACTGTACCTCATCTTTCTATACCGACTTTAGTTGGCAGTGGGAATCACATTGCTTTTACCCCTAACAACCACTTTGGCCAGTGGTGCAGGAAGGTGCTTATAGTATTAGTTCATCTGCCTAGTTCTTCTTTGATCCATTTTGTCCTTTCTTTCCAATGCTAATGGCTTTCATGAATCATGAACACTCTAAACTATTTCGGGACAAAATTGGTTTTTTAGATTCAAAATGGTTTTTTTGAAAAAAATCCATGTTGGTTTTTTGCATTGGAATTTGGTTTTTCAAAAAACCATTTTGAATCTAAAAAACCAATTTTGTCTGAACATTTTTAGAGTGAAGCTGCTGTGTCATTCCCTGAAAGAGTTACACAAATGATGTGATTTTTGCATGTGTATTTGCAGATAATTCCCCAATGTAGTGTGTAGTAAACCCAAATTCAGTCAAACCTGTATTTATTTCATGTACTCCAACAAGAAAGATGTGTTTGAAATAATGCTTGTACCAGAATGATACCCTTCAGCTTTCACATATTTGCCATATAAATTCCATAACAAAAATGACAGTTAGATATTTGTCTCTCCTGAATTCAGTGATCTTTCACATCAGAGTGGAAATCTGAAAATGTCATTTACTGCACATTATTTGCACATTCATAATTAATTTTGTCCTTTGGGGAAATCAAGACAACAATTATGCTTTATGTTCCACGAAGACATAGCTTTGTAGTTAGCTCTTGTGACAGGGATATTCATAAGCAAAGGGAATTCATGTACTTTGACCTTTTAAAGTGGACTCAATGAACTTCATGTATTGGTATGTACTTATATACACACACCAACTCAGTTAATCTAAATCTTTGTCACAAACTGTCATGTGGTCACTTTGTGGTCATGACTCATGATGCACTGGAAAAAATAAAAAAATGATTGTCTGATATCAGGTACTAATTATACAATACATGTATATGACTGGTCTAAACCAGACAACTGTATTCAAAATATCAAATGACTTTGTTCCACTATATCAATTGACATCCTGTACAGATGAAGGTGTCATTCGACTAACCATCTCTAAATAAAGTTAAACTTCCCAAAAAAAAACCAAACAAGAAAGCGCACCAAGTTGCTTTCTCCTCACGCAGACAAGAGTTGATAGGTAGAGTTAATTAGTGGGCCAAATTGCATGATATTATATGGTGGAAATAACGAGCAAGTTTTATTTAGCACCAGTGGTATTACAGTACATGTGGCACAACTGCACCACCAAGTGTCATCTTTTTCATATTTGTGTTCATTTTAGGAAAAGGTAAAAAAAAAACTAGCTTAACTTCAAACCAGTTCAAATCTAAACAAGAAAAGTACCCTTAAAAAAGGGTACTGTATCGATCTTACCATGAACCTGAGGGTATGTGGCATGTAATAAAAGGTTTTATTATCTTAAAATAGGCATTTCTATGAAATAAATACCCTTAGAAAAAATCCAGAGCCCCTCCCCTTGTTTCACGAAAATATATACGTAACCAAGGATTTGTAAAAAAAAAAACAAAAAAAAACTTCTGATATATATTACTGATAGGTGGCGCTTTCTGGCTGTGAACACAGTGTAAAATCAGCAGTGGATATTTTCATCTTTTTAAGAAGCTCTGGGTATATTTAACTGCTGTTCTTGTGTGTGATTGTCGGTAAAGTGTTTCTTACCTGTTATTTTCCATTTTTGGACCTTTTCCAGGTGATTTTAGAGCAATAACTTGCAATTTAATTACCTGCCATCTTCACCATCGTTTTCTCACTCCAATCCACATTGTTTTGACCTCGATTTTCGCTCATTTTACATTCGTTTTTGCACTTGAAAAGCTATTTAACTATCATATTTTCTATTTCCAGCACCCATTCACTTTTCCAGACACATTCCACAACACTTGACAGCATTATTTATTGGGAATTTAAGATTGAAGAGCTTCATATACTGCCAATACCCTGCCAATACACATCTTTAACTGAACAGCATCAGCCAAGCAGACAGCATTCTTTCAGCAATCTCAACACAAATAATTCTATTATACTATATATCGACGGGTGAAAGCCAGAAGGTTACAAGTGCCTTTTTTGCCAAAATTGACTTATGGCCATTTTTGACATCTGGAGGGCTATATCCTTCATTTCAGCCAATGAGGAAGTTAAGAAAAAAATTATTTACCCTACAAGAAGCATTTTTAGAAAATGGTTCAAGTGCCAACCTCTGATAAAGCAATGATCCAGAAGGTTACAAGTACCACAAAAATGGCCAAAAGGGTGCAAGTGACACCAAAAACAATTAGGAGTGGCTCTGCTTCAGCACAGCTGCAGCACTAGACCAGATCAAGGCAAGTATGCATTTGTGAACTTAGTTTTCCACTTAGAATTATGAAATTTGGTACAGGTATGGGGCTGGATCTGGAATATGTTGAAAAATCCAAGATGGCTGTCAAAATGGCCACCACAAAATGGCCGTCTTTTTTTAACTGTCCACTGTGACCTTAATATTTTGCTAGAGTTATGAAACTTGGAACAGCCATGGGCCTGTAGGTTTGGATCGGGAACATGTTGAGAAATCAAAGATGGCTGCCATTTTGTGGCCGGCATTTTGGCATCCATCTTTCTTCATTCTTGAACTGCCCATCGTAACCTTAATATTTCACTTACAGGTATGAAATTTGGTACAGGTATTGGCCTGTGGGTACGGATCAGTAACATGTTGAGAAAACAAGATGGTGGCATTTTGGCAGCCATCTTTCTTCAATATGCTACAGTTTTAGTCGAGTATAAATAAAATTATTTGAATTTGAATTTGAATTTGAACTGCCTATTATGACCCTAATATTTCACTTACAGTTATAAAATTTGGTACAGGTATTTGGCTGGCGGGTTTATCAGGAACATGTTGAAGAATCCAAGATGGCGGCAATTTTGTGGCAGCCATTTTGGCAGCCATCTTTCTTTATTCTTGAACTGTCCATTGTGGCCTCAATATTTTGCTTAGAGTTATGAAATTCGGTACAGGTATAGGCCTGTGGGTATGAATCGGGAAAATGTTGCGAAACCAAAGATGTCTTCATTCTTGAACTGCCCATTGTAACCTTAATATATATCGCTTAGACTTATGAAAATAGCTACAAATGATGGCTTGTGACTGATATCATGCACACATTGATAGATTTCGCATTAACGGATGAGTGTTGAAACCGCTTGCAGTTCTGATTTCTTTTATTATAATTCCCTAATCAACTTGCAACCTTGGAATTTGCACATAACCCTCGATACCGTGTAACCTATGGTGTAGGCCTCATACTAAAGCACTAATTAGGGCATAAAAATTCCTCTTTTAGTATGATGTCACTGCCCCGTGATTGGGAAAATTTGAAACATTTTGTCTTTCCCAAATCTATGACAGGAGGTACGACACTTTTTAATAGCAATGATAAGTAAAAATATCTTATTAATGATGCATTTCATGATTTTAAAGTCAAAGTTGACGATTTATTTAGGGGTGACCATTAGATTGTCAGGAGGGCATGCAGTTCTCCTGCCGGGAAAATATGTTTTTTTCTTGCCATGGGCTTTGTGTTTTAAATTAATGACAAGATCGTTTCAAAAAAACTATGTAGACAGGCAGAAATAACAAATTTTTGTTGTAGGAAGGGGACAACCATTTGATCATAAGCGGGGCTTGGAGTTTAAAAAAAATAATTTAAAAATTCTAGCCCGGTTTTAATGAAATAAATCTTTCTGGGCAGTCCTGTGATAAATAATTCCCAGAGGGGGTATTTTTCAAAAAGGTGAATCTTAATTTAGAAATGAATATTTGAAGATATAGCATTCTCATAATCAGTAATCGTTGCGGCCCCCTCTGTAGGCATACAGCGCACACTGCTGGGGGGGGGGGGGCACTTGACAAAATTTCGACATCTACATTTAATTCCATTTCAAATGAAATTGCTTGGAAACCATTAATTTTAAATGATGCTCGTTTGATAAGGGGCACAGATCTGTTCGTCTTTTTGCGTGAATCTGAGGTTTTTCCCCAATGTTTTGGCCCTGCTCTGTCTCTGGTATGCCTATGGCACCCTCGCTGTGATTTTAACTATGGGACAAACCTTGTTTTGGCATGTGAAGCAAGAACAGGCTATTTAATTTCTTTCTTGGAAAAGAAAGAAAGCATAATTGCTAAATTTGAATATAAATATTATGTTCTTAAATAATTTTTTTACTTAATAATATAGCCAATGAAAGGCATTTACCTATTCCAAGACTGGAAAAAAATATCATTTGACAAAACCAACAATAAATTATTTATAAAAAATATTAAATGACAAAACCAACAATAAATAAATGACTTATTTAAAATATAAATTTAAAGCCCCCCCCCTTTCAATATCTTAATATGCATTATGAGTCAGAGGGTTTGCTGGCATGCACCCTGTGTTTGCAACTGGTGTAATTGGTGTGACAGGTGTGTAGGTCACCTATTGCCATCACAATGACATTACCAACTGTCTACAGCAGCTACCACAAGCTTTTTTATTTTCTTTGGCACTTGTAACCTTCTGGTCATTTTTGTGGCACTTGTAACCTTCTAGCGATTATGGTGGCACTTGCACCTTTTTGCTAATTTTAGTATGTTAAATGTAGTGCAGGGCTCTGACATTCATTATGAGGAGCTTTATAAGCATAAGTTATCATTCTATGCCTGGATTGGTTCTGAACAAGAACCTGTTTGCATGCACAGAGCGCAGTTGTTGGGACTTGTAACCTTCTGGCTCTTCAATAAAAAAAATCTTCCTGTTGTAAAAAATTGCCAGAAGGGTGTAAGTGCCAACAAAAATTATTTCGCATTGGTGATCACCAAAATCTCATTTAATCATCATCTTAGCATCCTATAACAATGCTACAATACTTAAATATCCCTTGAAGTGATGCATTGAGGTGTTTCAGCCTATTTTGTGTTGTGACTTGAACCCTTCTGGCTGTCGCATTTCAGAGCTGCTCCACTTACTCAAAGCCAGCCAGAAGGGTGCAACCACCATTTTGCCTGTTTTCTCCACAAATAAAATAATTAAAATTATTTGATGTAATACAGTCTGTACCCAATTTTATACTCTAAACAACGATACCAACAGTGTGCTCCGCAATGGTGTAATAATCCCAGGAGGTAGAAAAAACCCTCTCCTGTAAAATTACCAAAAAGGCACTTGTAACCTTCTGGCTTTCACCCGTCGATATCTAAACATTGTTTTTCACTATCACTAGTCGACTGTATACTTAATTACTAATATAGAGATAATATTTCAGATTAAAAAAAAAAAATCATTTATTAATTTAAAAAAATAATAATAATAAAAAAAAATTATTTTTTTTGTTGATATATTGTGCTAAATTCATTTCAACTATTCAATCCTCTAAATTTTCGAATACTTGCCTGATTTATTTGCTTTCTTGTGTTGCTTAAACGTAGCACTTGTGGGCCTCGCTTACCTCACTTGATCACTTGCTTGCTTGTGTTGCTTAAACGTAGCACTTGTGGGCCTCGCTTGCCTCACTCGATTACTTCCTTGCTTGTGTTGCTTAAACGTAGCACTTGTGGGCCTCGCTTACCTCGCTCGATCACTTGCTTGCTTGTGTTGCTTAAACGTAGCACTTGTGGGCCTCGCTTACGTTACTCGATTACTTGCGTGCTTGTGTTGCTTAAACGTGACACTTGTGGGCCTCGCTTACCTTACTCGATTACTTGCTTGCTTGTGTTGCTTAAACGTAGCACTTGTGGGCCTCGCTTATCTGACTCGATTACTTGCTTGCTTGTGTTGCTTAAACGTAACACTTGTGGGCCTCGCTTACGTTACTCGATTACTTGCTTGCTTGTGTTGCTTAAACAATATGTCCCTACATTTTAAGCTGTACTCTGATGTAGTACGGACTGGCTTGACTGGATCTATAGACCCGCATAAACTTGCATCTGCTAATTCAGAAAATAAACTTTGCCACGTAACCAAAAGCACTCAAGATGATAATTACAAGAAGAATTCCAAAGATAACATAAATCGCAATAAGCTGAAGGCTTGAGTATGGAATGCTCAAAGTTTGCGGCAAAAGACTGAGTCTGTGAAAGAGTTCAGAGATGAATTTGATCTGGATATATTTCTGTTCACTGAAACATGGCTAAAAGCAAATGACCAAGTTGAAATTCGGGAACTGGAAAGAAATAGAGAATTTTTCTATTTAAGTGCACCTCGTGAATCCAGGCCTGGGGGTGGTGTAGGTTGTATCGTGAGAACAGGCATAAAAGCATTCAAGAAAGAAAGCATCAACACAAAGACTTTTGAGCACATGGAAATAGAATTGCAAATCAATGGTACAACTGTCACTATCCTACTTGTGTACAGGCCTGAACCTTCAAACAAGAATAAATACAGCTTATCAGAATTTTACACCGAATTTACAAACTTTCTATCCCACTTTCAAACACACAACCATGAAAAGATTGTTACTGGGGATTTCAACTTTCACTTGAACAAACCTAATGATGCCAAAGTTATCAAATTCAACAACATTCTTGAAATGTATGACCTCACACAACATGTGTCATCACCAACGCACAAGGATGGAAATATACTCGATCTTGTCATAACAAATACAACTACATCTCTGACCAACTGTGTTGTCAGTGATCTCCTTTCGGACCACAACTGTGTGCTTTTCGATATTAAAATTGACAAAGGCAAAACTCCTCAGAAAGAAATCGCGTTCCGCAAAACTCGGAATATAAATTTATCTGAATTCAAAAAGGACATTAAGCAACATCTTTCACAAAAAGTACAACATTTCAATCGATCAATCCACCTAAGTAACCTGGTGGCACTTTACAACTCAACTGGCGAAGTTTTTGACAAACATGCCCCTGTGAAAACTAAACTAGTGACCTTACGCAAACCCAATCCTTTCAGAATTCAAGAGATCAAACCCCTCAAAGCAGCAAAGAGAAAAGCAGAGCGATTGTGGCGGCGAACTGGTCTTGAAAAAGACTGGGAAAACTTCAAAGTAAAACGAAACGCATTTAATGAAATGCTTTATCAACTCAAGTCTCATGATCTTAAGTCAAAGATTCTAGCTACAAAGGGAAACTCGAAAGCAATGTTCAAAGTTCTCAATTCCAGCCTTAACAGGAAGCAAGACTTGCCTCTACCCAATCATACAAATGAAAAAGACCTGGCAAATGAATTCAATAATTACTTTGACGAAAAGATCAAAATGATAAGGTCTAAATTGGACTCCAATTCAAACAAAACAATTGATGCTCGAATGAACATTCATCATAAGCTCGGCCAGTTTAAAGCCTTATCTCAAGAGGAAGTTAAAAAGCTTGTCACTGACATGCCAATAAAACATTGTCAACTTGATCCCATGCCCACATGGTTGTTGCTTAATTGCATTGATGAATTTCTTCCAGTTATGACAAAAATTGTCAACATGTCATTGACACTCGGAGAAATGCCTCTTGATCTGAAGCATGCACTCGTAAAACCACTTTTGAAGAAGGCTGGTCTTGAGCTCAACAAAAAGAATTACCGACCTGTCTCTAACCTTTCATTTCTTGGCAAACTAATTGAAAGTGCCATAATCAAACAGTATGTTGATCATCTCTCACGAAACAAACTTGATGATGAAAAGCAATCAGCCTACAAACAGTTTCATAGTACAGAAACTCTTTTAACAAGGATCCATAATGATATAATGCTTAATCTGAGCAAAGGAGAGGTGACGATGTTGGTATTGCTGGACCTGTCAGCTGTATTTGATACAATTGATCATGACATTCTTTTGGACAGGCTGCAAAACAGATATGGTGTGCATAGCTCAGCACTGAAATGGTTTAAGTCATATATTTCGGAACGATCACAGTCTGTAACAGTAAATGACACAACATCAAGCAAACTTCCACTCAAGTATGGGGTGCCACAAGGTTCAAAACTTGGTCCAATTTTGTTCAATTCGTACATCGCTCCAGTAAGTGAGGTTGCACAAAGAAACCGAGTGAATGATCAAAAGTATGCGGCTGATGAACAACTTATTCTTTCTTTCAAGCCAACCTTTTTAAATCAAGAGCAAGCTGTACGGAAAATGGAAAAATGCGTTGCAGAAATCAGGGACTTCTTGCACAATAACAAATTGTGCAATAATGGTGACAAAACTGAACTTCTTCTAATTGGTGCTCCTGGTCAGTTGAAGAAACTGCAAGTGTCATCAATCAATGTGGACAATGTTGAAATCAAAACTGCTGATCATGTCAGAAATCTTGGAGTGCTATTCGACAATGGAAAGACAAATCAACAAGATGTGCCGTAATGCCTTCTTCAATTTGAGAAACATTTCAAAACTTCGAAAGAATCTAGACAAAGAAACGGTTAAAACAGCTGTGAATGCTCTTGTCACCCCTCACCTTGACTACGGAAATGGACTCTTGTATGGCACAACCAGCTGTTTGATGAACAAGCTTCAAGTTGCCCAAAACTCAGCTGTTCGATTGATTGAGAGATTGAAAAGACATGACAGTGTAAGTCTTAGTAGAAAGCAACTACATTGGCTACCGATTCCAGCAAGAATCCAGTTCAAACTGTTGATGATCACATGGAAAGCAATGAATTCCCAAGCTCCACTGTACATTCAGGAACTTATTCAAGCCAAACCCCAGCAAGACCACAATCTGAGAAGCAACCATAGACACCTGTTAGCAGAACCTATCCCATGCAACAAAAATAAGTTTGAAGACAGAGCTTTCTTATATGCAGCCCCAAAACTCTGGAATAGTTTACCAGAAAAATTGAGAACAATTAACACTTTGGAAAGTTTCAAGAATAACCTTAAAACTCACTTGTTTAAACAATTCTACCCCTGAGCTCATCTGAGCAGCGCTAATGAGCAGTTTACTGGAATTAGCGCTATATTAAGTTATTATTATTATTATTATATTATTTAAAATCACCTGTTTGGATATTAGATTGTTAATTGTTCACACATGCACAGTGTACATGCTTTTCAGTACTATTTAATAGTGTGTGTTGTCAGGTCCCCCCCCCCAAAAAAAAAATCATGAATCTGCCCCTGGTTTGCAGTGGTCAATGGAACTTTGCATCATTGCAGCGTAATGCGCCGAAAAGGTTTTTGCGAGGATAATATTGCAAAAAGAGCAATATTAATAAGTGCATTGAATTCGGAGGACTTTACTTGATATGTGCAGGTTTTTAAATTTTTAAAATCGGATGTTTATTAAGGTTTTTAAGGCCATGTTTTGCATTCAAGATGGTGTACACCATTGTTAGTGACGTTTCACACGGAAAAAATATCGCCAGAGAAATTCCTAATCTTGTTGAATCGATGTACTGTTAAGAATACTTACATATAAGCGTTTTTTTTTTATAGGTTAAGACATAGATACAAAAAGACAATAGACAATCTCAAGAGTCAAGATCAAGCGCATTTTCCCAATTTTTGAAATGAAAAGTGCATAACTAGGCTCAAAACAAATTTAGAGCTTTAGATTGAGTGAAAGGAAACTTTTCCTAATATGTCAATTAATTCATTGTAAATATGACATAATATATACCAGTGCAGCGGATTAGAAATAAGCACAAATCATCTATTTCGAGTTGTCCTGTGCAACAAAACCCTGCATCTTTTTTGTTCCTTTAATTTTTAAAACACCAGAGGGATTACAGTACGTATGGCACAACATGCAGCACCGCCAAGTGGTCATAACACACACAAAGAGGTGCCGTGGCCTAGTGCATAAGGTGTTCGCCTGGTAACTCAGACGTTGCAGGTTCGAACCCCACCCATGGCGTGGAGGAACTGAGCAGATCCTCCATAACTCTTTGCTTCACTTCACCCAGGTGTAAATGGGTACTTGGCTATAGGCAGTGATGGCGATTGTAGAGTGACTTAGCATTGTGTGCGCTGGAAACGGCTGCCTGGCTGTATACTCCCCGGGGAGTTGAGAAAGGCTCATGCTTGAACAGGCCTGCCAAGGGTGTAATTGTAAAGTCTGTTGAGACTGACTTCGTCGGTGTAATGGACTATAAAAAAGTCTACATTTACATTTAATTTCATTTACAATGAAACATGGAACACTGCATGCTAAAATGCGCCACAGGAATAGTATGTCGCAGGCCTATTATTTCTGGCCCAGGTGTTGTTTTTGGATTCGCGGGCCCCATGTTGTCATTTCGGCATTCGCGGCCCTTGTCTCTCCATATTTTCTTAGTAGCTTATTTCGCAGAAGTACACAAACTTTTGGGCCAAAAAGTGCATCCTTGTATCATTGGATTTGGCTGAGAAATATTCCATGTGACTTTCATCAAGTTTCGTTCTGGCAAAGTTTACTTATGCCTATCTGATGGTATATTCAATGGCCGAGGGATAGACAATTCTAAAGTGAAATGGCCAAGGGAAAGCAATTCAATGTGAAATGGCCAAGGGAAAGCAATTCAAATGTGAAATGGCCAAGGGACAGGCAATTCAAGAGTGAAATGGCTACAACAAAGTAGGCCTAATTGAAATGTGAAATGGCCAAGGGACTTGCAATTCAAAAGTGAAATGACCAAGGGAAAGCAATTCAAATGTGAAATGGCCAAGGGACAGGCAATTTAAAATGAAATGGCCAAGGGACAGGTAATTCAAAAGTGAAATGGCCAAAGGACAGGTAATTCAAAAGTGAAATGGCCAAGGGAAAGCAATTCAAATGTGAAATGGCCAAGGGACAGGCAATTCAAAAGTGAAATGGCCGAGGGGCAGGCAATTCAAATGTGAAATGGCCAAGGGAAAGCAATCAAATGTGAAATGGCCAAGGGAAAATAATTCTAAAGTGAAATGGCCAAGGGAAAGCAATTCAAATGTGAAATGGCCAAGGGACAGGCAATTCAAAAGTGAAATGGCCAAGGGAAAGCAATTCAAAAGTGAAATGGCCAAGGGACAGGCAATTCAGAAGTGAAATGGCCAATGGAAAGCAATTCAAATGTGAAATGTCCAAGGAAGAGGGAATTCAAAAGTGAAATGGCCAAGGGAAAGCAATTCAAATGTTATTTCGATTTAAATCATACTTGGGAACAAAAGAAAAGGAGATGATGTATAGGACATTCATCCTTTCTAATTTTAACTTTTGTCCAATTGACTGGAATATTTGCCGCAAAACTTCAGCCAGAAAAATTGAAAAAATACAAGAAAGAGCCTTAAGATTTCTCACTGGTCATTACACACTAACTTATGAAGAACTCTTGCAAAAAACAAATTCCAAAACTATGCTTGTAAACAGGATAAAATGTATTGCGGTTGAAGTATTCAAATGCATTTATAATTTCAATCCTGTATTTATGAATGATATGTTTGTTGTTAAAGAAATTGACCGAGATATGAGAGATCCATGCTTATTGATTGTATCACGTTTTAACAGAATTATGTATGGTACGAAAACATTTTCATATTATGGAGCCCATGCATCTTTGGAATTTATTGCCTGCAGTCTAGATAAGGAGTGTGCTAGCATTGAATTATTCAAAAATGCTTTAAGAAGATGGGATGGACCTAAGTGTAGTTGTAGTCCATGTTGTCTATAAAAGATCTGTGATATTGATTTTATTTATGTATTTTCATATGTGACTAATTGCATGATTAGTCATTTTACATTTTTATGAGCATGGTTTTCTGATTTTATCATCTACTTATTTATCATTAATTAGTTGTTTGTTTTCTTGTTGTTGTTTTATTGGTCGAATAATAGCTCATTGAGCTAATTGTTATTCTTATTTGCTCGACTTTAAATGAAATTTTATTCTATTCTATATTCTATTCTATTTGATGTCAACATGATTTGGGTTCCAACAAAACATGATCTCCTTGTGTTTTTTTCTTTTTAGCAAAATCATTGATATTTCCCTGTATAAGGTATAGGGGAAACACCGTGCATGCGCACTGTCTCATGTTGGCCACTAAAGATAGAGGTCTTCACCTTAGCATTACCACTAACCGCCACGAGGAGGCCAGAGACCAACGGGGGCGAAATTGCCAAGGAACAGGGAATTCAAGAGGCAGATTTCACGAAAAGTGCTCTTTAAAGGTACCTTAAACTTTCAAACCCTTTTGTTATCTCTCTGTTGCTTCCTGAAGCAAGTAAACCTATTACTAAGTACATCTGTGAGGTAATGAAGAATTATCAATAAAATATTCCTCAAATATGTAGCTTTTTCCTCTTGAAAATATATATTTTTTTGCCTCATGCGGACAATTTTGGACGACCAATCTTACTGGTGATCAGACATGCTTACTTTGGCACTCTGTGGAATCTGCTAAAACCAATTCAGGAAAATGTAATGGTATGTGATTGATAAAAAACATCTTGAAAATTATTTTGGAAACATTTTTAATTGTTTTGGTCATTATAAAACTTGAAAAAAATAAAAAATAAAAAATGACTGCTAATGTAACTCGATTCCGTCACAGGACACTGAGGTTACATTAGCAACTTTTGCATGGAAATTTTTCTGTGTTCTCGCTACTTATGCCAATTTCAAACATGAAATTATAATATGTTATTGAAAAACGTGTCTTATTTGCCTATATACATCACCAAAAACATAAACTACTGGGTGTGGTATCTGTTTCTTTATTCCTAATGTAACTGCAATTTTGCATCCGTCCATTTCATAGTGTTACATTAGCAAAATGTGTACATAAAAATTACGTTAAAAAACACATGGTTAGATCTGAGTTTTTTTCTGAACTGAAAGCCAGGTCTCCCAAGAGCAGGCCAGGGGTGGTAGCCTGCTGGTGACTTCATTTATATTGCAGTAGGATCAGCATAAAAAATTCCGTCCTCCATCATTCATCGTTGTTACAATAGCACAAGGCTATATTTTTAGCTACTCTGACCTACCAATCCAACAGAAAAGACTGTTTACCCATGATTTTATTTAATGGATTGCCACAATAAAAGATTTAGATCTCAGCTTTTTTTTGTCCTGCCAGCTGTCCTCAGAAGAAGCATCCTGAGAAAATCTGAGAATCTACGAATCGATTATGTCTGGCCTTATCAGTATAGTGCTAATGTAACTTGTGGACAAGTTGTGGTAAGTCATTTTGCAGCTTTTTCGTGAAATCTGCCAAGAGCTTAATGGCTAATGGACAGGGAGACATAAAACTGCATCTGGAGCTAAGGGCAAGGGAATTGAAAAGTACAATTAGTGAAAAAACCAGTAAACTTGCTTTTTTGGAACAATTATAATAAAACCTTCTTTCACTTCGATTTGATCTTTGCATAGAATTTGCCAAACAGTTTCAGTACAAAAAAAATTATTGCAATGTCAACACACATGCAGAAAGAGGTGAAATCACCCAGTGCCTGGGCCAAAATATTCGCAATACCTTATTATTTGTGTTTCAAGGGGTCGATATCAATATTTTCCTCGTTATCTTTAAGAGAAAACCTGAAAAATGCAGAGCCAATGAAATACGCTTTAATTTGATAAGCCCAGCTGCTTTTGGGGGAGAGAAGTCAATACAGGATGCTCTCACAATATTTAATGGAGTCATGCACCAATAGAATTTGTCATAATGGCTCTACCACGCCCACTGAGAAGTGATGCTTGGCTGAAGGTGGACAGGCTGCAACATAAAACCAGGATAGAAAAAGCATTATGCTAAATTATTCAGCTCCAATTCAGTAAATAACTATATAAAGAAATTTTACGACATAAGCGGCTAGTTGCACACAGAATTCCTCAATTTTTTGGAATATTATACAGGGGTTAAACTTGCCAAACAGCTTCTTTTTCTTCAACTTGGATTTATGCATGTTATATATGGAGGATTAATATAAATTTTACAATGTTTCACTTTGCACCTAGATGTGTAATCACACCATTTTTTATATCTTTGCTCCTAATTATATCATCAACAACTTACGAAGCAAAGACAATACCTGGTGTGACAAACAATACCTTCACAATTGGATATCTGGTACCGTGGACTCATGATTGGCCTGCTGGTCCGTTTATTGCAGCAGCGATAGAGGTCGGAATCAAAGAGGTCGAAAAAAGACAGTTGCTTCCTGGTTACGAGATCCAATGGATTATGGAGGACACATGGTGCCAGGTAAGTGGAAGTTTTCCGATTGTTACACTCTAGAAATAAAACTCACACAAAGACCCTATTATTCCATTTCCCCCCTTGTTTCCTCCAAAGAGGTTTCATGTCAGTTATTACAGATCTCGTATAAGTGTGCCATGTTCCATGTGAATATATGCACAGCTGATGTCAGTATTGCAATACTGACATCACTATTGGCACTCCAAGCTTGAGTGTTGATTCCAACTGCTACCAACAAGTCACGCTTATGGGCTAAGTGTGAATAACAATTGATTAATCTGCATTCATTGGTATGGTTGTCTGATTCAGTTGGAGAAGGTGAAACTGATATGTTTGAGCCACTTGCTTGATCCATCATGGGCATTCATGGTGTCCTGTTGTGAAATTTCTCCTTCAGGGCAGCACCTTTGGCTTTTCAGGCTTTTAGGTGAGATCTTTGCCAAAGAAACTGTTCAGAATTGATGACTGGAATGGGGATGATGGGGAGATTTTTTGGAAGTGAACATGGTGGTGTCGCATGGGCATACTAGAGGACCAGAAATGGGGGGGGGGGGGAAGTTGCTCCCCAAAAATTTGGGAAAAGGCCAGACAAGGAGGCTAAGAATTCGATCATCAAATAAACATTATTGGAAATCAGTGATAAGGATGCGCCCAAGCAAAACTCCCCCCCCCCCTTAGGTCTTAAATTCTGAATTGTTTCTGAGTATATTATTTTTGCCAAGACAGAGTAGCACATGATAACCTCTCAGACCAACAAATGAATGTGAGAGTGAATGAATTCGTTTTGTTGTAAAAGTGCTAAAACTGATAGCAGTTATACACAAAATCCATGCATTATATATAGCTGGTTATTGTAACCTTTGGATTTATTCAAAACATCAAACTGAATAATCTATGTTGAGCAACAATCTAACAGCTTATTGTGGATTTGTAATGGTGTGATCAGTATGGGTTCCAAGTGACACAGCTGAAACTGTGAATATACCAACTGTGAAATCACTATGCTGATACTGACATCACAAGAGCACTGTGGCCGTTGAAAAGAACATGGCACGCTTATAAGAGATCTGTAATAACGAGCAATTCTAGTCACTTCTTCACAATATACATGTAATAATATAAAATAATATAATAGTGCTTGTGGTTCAGTGGGTATGATGCCGGACTCACACACGCAATGTTGTGGATTCAAACCTGGCTGGGGCTTGCATGAAGGAATTGAGCATATCCTGCTTGAATCACTTCTCCACTTCACCGCTTGTGGTCCAGTGGGTATGATGCCGGACTCACACACGCAATGTTGTGGATTAAAACCTGGCTGGGGCATGCATGAAGGAATTGAGCATATCCTGCTTGAATCACTTCTCCACTTCACCGCTTGTGGTCCAGTGGGTATATGATGCCGGACTCACACACGCAATGTTGTGGATTCAAACCTGGCTGGGGCATGCATGAAGGAATTGAGCATATCCTGCTTGAATCACTTCTCCACTTCACCGCTTGTGGTCCAGTGGATATGATGCCGGACTCACACACGCAATGTTGTGGATTCAAACCTGGCTGGGGCATGCATGAAGGAATTGAGCATATCCTGCTTGAATCACTTCTCCACTTCACCGCTTGTGGTCCAGTGGGTATATGATGCTGGATTCACACACACTATGTTGTTATAGGTTTAAACCTGGCCGGGGCATGAAGGAATTGAGCATAATTATCTTCCTTGAATCATTTCTCCACTTCACCCAGATATAAATGGGGAGGTTGGCCAAATACTGGAAAGGGTACAAGATTGATCAGTGATGGCACCGTGTCAGGCTGCCTGCTATACAGTGCCGCCTGTAAGTTAGTGAAATGGGTGACACTTTGCCATTGCCGCAATGCAAAACTTCCTCCGCCAAACTGCTTGTAGGAGCTCAAATTCTCATCCGATTACAGAAAAACCTATTGGGTCAAAAGGCATATATTTGAGGCATTTGGGATAACAATGGCTGCCAATTTTCTTTGCTGTACCTGGAGTTAAGTATGGGTCCAAGTCTCTGATAAGTGAGTGAAACACAAGCCCAATGTTATTTCAATGCAAGGGGGCATGCAGTTATGCAGTTGCAATGTTCAGTGTGGCAGCAGACTATAAACCCCAACCTTTACCTTCAGAAACTCACAAAAGCATCATAATCACAGGCAGCTGTTAAGTTTTATGAATGGATTAGCTAAGAAAAAAGAATGTTATGGATAATTGGTTCCTGTTTCCTTAACAATTTCTTTATTATATCATGGAGATCTCCTTTTTGCATGGGAAGACATGATAGTTCCATCAAAATATTTTCTTTGTACACTGCTCATCCAAAAACATGCAGGAATCGAAGTACTGTCGTATTGTCTTTTAATGATGTAACAAGCAACCTGATAGCAGTTCCTTCAAAATGTTGTCGCAACTTGATTTATAAAACACGTTTACCTGTATGACAAAACTAAAAGAACCTTATTGTTGGGTAGATAAAAATTCAGTTTTGTGCATAAAAAGCATGTTTATGCATGTTTTAGAAATTTTTATTTTCTTAAATTTTTTTTTGCTCCTTAAACAAGTTGTGAAAAATTAGTACCCCATGAAACACCTGTGAAAAATGTGTACCCCTCCTCTTGGTAGGCAAATGACCAAGCTGTTTTGAAAAACCTGTAAATTCCAAATAAAAAATTGTATATATTTTCTTCAGGCTGCCCAAGGCATCAAAGCTGCGATTGATGCATGGTTCGCAGCAGAAGACCTGGATGTGTACATCGGACCGGCTTGTAGTGTTGCGTGTCTGCCTGTAGGCTTACTTGCAGCAGCATGGAATATCCCTATTATAACTTACAGCTGTACGAATGACTATCAATCTGACAAAGTTGCTTATCCAACATTTGCCAGGACAGTTGGAACTGGTTTTGAAAAGGCATTCATACTGCATGAGCTAACAAAAGTTTTTGACTGGAACAGAGTTGCCATTTTGACTGACAGTCCTGTGCATTTTGTAAACATCGCCCAGCAAATAGCTCTTCTCCTCAAAGCTAATGGTAAGTTTCATGTGATACTGACGTTTTTTAAACTTTGATATGGGTCAATAGATGCTGGTAGCAAAGTTATTATAACGTCCCATGCAACTGCGCCAGATCAGAAAAAAGAATATTGCATACAAGTAATATTGTACTGCAGCCCAAAATAAAGTGAGAACATTTTCTGTCAGCAGTCCTCTGTTTACCTTTTTTGCCCATCCTTTTCTTATTCATCCAAAATCTCCTTACAACTAACTTTGACTCCTCGCCACAACTTTTTCCCATATTAAAAACTCTTTTGAGACAGCTGGTAAAATAACTGCAATTAGCAAGGGGCAGAATGTAAAAGAAATCAAATTCAATGGGGATGATGAAGTTTCAATTGGTGCTGCCTGGATGTTAATCACAATTTGAAGGTTATTATGTGGGTGGGAAGGGTTTTTGGGAGCCAAAATGTGTGAAAAGGTAAAGTAGTTGCTGATTATTCTTTCCGGCATGGGAGTCTACTTTATTTTGGGTAGTACTGTGTGTGGGTCAAGGTGATACGAAACCTACATGCAACAAATAAGCATATGTTATATTATCACATTTTGACATCAGCCAACCTATCAATGCCCGAGAGACTCCTTATATCGGTCCGTCTGCAGGGAGAGATGATATAAGGAGTACAGGGCAGATATACAACAGTCCACCATTAAGTCCAGGTTACGAAAGTAATCAAAATCATTAATTAAGTTAATCCATATCCTACAACTCATACAGTGTCACACCCACTGTAAACATAATTTTGTCAAGACATATGATCTCTACTTAAATTCCTCCTCTTCGCATTACAACTATGACTATTGTTTAATTCGGTGTTATCTAAACTTCATAATTACAGACAAGGAAACATTTCTGTATGTTGCGGAGTCAACAACAACCTCCCAAGATAAGGAACTAAATCGTGAAAAGCTTCGCCAAATTCTCAGAGTGTTGAAGACAACTTGCCGTATCATAATTGTGGTTATGTATGCTCAAGATTTTCGCAATCTTCTGGTGCTGGCTCATGAAGAAGATATGATGTCGGGATTTGTTTACACCGGATACGAGGCTGATCCTCCTCTAGGTAGGCAAAGAGATACATATCTATCAATATATATTTTAAGCTTGAAATAATATTATTATTGGCATAAGCGATCAAATTACTTGTAAAAGACAATGTTTAAAAATTCAATTAAGTAAGATCATCTTAAAATACTCTAGTTCAAGCATAAAGAAAGTCTAACTTCTGCAGATGAAAACAAAAGTCTTACTTTTGCAGATGGAATATACAACTACCGACCCGAGCTTGGAATTTCCGTTTATGAAGGGGTTGTGGACCTTGAAGACAGCGTCCCCCAAGGACCTGCATGGGATAAATTCCGTCGAGAAGTCATTGATTCTTTTCAGTCACCAAAGTTTGACGATTGGCCTCACGTTGGGCCTAATGCTTCAATTGATGTTGTTAATAGCTACGCAGGTACACAATAGATTTTTTTTGTGGCAGAATACATATGTAATCAATTAAAGTATGATGGGTGGTACGACTTCATTTCCTGTATTTTTGCAATGACAAAAAAAAAACTGGAATAATGGTAACAAAGCAAGGTGCACTGATGGGAGACACACTACTCCCAGCTCCAATTTCTTACACACAAACCAGAAAACATAATTACATTTTTTCATCAATTAACACAGACATCTTACAAAATATGACGAAAAATGACAAAGATAAATAAAATTCTAGCCTGCCTCGATATAGCCCATTAAGGTGATGCAGAAGTGTAAAACACAAACTCACACACACAGGTGCGCTGATGGTACATTCTGGAAGTCTCATATGTTATTGGTTGTCCAGGCCCAGAATTGAACTCAGTTCCAGGTGGTTCCCCAACCATAGTGCATGTCAGCCCGGCTACTGTCATGCCTACATAAAGTTGCGTGAATCATGGCTCTTAATAAATATACCAATGGCAGCGCAAATTTTGTTACACAGCCAAAATATTAATGGTATGAGAAATGGATGAAGCCACTCACTATAATCACTTTGGATAAAGTGCTGTATGCCTTATCTATAGGCAATAAAACATTCTAAAACCCACATATAATTTTGCAGGTCAAATTCATGACTCAGTCCTCCTGTGGGCTTATGGAGTTAATAAGACGATGGAACAAGGACTACCTCCGGATGATGGAATAAACGTCTTGAGCAATATCGTCAATAGAACTATTGAAGGCATTACTGGCAGTGTCGCAATTGACCAATATGGCGACCGAAAATCTAGTTATACCGTCCAAATGACACAGAATGGTGTGGTGAGTTCTTTAGGGTGGCTTCACACAGTGTGTTTGGCTACTTTATGAACAACAATTTAAGTCTTTTCCGGATGACATTATAATTTCTGCTGAGCTCTACAGAGGCTGCTTCAGGGCAATTCCGTAAAGTCCGATTTGCAGATTTGACACTTTAGCAGCTTGTGTAGCCCTACCATTACACCTCACCTATTTCATTGTTTAACAATGAAATAGCTGAGGTGTAACGTTAGGGCTACACATGCTGCTAAAGTGTCAAATCTGTAAATCGGACTTTATGGAATTGCCCATTAGTTAAATATGCAGCCCATCTATTTTATAATTGTAATGGTTCTAATGGTGATTAAGGCGAGGGGTTTTGACCATAACATGCAGTTTGAAGACCTCATTACTTCTAGCAGTTTTCAGTTTCATTATACGATGTAGAAAATTTGTGCCAATGGGCCTGATTCCATCCATATACTTTGTTATTTCACAGTCAGATCCTCAAAAAGTGGTTAAATCTGCCCCCTTTAATCTTTTTATGTACAGATGAAACCAATTTTACAATGGGTCGCTATGCAACAAAAATTTGCAAAACTTTACAAACCAGATGATCCAGATGATTGGTCAGGTTTATTGTGGCCAGGAAATTACGCAGAGGTTCCAAGGGACAGTCCGCAGTGTGGTTGGAAGAATGAAAAATGCCGGAGATCAGACAATAAGATCATTACGTCAATTGCGACTGCGAGTGCAGGGTCTGCCGTGTTTGTGTTGATAATTCTCATCGCAACCTACATCCTGAAGAAGTACAGGTAACAGAAAGATTGGCTTTAAACATGCAAAACAATGCAGATACAGATACAGATTCATTGATTTATCTCTCAAAGTGAAATTTGGAAGCATACCATGTCAACAAAATTTCATGTGTACGTAGAAAGTATACACTAAAAATTGAACTCTTTTGATTTGTTTAGATTTAAGTTTTATGGATGCTGGTATAAACACTGTATACTCACCAAGTGACCTTATTAAGGAGTTTTTTGCTAACATTTTGCTAGGTCTTATATAGAGCAAACAACAAACTTTGCAGTAGCCAGCATGTCATCTTATAAATTTATTACAAGTAATACACATAACAATTTTTGAATCAATCAGCTAAGTTTACTGGGAGATTAATAGTTTTAGTAAATTATAGTACATTTTGTACTGGAATCACCAAATCTTTTGATAGCTAAATACTTACTGCTTGTAATTTCACACCAAGATGTCTTATGCATAAATACAGCATACTGGCTATGTTATATGGTAGTTACAATGGTTCATTGTCCAAATTTAAGATTTTATGATTAATTAGGTTGCTTCGCATGGAGCAAACGGTACACAGTGTAAAGACAGTTTATTTCGTTCAGTTCTCATTTTTGCAAATTGCCATGCCTGTATCTCCTCCTAAATTAAATTTCTGCAGATCACTTGATTTTTTCTTTATTTTCAGGTTTGAAAAGGAACTGCAAGAAGCTGCATTTTGCTTAATATCATGGTCCGATGTACAGGAAATATCTTTAACAGCATTTGGTGGAAGCCGAATAACTATTGGTACTATTGGTTCTGTGGATACGAACAAAGACCAACAACAGTTATGTCATGTTGTCAGGTGATTATAATGATAATTTTCTGCATTTGTCTCAAAATACAATTTTGCCAAGTGATGCTGACCTTAGTTTCGATTAGCGAATGATTAGTAATCATTTTGTGATGTTTTTATGAAAATCCTGCCAAGTAATATTAAAGATCTGTAAAGCCTGCTGCGCTACTTTAACAGCAGCTACAAGATGAATAAAAAACTCCTGCAACAATGTGCACAGCGCATACACAAACTTTATCCCTAAATCTGCAAATATTGGCCACCAAAAACTTGTTATTATCTTGCGGATTATGAATTTTATCACAGTGTCATTACTTGCTAACTGTAATAACAGCTGTGTCTAAAATTCAGAGCAATTTAGTTTCGTGCATCACTTTGTTAACTGCAAAAAGGCATTTTTGTTCCACTTATGCCCTAAGGTATCCTTTTGCATGGTTTCGTATATCTTAAATTGATGACCTTAGGAATAACATCTGTAAATATGGGTTTAGTTCAAAGATATTGTGCTTTGAAATACATGATAGCACCTCTAAGCAAAACAACAAATATTTTAGGTTTCCAGAAAACCCTTTTGTCAAAGCCATTACAATGAGGTTAACTGGTGATAAAAGGTGCACTTTCACTATATATATCACATTTTAACAGAATTTATGGGCAATGAGAGTCAGATTACATTTCCCTCTGCCTACAAGTGGACCACTGTTACATTGCCACTGATTTTTGCCTTGGCAGAGCATATGCTGTCTTGCGTTGCAACCCAGTGGCAAGTGAGAAATTCTGCGAGCACCAGGGAGCGGTCCACATAAACCCATTGTGGGGAACTCACAAAATTTTGTCTGGAAGAAACCAGGGCTGTTTCTGAGTATGCTTGTCTACTTCCTTAGAGCATGTGATTGCCGAGTCTTACTTTGGTTTACCTCAATGTTGAATAGAAACTTTGTGAATGTGCCTTGATGTTGGAACTATTTTTTTGGAGCTGCAATGCTGAAGCATGCAAAACTAGCTTTTGTGCCAGGTGGCAGCAGTATGAGGTTCTCATTTTCACCAGACTGTATTTTACTCAAGCATGCACATTGACTAACTAATTGTTTTGTGTTGTTTCGTTTTCATCTGATCCTGTTGGAGAAATACAATATATCTCCCTAGGAACATAAAGGTGCAGTGTTTACATTTCATGAAAGAGTTATGTTTATGAAATATCAGATCTGTAATAAAAGTGCATGTAGTCAGAGAGGAAACGTGTCGGAAAGAAAAATGCTATTCTAAAATTATATTATTGGGCTTGACCCTGCCTAATTTGTTAGCATTTTCCTTTAACCGAAATTAAATTTCTGTTTACCAATATGGTTCCTGTAGATTTGCTGCATCTACTGCTCATGCGACCGCATTGTTATCTCTAGTGAAAGCATTTTCAATTCACTGAACTCTCTGTCTACAAGTGGACTGCTCTTGCATTGCCACAGATCAGAACATATGCTGTCTTGTGTTGCCACCTAGTGACTAG